>OZ059811.1:10562713-10927889 GCA_964057025.1 Standfussiana lucernea
ACCAATTTTTGATTAAAAATTTTTTTTGGCACTGAGTTAATAAAAACATTTTGAATTTGGAACAAGCACGAATTATGTACGAAAAATATATAGACTATACTACTATTTATTTTCTTACAGTCAATGGTAAAAAGTAAAGTACAGACTCGTGAAAGAAAAATTCATTGTCCTTGTGTCCCGCGCTCCGCTCAGGATTCCAATCTAGATCCCTTGCTAAACTCGGGATTCTACTCTAGAATTCTTCACTACTCTCAGGATATAACTTAGTCCCTCGTTTTTTTTTTCTAATCTACTATTTAGACGCTTGAGCGGCGATCTGTGCGCGCCATGAAACAGTATGGGGTCGTCCTTTAATCACACGAAGTTCAAAGACGGGGGAGGGGTCAGAGAATACACAATGTAAGAGGATGCGCTAAGGTAGCCCGCGAAATTCAAATATTCTTACGTTTTTTGCAATTTACAGATCAGTGTCAGGTTGTATGTTGATTAAAATATGATTCACTACTGCCTTGTTGATCACGGTGGGGAGGGGGGGGGATACTGTGATAATCATTCATGTGATAAATAAAATGTGTGTGTGTGTGTGTGTGTGTGAAAAATATTTTTGAACACGTAAAAACCAAAGCGAGCGAATTTGTCTCTAAAAGTTCGACATTGTTTTTAATTTCATTAAAACGTTCTAAATCTATCTAATCATTTCGATAGCAAAAAATATGTGATGCTAGGAGAGGATATATAAGCTAAAACCTCACGTATCATCAAGGCTAAGTGAGGGGTTATAAAAGTGGCCTAAAAAACTTCAAGTGATAAAACGATGACCCCTAACACATTTGGTATTTATTAAATTTAAATAGGCTAAAAATCAGCCAATCCTTTTTAGCATCAAAATTTACAGAGATCTCCCAAAACGGGCACACATCTAGACTGTGGGCTGCTGGCTGTGGTACTGCTTACCCCATGAACTCACTGCTGAGCGCGATGGTGCTCTTATGTAGCTTGGTGGTCAACGCGCATAGGGTAGTCAACTTGTGTTGTAGTGACTGTAGGTAGTCTGCGGCTGACGTGAATTCTGGATCCTTTACTCTGAAACAATACTGTATTGTTAATCTATACAAATAAATAAAACTAAAGTGTCTGTTTGTAATTTCAAAATAACAGCTTTTTACTGAAAATATATACGGTACTTTTAACAAAAATAGTTTTTTTTTTTTCATTTCTGTCCGTCTGTCTGTTAGTTCCGGCTAATCTCCGAAACGGCTGGACCAACATAGACCGGGCTTTTTTTGGTTGATAGCTGATGTTATAAGGCGTAACTTAGGCTTACTTTTATTTACGAAAAAAATTAAAACCCATGAAATTGTTAACAAAATCCGATTCAAATAGGGTAATAATATATCACGCTGTCGAAGGTTGCGGAGTACAGCTAGTTTAAGACAATATCACGCATGTATTTCTTCCTATCTTGTACCGCATATTTGTCAGTTACTTGATGACCTCCACAACCCAGCTAGTACTGGGTAATACGGTACCCCTTGCTAAGTCTGGTTGTCAGACTTTCTGGCTTCTAACTATTCATTCCTAGTGTGAAAGTTCTGTGAATGATTTCAAGGGGTTTTTGCAATAAACTCAAACTCAAACTCAAAGCATTTATTTCAATTAAACCATTACAGGCACTTTTGAATGTCAAAACACAAAAAATAAACTAAGCTACAGTCCCAGTCACAGGGCATAATAACTTGTGAAAGTACTGTAGTTGCCCATTCGAAAGCGTAGATCTCTATGGAGAAGAATGGGCAATAATCAAAGATACAACATACCTTGGTCCGTTAGCTGTCTTCGATTCTCCTGAACCGTATAGAGCACTGCTTAGGCCCCAGAGGTTTAGCGCGCTGTTTTCACTTTTGAATACCTGTAGCATGTAAATAATAATTGTATGGAGCTTGGTGTCTGCAACATATTAACTATACATAATATAATTGTGAAGGAAAATAATATTTTATCTATGAAAAAGTCCTAGTGGACAATTCTCACCAGAATTGCATTTTTTTTAACTATATTTTGACGTTTTTTGGAACTGTCTGAACTGCCTTATGCAATGTCGACCTCCAAAAAGCAGTTTTCCTTTTGATACTAAGCTTCAATTAAATAAATGTCTTCTGATTTTTACTAGTGGCTACTGAGTGAGACCAAAACCACAAACAATACTAAGATAGCAACGGGTTATTGAATTATGTAATCTATACTTAATATCATAAAGCTGAAGAGTTTGTTTGGTTGAACGCGCTAATCTCAGGAACAACTGGTTCGAATTGAAACATTATTTTAATGTTTGATAGCCCATTTATCGAGGAAGGCTATAGGCTATAAAACATCATGCTGCGACCAATAGTAGCTGAGCATTAATCAAAAATGTAACGCAGACGAAGTTGCGCGGGTCATAGGTAGATATAGTCAAGAGTTACCTTTTCTAAATCGTCGTCGGGCGTGGTCAGAAATATTCTGAAGTCGTCACTGTGTGTCAGGATAGGGTGCTTCGCCACTCGCTCTGTCAACAAAATGAAAATACTTATTAATTCTATTATTTAACTTAAATTATAAAAGAGTGACTTATGGTTTTATAATATCAGCCACACGGGTCAAACCTCAACGTTAAGCAACGCTTTCGATGTTGGTCTGCGGATGTGTGATCATTCCTCATATACTGAATGAGACCTCTCTGTGCCTAGGAAAGCACTTTGAACCATTGCTCTCAGCCGTCATTTTTAAATTTTTGAGTCAGAAGCGCAAAAGTGAAAACTAGTCCATAAAGCCTTTTTTTTTGGGTGGGAAATCATCAAATGACCTCTCCCGCTCTGGGTGGAGGGCGTGTCAGACTCTTACTGACTAAAACCCACCTGTTTTCCTTCACTTGCCTGTGCCAAGGTGCCAAGGGCCACGGTAACTCTTTCGAACAAATCCGCAACCCTGGCAGGCATCGGTCCTAATGGACCCCGTCAGAGTCCATAAAGCCTGGTTGTCAGACTTTGGCTAGCTAAGTGTTTCAGGTGGAAGTGGAACTGCCAGTACGCTTTATGCAATTTGCAGGTCAGTGTCAAGTTGTATGTTGAACAAGATATGATTCGCGACACGTATGTATTTACAAAATGATAATCATGAATTCAACCCTCTAAGTTCATTTGAATGACTATTTTATGAAAAAGCCTGACACTGGTCGGTAAATTGCAAAAAAAAAACGTAAGAAAATTTGAACTACGCGAGCTACCGTAGCGCTTTATAACCTTAAGCACGGATTACAGATACGGGCTTGATGCCCTAGGCTGGAATCTTTCCTAGGAGTATTGTATTACTTCGTAACTGAGTTGTGGAGGTCAGATAAGCAGTCGCTCCACATAAAATACTGTTTTTCAGCAGCATCCGGCTAGACCGGACGGCAATCCCAACAAAGGCTTTGCATATGATTACTAACTCACCCAGAAATGCGTTAAGCGCACAGCTCCGGAGCGCCACGAAAGATGGAGAGTATCTATCCAGCTGCTGCCGCGCTGAGTGTAGCGGTGGCAGCGCTGGCGGCGCGAGGAGCGGGTGCGACGAGCATAGCCGCTTGTGGAGGAGCTGGAAACAAGTAAACCAATTATGAATCTTAGGAATAGTGTTATTTACGTCTAAGTTTCTGCGCACGTCTTAAAAAACAGTGATGTGTCATCAGCAAATACCACTTGAGGTCGGCTTTTCAGTAAACCATTTTTGAAAAGGATAGGGCCCAATATGGAGCCTTGCGGTACCCCCATTTTTACATTTAATGCTCATGAATTTACGACGTTTATTTGAACTTAAGTACTGCATTCGATCATTGCTTGTTTACTCAGTCCGTAATGCTCAAATTTTAAGAGCAGTATCGATGATTCACGCAATCAAATGCCTTGGATAAGTCGCAAAAGACGCCTATTGCATCTTGCGCTTTTTCCCACGCATTGAAAATTTGTTTTGTAGATGATGCTATTATGATTAATCATTAATATTGCAAACGCGATATAATATTGATGTTATTACATAATATTGCTACTAGATTTTAATCGTCTTTAATTATGGGACTTGGCCTTCAGATATAATGGTAGTTAGAAGATTATCAGGATAGTTTACCTTAAAATGGTTGTACCTCCTCCTAACATGCGGGGGCGTAGGCCAGCGCGCGCACACGCACCGCACGCGGTATGTTACGTATGTCTCTAGAGTTGATAGCTGCTTCATTGGAGCGTCCACCTGCAAAACAAATGAATAACATTAGAGCATCAGTAAATACTTCGAATTATTTTTAAAATTAATATTACAGTCTGTTAGGCTTCAGGTACATCGATGCTCAAACTGACCATCAATTCAGCACATGATTTTAAACCAGCATAGAAAATGTTCGTTGGTTATTCAAATCTAGCTTTGCACCTCGGCTTTACCCGCCATTTTTCATATTGCTCGATTCCTAAGGGTTGTAGCGTGATGCTAAATAGCCTATAAACTTCCACAAGAAGTGAGCTATCAAATAAAATAAGATTTCTTCAAATCTTACTGGCAGTTCCAGAGATTAGCGCGCTCAAACGGACGACCTATTTACTTTCTGTCTATTGGTCTAGCTAAATAAAATCAGGTTTGAATCAGCTAAATTTTTGCAAAATCATCTGCTAAACTTGTGGGAATAGTTTGCACTTCAATGTTCCTTACATTATCTATAACACTTGTTTATGTAAATGCCAGATAGAAAGTAGAACTCCTTTTAGACAAGTGATCAGAACACAGAAATGCTGCTTTGCATGACAAAAAGGTAGGAAGGTATTACTTTCTGAGTTAACTTGTATTAAAACAAAGGATTTTGAGAAGCAATAGCCATTACTTTTGTTGTTCCAGTTCTGGGAGGCAGTGGCTAAGCGATAGGCAGCTGCACTGCGTGTCGCGAGTATGATCGCCGCACAAGACAAATATTGTATGGCCTACAGGTAGTTGTTCCTGCTCTGGCTGTTTGTGTATGTTAATTTAAACGTTTTTAAACCCGCCCACGATACAGGAGGAATTCCTAGCGTAGGGCAACATTTTAAAACAATAGAAAGAGAAAGGAGAATCTATTTTACAGATTTATATGCTACCACCATCCAGCAGAAAAAAATGAGAAGAAAATTAATAAAATAGAATATCCTCACCTTAACAGCAATATCGTATCCATGCTCCATGATGAGAGGCATGCCCTCATGTGTGTCATCCGTCACCGTGGTGGCCTCCGTGTCCTCGGTGTCTGCATCGTTCAGCTCTAGCACTGCTGAGCTGCTCTCACTGGCCATGGTGCTAAAGGTTAAGGTACGAGGTTATTAACTAAACAAATAAATTGGTACAATTTGGTAACAAATCATGTCTTAACATAAAAATCATAGAAGCTTTAACATTTAAATATGTGCCATAACTTAACTGGTGATACTCTATTATAAAGTTAAAACAGGTTGTGTTAAAAAAAAAGATGAAATGAGCAGATGTTATCCCATGTTTTTCTTTTAGAATATCGGTAACATTAGGTATTTGCCTGCAAAATTTTAGATTTTCCTAGCTATGCGTGAGTGACTATAATAGTGTATAAGAGTAGAGGAAGACCAAAGAAACGATGGTTGGTGTGTGTGAAGGATGATATTATGGCAAGAAAGGACGTGTCTGATGAGGTGACGAGTAATAGAGAAGTATGGAAGAAGAACACATGCTGCACCTACCCCAAATAGTTGAGGATAAGGGCAGGAGATTGATGACGATGATGATGTGTGAAAGTGACTAACACAAAGCAAATTCAAAACCAGCTTAGTCATTGTTATATTCTGTAAAATTATCTAGACAAATTGGCGGTAACATTCTAAACAGACAAGAAAATGTAAGTCTTCATTTGTAATTACACTAAAAATAGACCTTGTTTTTGTCTCAGAGAGAAACCATGCAGATGTTGAAGTATGACACATAAACACCTGTAATATGATTAAAAACAAAGGCATTTAAATAATTATAATTGTCTGCGACTGTATGACTCAGCTGATGGTAATTTAATTTAGTATGAAACAGAAAACACATAAAAGAAGTAAACACATTGTATTATCTTCTTTATTTCAACAAACTTGAAAGTTTTTTTAATGAAAAGGTTGGACAGGAAACTAAGTTAATACGTAAAGGTATTTCCGTAATTACTGTACAACGATTAAGAATAGAAATGCGACAAAATAGCAGAGTAAAATTAATAATAATGATTAGGTATGTAGTTTCAAAGCGGCGCGGTTTTACGTTTCGTATTCAAAATTTTTTTTCCTTCTAAAATACATGTTTAATACACCTGCTGAGTTTAGCATTTTAATGTTTGTTTACCTGTTTTTACACCTCTATAAATAACTTTTATTCACCACCAAAAAGGGGCGTACTCTATTCACGATTTACTCCAGTTTTAACTAATTAGGAACCGTAATTAGCATCGCATGTTATCGCCGACACTACACACGAATTCACGATAGCGATAACGGGCGCCTAAATAAAGTTTTGATTGCGAAAACTCGCAAAAATATTTGCCCCAGTTAATTTTATATGGATCGATATTGACGCCAAATAAACTTTAAATATCATTATATTTACACTATTTTAAAGCTAAACTAGTTATTGAAATTGATTATTAATACGTTATTTACCTTTTTGTCGAGTAATTTAAAGGAAATTCACGATAATTTCATCTAAAAACAATAAACTACGAATAGTCAAATGACAGACAACAAACGACGTTCCATTTAGGGTAACGGAAAGTAGAATTTGATGATGTGACTGTTTTTTTTTGGGTTGTTACCGCTTCTTGTAACGGTTTATGCGTGAAATGGAAGGAGTTGACATTCTCTGTGAAATAATTTTTTATTTTAGTCGACTATTTCTATTTAGTAACTAAAAAAGTTAGGCGTTGATTAGGTAATTTATTGCCAAAAACTTAAAGTTTCCATTAGATTTAGTACTTTTATAAAAACAGACACGTATGTTGTAGAGGTTCAGGTGTCATGATTCTGTTAGAGCAAAGAGGTATTGTTCTAATCTCATGACTGGCATGCATGATGACTGTTTTAGTTTGTAATAAAGAAAATATAATTATACTTGACACAGAGAGAGAATGTCGTAAAAAAACGTTGTTTTTTTTTATTCGTGTATTTTATTTATTATCATAAATAAATGTTCTTAAACACATTCAATAGGTTATGGGCCCAGGGCGTTGAGAATAACTGTTAATAATGGCATCCACTGGGAGTGGGCATGCGAATGAGAAATCGCATGTGGCCCAAGGTAATTCGAATCTACCAGCAATGGAGAAGCTTGATGGTAGTGCCGACTATCATGTATGGAAGTTCATGATGGAACTTTATCTAATACATGAAGATTTATGGGAATACACGAAGACAACACCGGTAGCAACTGATGAGTCAGGCTACAGAAGAGACCAAAAGGCTAGAGCCAAAATCTGCTTAATGGTGAAGCCGCATTGTTTGGTACACGTTCGTCAGGCAAAGTCTGCAAAGGAGGCCTGGTATGCCCTGAAGGCTGCTTTTGAAGACAAGGGCCTGAACAATCGATGCAGACTGCTCTCAAAATTGGTAAGCATCAAGTTGCAACAATTTGCTACAGTTAATGAATATGTAACGGCTATCATGACGGTAGCGCAGCAGCTATGTGACCTGGGAAAGGAAGTAGACGATGAGTTGCTGGCGGCTTTGATGCTTCAGGGGTTGACGGAGAAATTCCAGCCCATGAGATTAGCTATCGAGAACACAAACATAGAATTAACCACAGACTATGTTAAAGCTAAGCTGTTTCAAAGTGAAGACTTGTATCAAGCAGGTCCTAGTACTGTGTCGAATGCACTGCAAGCTAAAGGTCAGAAAAGCAAGCGACCGCAGAGAAACATGAACAAAACTCGTTCGATAAAATGTTTTATCTGCGACGGACCTCACAAAGCGATGGATTGTCCAAAGAACCCAAAAACAAAGAAGGATGCTATGATGTCGTTGGCGATGGCAACCGCAGGGAAACAAGGTTCTGGAGAGTGGATTCTTGACTCCGGCGCATCCAGCCATATGACAAATAGAAAAGTGTGGTTAAGGGACTTTAAAAAGTTAGAGAAACATGTAGAGGTAGCATGTGCGAATGGAGAAACTGTATATGGTGAAGCAGTTGGTAATGTGGTTAATGAGGAGATGGGTATTTCAATCAGAGATGTGATGTATGTACCAGGGTTAGCAACTAACCTTCTAAGTGTGAGCACAATTGTAAGTAGAAACCTAGTTGTTGTGTTTGAGAAGTCAGGTTTTAAGATTATGAAAGCTGATGCATGTAAGGTGACTGGTGAAGTTTCGTATGCAGGCACTGTAGAGCAAGGTGTTTATAAAATTAAATACTGTTCACAGGAAGTAGCTTTGGCTTCAACATCTGATCAAATTATGCTGTGGCATAGGCGTATGGGACACTTAGGAACACGGAACCTTACATTACTTAAGAATAAAATGGCGCAAGGAGTAAGTTTTCCCAACGTTACTACTAAACTGGAGTGTGAAGCATGTGTCGTGGGGAAACAGACGAAGCAGCCATTCAAGAGAACTGGTGCCAGCAGGGCAAAAGAGGTCTTAGAGTTAGTTCACTCAGACGTATGTGGACCTATGAGTGAGAAATCATACGGAGGGTATCGGTATTTTCTCACATTCATAGATGACCTTACCAGAAAAACTTTTGTTTATTTTTTGAGAACTAAAGGCGAGGTTTTTGAAAAGTTTGCCGAATTTGTAAAACTGACGGAGCGTCAAACTGGACACAAATTAAAAATCATCAGATCGGATAATGGCAAAGAGTTTGTCAACAAGAGAATGCATGAGTTCTGCAAGGCAAGAGGGATACGTCATCAACTGACAGTGGAGTACACACCCGAGCAAAATGGAGTTGCTGAACGAGCAAACAGAACTATCATGGAGAAAGCCAGGACTATGCTGGAGGAAGCTGGTTTAGGCAGACAAATGTGGGCTGAGGCAGTGAACACAGCGGTGTATTTGAAAAACCGATCACCCACTGTAGCTGTTAAAAATAAGACGCCAGAAGAGGCCTGGACTGGAAGAAAGGTGGATTTGAGCTTCCTCAGAGTATTTGGATGCAAAGCGTACCTTCATATTCCGGACCAGAAACGCAAAAAGTGGGATAGAAAGAGTGAAGAACTGGTTCATGTTGGGTACTGCGAAGACACAAAAGGCTACCGTTTAGTAAATCCAGCAACGGGTAAGCTGCATAAGGGCAGGGACATTGTGTTCTTTGAAAACCTGAAATATGAAGCCAAGAGAGACGTCCCCGTAGAGCGCGTTATTCCACTGACAGACACTGTCACTGAAATGGAGGACGTTACAGATACAACTCAACAGGAAGATGTTCCGGACATGAGTGTTCTGCAGGAACGAGATCAAAGGGATTCTGAACCTAGAGAGGATGTTCTAGAAGCTGTCGAGGATGATGAAGAGTGGGTAACATCTGATGAAAGAGAGGAATCAGATGCTGATGAGACGTCCCAAGTTAACGATAATGAGTTATCAAGCAGGAGATATCCACTTCGAGTTAGGAAACCTAAACAGTTTCCAGATTATATAACTTATAAGGCTGCGACAGTACTTCAAGACCCTTTGACGGTCCAGGATGCGTTATCCAGAGAAGATAAAGCAAAGTGGGAAGTTGCAATTGAGGAGGAGTTAAAGGCTCTCAAGAAAAATAAAACTTGGACGCTTGTGAAGCCACCAAGATCGTGCAACGTGGTTGATTCGAAATGGTTATTTCGAATCAAAGAAGAAGCGGGGGGGAAAAACTCGCTATAAGGCACGACTCGTTGCGAGAGGCTTCAGTCAACGCAGAGGCGTTGATTATTTTGAAACGTTTGCGCCTGTCGTAAGGCACAGTTCATTAAGATTGCTGATAGCTTTAGCAACCTACATGGGTCTAAAAATAGACCAAATGGACGTAAAGACAGCATTCCTGAATGGAGATTTGAGTGAAGTTGTCTACATGAAACAACCGAAGGAGTTCGAAGTAGAAGGCAAGGAGGATTACGTCTGCCTACTACACAAAGCACTATATGGTTTGAAGCAGGCTCCACGAGCATGGAATACAAAGCTTCATACTGTGCTCATGAAGTTGAATTTCAAAAGATCAGAGAATGAGCCATGCATCTACATTAGGTCACAGGATACTAATGTGATCATCATCGCTGTGTACGTAGATGACCTGCTGATTTTTTGGAATAACGAGCAAGAGATGCTTTCGCTTAAGAGAGATTTGCAGTTTAGCTTTGAGATGAAGGACCTGGGCAGAGCTGAACTAATGCTGGGCATTCAGATTGACCAGGACCCTAAAGGAATTAAACTACATCAAGAGAATTATATAGAGAAGCTTTTAAAAGCATACAATATGGAGAACTGCAAACCAGTCGCCACACCGGCTGTACCAGGCCAAAGGCTAGAGAAGCCAGAGAAAATTAAGAAATTAGATGAGAAGATCCCTTATCGATCATTAATAGGTTCACTTATGTACTTAGCAGTATGTACAAGGCCTGACATAGCTCATGTTGTAAATTATTTGAGCCAATTCAATGAGTGTTACAACAAGCAACATTGGATTGCTGCGAAAAGAATACTCAGATATCTTAAGGGTACAAAAAATCTTGGGTTGATGTATTCAAACGAGAAACACAATGATATAATTGTGGGTTACGCTGATGCTGACTATGCAGGAGATAGTGATCGACGCTCATATTCGGGTATGGTGTTCCTTAGTCAAGGAGGAGCTGTTTCATGGCAGAGTACCAAACAGCGCACAGTGGCACTTAGCACTGCTGAGGCAGAGTATGTCTCACTGTCAGAGGCAGCTAAAGAGGCCGTGTTCCTAAGGCGGTTTCTATCTGAACTAACTGGGAAAGAATACAAAAAGGCTCTTACAGTGTTTTCAGACAGTCAGTCAGCAATTGCCATAGCATATAACCCGATTCATCACCAGCGCACCAAACATGTGGACGTAAGGTACCATTTTGTGCGGAATGCAGTTGAGGCAGGGACTTTATGTTTAGAGTATCGCGAAACTGAGAGGATGGTTGCAGATGCTCTGACTAAGCCACTCCCCAGAGGCAAGTTTGAATGGTGTGTGAAAAGTATGGGGTTGCATGTATGAGTACCTACATGGAATGATTAGAGGGTTGTGTGTGTTTCTTATAGAAATTGTTTGTGATAGTTCCTACTTATGAAATGTTGGCATGCACATGCATGAGATTAAGGAGGAGTGTTAGAGCAAAGAGGTATTGTTCTAATCTCATGACTGGCATGCATGATGACTGTTTTAGTTTGTAATAAAGAAAATATAATTATACTTGACACAGAGAGAGAATGTCGTAAAAAAACGTTTTTTTTTTATTCGTGTATTTTATTTATTATCATAAATAAATGTTCTTAAACACATTCAATAGATTCAAAGGTTAACTGGTTTGGCTAAAGAGGTTAACTCGTTTAATTTAGCGTTTACCACGTATTTGCATTCAATCACAAGGAAAAATTGCCGATACGTCCTTAATCTCTAGCTCCTCTGGATAATACCTCCTCTGCACAGTGTATAATTTCGCCTCAAAAGCGGACATGCTCGTTTTATATGCTATTTAGAAAGGTATTAATCGAACAAATCTACTAGTAAAACTCCGGTGTCGTTATCTATCATAGTAGTGGAGAAATTTTGAAAATCGAGAAAAGTCCATAGAAACCATAGAAACATTTTATTTCCGTGTGTAATCGTTTTTTCCATTGGGTGTTTTTGGTTATGATTTAAACATATTTTAGGCATCTATTAATATTAAAAAAGTTAAAAAATCTCGTCTGGTTTGGGCGAAAATATTTTTTTTCTGTTATTTAGTTCATATTTTTTTTCTGACATGTCCTGCATTATTAGCATTTTTTTTTAATGCCAAATTATTAGTTGATGTAACTATTACTTCGACAAAAAAAACTACATGTTTTAAACATAGGACTTCGGAGATATTAAATTTTAAAATTTTAAGTTAGGGTTGTCACTCAAGTCTATGGTATGTCTATATCTATATCTTATTTTTATAATATAAAAACTTATCATTAGGTTATTTACCTATTTCTTGGATATAAGGGGGTAGATAATGGATAGAAATGATTCGGTGAGTCCTTTGCATCTGTGTCCAGGCACCTCCTGATGGTTTCCTTTTATTTGTTTCCGGTTTTTTTTTCAGGTTCAATATTAAAAACGTGTTTAGAAAATTTATTACTTAGTAGATATTGTGTGATTTTTCAATAACATACATTTTTCCATGAGTTTACTTATTTATAGTAAACGCATGCTTGACAACCCTATTTCCATAGAAATTGATGACGTAAAATGTTCCATTTTTTTACTATAAGAAGCTACATAACTAGAGTGTTGGTAAAAAAAAAATGCTAATGTCATATAGAAAATTTTATATAATTTATTTTCTAATAGTTCAAAATAAATTTTTAACTCGCGTTCCAGGGAAAGTAAAGACTTGTAATTTATACACGACATTATATATACAATTTTCAATTCATGTTTAATTTTAAATAAGGTGAGCGTTTGTTCTTTTAGGAAATATCTACAAAAAAGATTTTGACAAAGTTCATTGACCTTTCAAAAAAACTATTGTAACTTTAAAATTAAGTAATATATTTAAATTGGTATTTCATATTATACTGTATAACAGTTATATCCATCGGAATCCGCTATAAAAAAAGGATGTCCGCTTTTGAGGCGAAATTACACACCGTGCTCTGGTATCATTCGCGTCTGCTGCTGTCACTTTGAAGTTTGACTCTGACTAATATATAGTTATCTGTGGTTTGACGTTTGTTTTCATCGTGAGAGTTGCGAAATCCGAGTTAAATGTGATTGTTTTCTTAGTTTACCCCATAAAAAGTGCCACGAGTGTTCTCCATAACTCAAAACCTTATTATTTTCCTAAGTTGTATTAAAAGGGCGGCAAAATTACGTCCAAAATGCAAGGCGTTAGTGCTCCACGGGAGCCTACGCAACCCGTGATAAGCACAAGTTCTACCATCCTTAGTATGAGGGAAAAGGAGAAATACATCGAAGATTTCGACTTCCCTTTCTGTGATGAGTCCTCAAAATACGAAAAAGTCGCTAAAATCGGGCAGGGAACCTTCGGAGAAGTGTTCAAAGCCCGACAACGGAACAGCAACAAAAAATTCGTTGCGATGAAGAAAGTGTTGATGGATAACGAAAAGGAAGGGTTCCCAATCACAGCTTTGCGAGAAATAAAGATCCTACAGCTTTTAAAACACGAGAACGTCGTGAATTTAATCGAAATTTGTCGTACAAAAGCAACATTGCACAACAAATACCGATCAACATTTTATTTAGTTTTCGACTTCTGCGAGCACGATTTAGCTGGTTTACTATCGAATGTGAATGTGAAATTCAGTCTGGGAGAGATTAAAAAAGTCATGCAGCAGTTACTGAATGGTTTATACTATATCCATAGTAATAAAATCTTGCATAGAGATATGAAAGCTGCTAATGTGTTAATAACGAAGAACGGTATACTTAAACTGGCTGACTTTGGTCTGGCGAGGGCCTTCAGTGTTGCGAAGTCGGGACAGGTCAATAAATATACTAACAGAGTGGTGACATTGTGGTATCGGCCTCCAGAACTACTTCTAGGTAAGTTACATGCATTTTTATAATTATAATACAGTGTTGCTTGCAGCTGGTTCTCAAACTGCCAAGTATTTAATCCATCAAGCATTGGCCTACAATGTGCTCTCTCCCTGTAAGAGCTCCTCGGTTTTACTAATATTATTTCTTGTTATTTTAAATAAATTTCAGCTATGGTTCAGACAACATTAAACCGTTGGTCGTATTATATTGCAAAGCGCTGATTCGGTTGTGGTTGTCGGATAGGCAGTTGCTCCAAGTAAAAATACTGGTATTCTGCTGCATCTTGTTGAATTGGAAGCTGACCCCAACATAGTTGAGATAAAGGCAGGTAGATGATGTGTGGTGTCATGTTAAGGCTCACATTTTTAACCAACTTCTAAAAAAGGAATATGTTATGTATTCGGCCGAAACATATTTAATCATTGAATTTCTGGAACTCCCAATTCGCATTTGGAAAGTACTTGTTGGATTTCTTAGCCTAATGCTTGATGAAGGTTATTAGTTTAGGCCCGCAACTTCGCCCGTGTAGAGTTTGATAATTGTCCAATTTTCAATTTGTCTGTAATCCAGGTTATAAGCTGTCTTTATGCCAAATCCATCCTCACAAATTTCCGCATTTATACTACTACTGCAGTAGTAAGCTTTACCCACTGTGTCACGGTATGAGCAAAAAGGATAAAATCAAAAAGGGGGTGAAAAGGCAGGGGACAGCTAACATTCTCTACGTCTCTGCTACGCCGGGTTCGCAACAGCCCCAACACCATTCTTAGAACATTGGCTGATAGGTGGGACTCTCCGATCTTGCGGCGGTGGATACGACTGCACGCAGTCAAGTAGACATTCCTCAGGATCGGCGTGCCTCACGCAGCTTAGAATAAATTTTCACATCAGTTTGTAAGTTACTAACGAATATGGAAGTGTTTCTGAAATAAACATTTATTTATTTATTTTTTGCCCAATAAAACTTCTTGAACTGCAACAACGCATACTCAGATTCATAAAAAAATCAGACTACGTCCTAATTGCCAAGAGCCTCGACCAACACCTGAGTAGGCTGTACTTGGGCAGTTGGATCAGGGGCCTGGGGCAGCGGCACTTCTTGACACGGCACACATTCTTAGGAGGTTCCTCTCTCTGGAGCCCGGACCACCGGTAGCTGGACCCTGTTCCTGATACCGGTAGGCTACTATTTTCATAAAAGATTAACCCTATCTGGGTGATCTACTACAGTGCAGGGCTGTTACGGATATTCACATCCGCATCCGCAAATGCGGATCATGCGCATTAATTCCGAAATGTTTGCATCCGCAACAACCCCGCTTTAGTGCATTACAGTCTTCAATCTCCCCAGGTGACCGCAACTACGGCCCTCCCGTCGACATGTGGGGAGCCGGCTGCATCATGGCTGAAATGTGGACCCGCTCCCCCATAATGCAGGGCCCAACGGAACAGCAGCAACTGATCCTAATCTCCCAGCTCTGCGGCTCCTGCACACCTGATGTATGGCCGGGAGTTGAGAACCTGGATCTGTACAATAAGATGGAACTGCCTAAGGGACAGAAGAGGAAGGTTAAGGAGCGTCTGAAGCCATATGTGAAGGATCCGTACGGTTGTGATCTGTTGGATAAGTTGTTGCAGTTGGATCCTGCGAAGAGGTGAGTATGGGGTATAGTTACTGTAATTTTTTCTTGGAAATAAAAGGAGGAGTTTTCTCAAAAAAGTTTCATATGACTACAGACTTAAAACTGTTTGAAGAAAATAAATGATGCACCTTCTTAGTGGCCGTCCATAAATTACGTCACATGTTAAGGACGGGGAGGGAGTCGACGTGAAATTGTTTATCAAGGGGTCCTTCGAGAAAAAATCTAATACATCTAAGTATTGTATAGCGGGCCGATGTCCGCAACTCCACGACCAACGCGCGTATTTTGCATACGGGTAGGAACTTTATTCGATCCACTCCAGTTCCCCGATAAAGGCCAACAAAGCCTTGATACGTATATACATCTAAGTATTAAAACATTTGTATGAGCAAGTAAAATTGTAAAATATGTGTTGGGTTGAAGGATTTTTTTTGTTTTAGTGTCGGTGTCCCTTCCACCTTGTATATTTCGAAACTGCCACGTTGGTCTAGTGGTGGCAAGCGCGACTGCTGATCATGAGGCCAGGGTTCGATTCCCAGGTCGGGCAAAGTGTTATAGGGTTTTTCCATCAGGAATTTCTCAGTAGCAGCCACGGTATCTAGATTCGTGCCCGGTTGATGGCAATAGGGTCGCCCACTATCACATGGGACTTTTTTTATATTAAAAGGGCCTACTCTTGACCTCAATCTCGTCCTGAGAACAGAGATGAAGTCGACGATGGAACGAGCTAACCCAAAAGAAGCCTATTAACTCGCGACTTAAATAGATTAGGGTAAAACTTAAACATAACCGACAATATGTGGGTGGACTATTAGGTACACCTCTGCCTAACCCTTCAGGGATTACAGGTGTGATGTTATGTAAACCTAATTCTCAACAGGTACGACGCCGACACAGCCTTGAACCACGACTTCTTCTGGACCGACCCCATGCCGTGCGACCTCGCCAACATGCTGGCACAGCACACGCAGAGCATGTTCGAGTACTTGGCCCCGCCGCGCCGGCCTGGCCATCTCCGCCATCACCACCACGTCGCCGGGGCCCAGGCTAAGCCAACGCAGCCAGTGCAGGACTCAGGGTATCAGGACCGGGTGTTCTAGAGAAGGCATTGATGTAGGAAGTGGTGTGAGTGACTTTATAGTGAGAAGGGTGTTGTGTGAGGTCGAATTTTAGAGTTAGCGAAGTTCTACAGACATGTTACTGTTACTGTTAGCCTGTGTCATCCCACTGCTGGGCAAAGGCCTCTCCCCATGACTTCCAAATTCTTCGATCCAGGGCTAAGGTGGACTACTGATCGTTGGTTCTGTCCAGCTCGTCCCGCCATCTCCTGCGAGGTCTGCCGCGTCGCCTTCTGGCTGTGTCAGGGCTCCACATCGTGGTTATTT
Organism: Standfussiana lucernea; assembly: GCA_964057025.1. Taxonomy (NCBI): domain Eukaryota; kingdom Metazoa; phylum Arthropoda; class Insecta; order Lepidoptera; family Noctuidae; genus Standfussiana; species Standfussiana lucernea. The sequence continues at coordinate 10,579,506 of OZ059811.1, forward strand.
TGGCCCACAGCTCGTCGGGCATACGGCAAACATGGCCAGCCCAGTCCCACTTCAGCTTAGCGGCTTTTTGAGCAACGTCAGTAATTTGTGTTTTGGAGCGCAGTGTGGTGTTGCGTACATGGTCGGACAGACATGGTCAATGGTTAATATGTGATACTAGGTTCGCCCCGCTGTCTGTCCTATTACTCCCCTGTTAGGGGTCCTCGAAAATTGGGCTATCGACTACAAAAAGACGGGTAGTTCCAGAGATGGGTTCTCTTACTCCACCGCTGATTAGTTTCGTTGTGGGATCTTCAGGAGTTGCAGTGATTGGAAATACGGTGGCGATAATTCTCAAAAGCGTGGAATATGTCGGTGTCTAAACACGATGAAATAAAATAAAATCAGTTCTGGTTTTATTTTATTTCAGCGTGTCACAGTACACATGCTTCAAGCAATTGCTACTTATTGTGAAGTTTACACAAAAAAGAGCTGATACTATACATATTATACAAAAAACATCAAATTATTTTTTTTGTTTTATCATGTTTGTGGAGTTTCGCTATCTAATTAAATTTGACCTTATACACACCTCTGCCTACCCCTACAATACGAGCGAGATGTTGTGTTTACGAAGTGATGAACAAAAAGTTTAGCTGTGAAAAGGATCCATACATTGTGTTAGAGCAAAAAAGTTAACGGTAAAAAGCATAAATAGGTTGTTTGGAAACTATTATTATGTGTGTGATACTGACTGTCTGTTACAATAAAACGGTGTACATTTTTAAATATCGTAAGCAATATTGAGTGTGTTGTTCGATTTTTAACCTTCGTACGCTTAACTGAATGTTGCAAATCAATAGCGCGCTCAATGTCTCTTACGGCATTTTTTTTTTACGCTGTGTAACCTGTATGTTGTGATAATTTAGCCTGGAAATGTCTGAATTAGGCTTGGTTACATTAAAATTCTGTGTACAAAAAATACTGTTAAATATTACAATAATGCCAATTTTCATGACCAGAAAGCAATACCTAAATATTATTATATTATAGAGATGCTTTGGAATGGGCAACTACAGTACTTTCACAGTTATTATGTCTTGTGAGTGGAACTGTAGCTTCATTTTTTATTGCTGTCTTTGTTTCGACAGTTCAAAAGTGCCTGTAATTGGCCTACTTGAAATAAATGCTTTGATTTTGATTTATTGCACTGTTGGAATTTGAACTCTGAGCACTTATCCGAACATTGAAAATTGAACAGCGAGTTTTTATTTAGGCATCTATGTAAGTCTCGCTTAGTGTTTGTGAAAATGGGCAAAACATTTCATTGTTAAAAAAGTGTGATTTCTTATTTCAATAATTTTGTTATTTCCATAGAACCATACTGTCTCACTTAAATTGTATGTACAAATATAAGTACATATTCCCTTGCTATAATATTCATATTGATGTACAGGATGTTCACTAAAACCATGTTACTGTACAGGGTGTGTAGAATAGCATAATAAAATAATATTTACTTAAATATTGTATTGTAAACATTGTAATCAGTACTTTCCAGTAGATTTTAGAAGGTCATGTAAAATCCTGGTAGTTAGCTGCATCTGGTTAGACTGGAAGCCGACTCCAACATAGTTGGGAAAAAGCTATAATTATTAGAATGTTGATGAATCTATACTAATATTATAAAGCTGAAGAGTTTGTTTGGTTGAACGCGTTAATCTCAGGAACTACTGGTTCGAATTGAAAAAATATTTTAAGTGTTGAATAGCCCATTTATCGAGGAAGGCAATAGGCTATAAAACATCACGCTGCGACCAATAGGAGAGGAGCATCAATCAAAAATGTTACGCAGGCGAAGTTGCGCGGGTCAGCTAGTATTAAATACTACCCTTATTACATGGGACTTATAACCAGCGATATATGGATGTACTGTACCTACACCTCTGCCACTTATTTTCACTAATGATAGTTATTTTGGCAAACGGACTTGATGTTCCATTGTCTTCCCTTTTCTCATTAAGAAGCTTACTCAACTGAAAAAGCTAGATTTTATACTCGACATCAGAAGCACACGATCAGATGTACCAATACAGAGAGTTTTGTACATACGACCTTATGCCTCTTAGCATAAGGTAAGACGTACAGTTACGGACTTTAATTGATGAGCCACTTTCAAACTTTCCGATTCTGCAGTTTTATAACGTTTCTTTAACTACGCCACTTAAATAACTAAACCCAATTTGCATAACACAGGTAAAATACAAATAGTGGCAAGTGGCTCATCAATTAAAGTCCGTGACTGTACAAATACAGAGATTACATCCGACCTTATGCTTCTCATGTCCAGTATTATTAAACCGATATAATCATATCGAGTCCTGTTTTGAATAATAATAGTTCCTAAGTATGTAAATATAAATATAATAATTGTATTTGTCCACTTACAACGGACTTGAAGAAATAAATTCCGAAAAGTGTGGGTGTACTAAAGTACATCCACACTTTTCGCCTTTTTTGCACACCCCTGCTTAACCCTTCGGGGATTACAGGCTTGATGTTATGTTATTAATGTTATTGTAGGAAATAAGATAGTATCCCCCAAAGGTGCCGACTGGAACAATATACTGTTACTTTAATGCAATATCTCTTAGTATGGCAGGATATCTCTGACTACCCGTAATGGCTGTCAAAGATTTTTAAATGACAGCGGGGTCATTGGTCCCCGCTGTCATTTGGAAAAAAAACTTAACCCCGTTTGTTGTAGCCTATACAAGGTGTATTTTTGCATCCTCGTCAAATTCAAGGAGGTAACTATGCTAAAGATTCTCGACCTTAACCAATAATAAAATGTTTAGGTAATTTTTTATATATTTTTCTTTATAATTTTAGAAATCGATAAGTGTTCACCACCCGTATTAAAACGCGGCCCGTATAATACTAGCCCTAAAACCGCGCTTTCACACACAAACAAACGCAGACGTTTATTCGATAAAGATCAAAGATTATCCTCTTTTGAAAAGGGCTTTATTCTGAAATAGTGTCAAATTAAAACAAGTAAAAAAAGCAGCGTTTATTATTATTGAAAAGGTACCGTAATTTATATTGATTATTACGGTCTTCTATGACAACCTCCTGAATTTTGACGAGGTTGCAAAACTACACCTTGTATAACTACAGGACGATCCCATGGTATAATTTCCGATGATAGCGGGTGCCTAGCCAAGAGCAAAAGCTAGTAAGGGCTCATTTTTAAGGCGTTATAGCCATAATAATAGAAATAAAATATATTATTCTACCTTTTTATTATGTTGAATGCATATCTGATATTGGCCTGGGGCTTGGCTCGCGTTCTGGTCGGAAGTTTTTACGGGATCGGGAACGTTTTAAAATGGTATAACCACAGTGTTATAACACTTGGGGTAAAAATGTAGCTTCCCGTTAGTGAAAGAATTTTCGAAATCGGATCAGTAGTTCCGAGGATTACCCCTTCTACACCCCACCTTACAAAAATTACATCTTTAGTATAGATTTGTTAGAACACGTTGCGCTGTTGACGGAAAACCACTGCCATAACAGCAAAAATAAAGAAAAACATGGTGGCCTACCATGGCGCCTTAAAGCAGGAATGTTTTAGTTTTATTGCAGTGTGGGAAAGAGATGGCGCTAGACATCCTGTATAGCTCTGCCTCATTCCCACACTGGAATGACATTAAAACATTCCTGCTTTAAGACGTCATGGTAGTCCACGTGATTAACAATGTCAAAGGGGCAAAAATATATTGTCCTATTAATGACTAAGGTACTTTATAAAACTTGTTTACGAATAAATTATAAGTATAGCTACTATTTAAAATGAAAAAATCTTTAAAAAAAATACGCCGTAGTCTCGACTGAATATCGATGTAATAATGTAAATAATGTTGATATAATGCTTTTTCTGTAAATAAAAATATAATTTTATACTGCACTGAAACAATTTTATTTTCCATTTTTATTACGAACCGTATCTGCCCGACTTTGTCTAGTGTTCGCGAGCACCACTGCTAAGCATGAGGTCCTCAGTCCTGGATTCGATTCCAAGGTCGGGAAAAGTGTTTTTGGGTTTTTATCTTCAGGAATTTGTCAGTAGCAGCCACAGCCTGGATGCCTAATTAATGTCAATAGGTCCGCCCTCCTGTTTTACATAGGACTTATAGTTAGACAACTGGCGAAGTGGGTGTGCTATTAGGTACACTCTGCCTATCCTTTCGGAGTTATAATCGAGACGTTTATTACGAACTAAAGGTCAAAAAACCGGTCAAGTGCGAGTTGGACTCGCGCACCGAGGGTTCCGTACAAACCTGTGGGTATATAACTTTTTTTTATATGACGAAACTAAAAATTTACGGTTTTCGTAATTTTTCCTATATCTGTACTATAAGACGTGACTTCGTACAAAATTTCAAGATTCTAAGTTCACGGGAAGTACCCTGTAGGTTTTGATTCCCGTGCGAGTTTCGAAAATTTGCGGCCTAAGTGGCTGTATCTTTTGATTGCGTTGACTTAGAAGGTTGATTTTTCTACAGCTTCCAGGGACAGTAGAACTAAGTATCATATAGAAATTTCAGTTTGATACCTCCACGCGTTCCTGAGAAAAACGGTCTTGACAGACGGACGGACAACAAAGTGATCTTATAAGGGTTCCGTTTTTTCCTTTTGAGGTACGGAACCCTAAAAATGCGTAATGAAATTGTAAATGTCGCTTACCGTGGCGAGGCTTTTAGGGGGGGAGGTGATCTCACCCAATCTCACGAGAGAGAAGGGGCACTTGGCATATTTCACGTACTTAATATTTTTTTTAGTAAATATTCAAAGAAAATAATGCAAATTTAGTTTTTTTTTAATCCGACGCAATCAAGGTCAGACTTATGTATAATTTAATTAGTCTCACTTGAGATGTGGGGGTGGGGGTGAGGGGTCAAGTGAAATCAAACCAAGGGGGAGGGTCGAAAAATCGTCAATATTGTCTCTCGTAATAAATTAATTTACGACCCCTTACAGAAAACCCAGTCCCAGTCTCAGAGTTTTAAAGGAGAAATGAACATATTTATGATTACCTAATTAATAACTCCATTCTTTTCATCGACTTTTAATTCATATGATTCACGTATGTATCGAATTCGTGCAAAACATTAACTAAGTCCTACTAACACTAACACAGTTCTCTGTCGTACTTCTCTACTGGATTGCTGGACATCACTAGTAACGTCAATTAATGTTATGCAGAGAGGTTTTGTCTGTTTTCATTTTAATTAATTAAAACCGTATGTTTTTGTTTTGAACAGTTTAAATAAAATTTCCTCTGCCAGTATACTACTATTGATGAATATCATTTCACATAAATGTTTAGTAACAAGACCTCATCAATATGGCAAGCAGAATACTATTTGAAGACGAAATAAACAACCAAGATCTAAACAGCATTAACTTGTTACATGAAGAACTAACAATAAAAGACGAAGATGAAGACGCCAGCAGCCAAAATATAATTCAAGAAGATGAAAATCGGGATTTCACAGACCCAAATTCAGACACTGAAGTAATTAGTACCAAAATTAGTGAACTATCAGAAAATGTATCCTTTCTTGATAGTCGGTTAAAAAAACTAAATGAAATACCAATTGATTTCCAGGGTAACTCTCATAATGAACGTAATAAAAGAAATAAAACCAAAGTACAAACAATAATTGGTATAGACATAAAGGAGGTACACGAAGATTTAGATGATCAAAATGATGTGTTTGGAGATGAAAATAAAGTATCTAAAAAGTCTAAGTTGAGGAAAACTGTTCAGCCGTAAGTATTCAATTAGGCATTAGCATATCTTATCTATAGTTATTTCTAAAATAATTCAAAAAAAAGAAAAAAAATTGCACACTGGTAGACAACGACAATGACGTAGGTACATACAATGTGGAAGGAACACTGGTAAGTACATCGTTCTGAACCACATGGAAATTTCTCATCAGTAATTTAAAAAAAAACTGCTGTTCTATTTATTTGGCTATTCATTTGGACCGTGTAGGTATTGCAGTTTTGTAGGAAACATCTGTTTTTTTTTAAAATAACAGATGGAAAAATTTCTGTGGGGCAGTTCAGCATGATGTACTGAATACGTGGTAACCATTTTAGTTCCAGTGTCCCTTCCATCCTGTATTATATTATATTCTCTAATTTCAGAATCTCATATAAAGAACCAGAAGACATAAAACCCGAACGTTGCATCAGTCCAGATAACGAGACAGACCTGACCTGCCCCGTTTGCCAACAGGAGTTTGAAAACAAAGTCGGATTATTCAACCACCTCCGAATCCATAATAAAACTGTACATAGGTACACCTGTTCACTATGCAATCAAAAATTCGATAAGAACACAGACTTAATTGCCCATAAACATATGCATAGAGAAGACTCCTTTCTCTGCCAAAAATGCAAGTTAGCGTTCTCCAACCACTGTGACTTTTTACTCCATAACTATGAGCATTTAGACCAACCATATTTCAAGTGCTCAGAATGTGGACTGCGCTATCGAAAAGCAGTCTACAAGGTACACATTACGACACATTTTGACAAGTATCTGTCATGTCACTTATGCTCTTTTGTTACCAATAATGAACAAAATCTTCAGTTTCATATGAATCAGCATAGTGACAAATTCACTTGTGTCGAGTGCGGGAAAGCTTATAATACAAAAGAGATGTATAAATATCATATGAGTACCCATACTGGTGTTAAGAAAATCCAGTGTTTATACTGTGGTGCTGGCTTTCGCACTACCTGTGCAAGAAAAGTGCACACAAGAACCCACACTGGTGAGAAACCTTTTACTTGCGATTTATGCGGTTACAAAGCGCGCCAATCGACAGATTTGAAACGTCATAAAGAAACACATGGCGAGAAAAAGTTTACCTGTGATGAATGCGGAAAGAAATATCTGCATAAATACTATTTAGTGGTTCATTTAAGGTCTCATAGTAAGAAATCTTTGTATGATTGTCCGGAATGCAGTGCTCAGTTTGCTACTACTGCGGGACTGAAGACCCATTCTTTGTTAAAGCATACAAGTGAGCGACCTTTTGAATGTCAAGCGTGCGATAGAAAGTTTATAAGCGATAACCAATATAGGAAACATTGTAGGGCGAAATATCATTTGAGGAATGTGTATAAGGAATAATATGATTAAGGAAGATGATGAATGACACTTGATCACCCTGTTTAGAGTCTTCTGTCTCGTTGGACGTAAACGCTACAGATGAGCATGAAGTCCTTGGTTTGATTCCCCGGCTGGGCATTGTGTTATTCTGTCAAGAATTTTCCAGTAACAGTTACGGAGTATGGTTTTGTACTTGGTTCATGGCAATAGGCTCGCGTAACTACATAGGAATTAAACATAACCTTTGGGTAGGACCTGATACTGTACTTTTTATTAAAGTAAAGATGTTTAGTTTTCGAAGATAAAAAGTTGCTACATGTATATATTTTAAAAGTTGTGCCTGTCCTGATTTGGGTTTTGTTAAATTATTTGTAAGAAATGTTATATACTAGTAAAGCATTATACGTGTTTTGATAATATGATGTATTTTATTTACATACCATTAAAAACATTACCCTCTTTTTGGGCTCCTTCATCGTCGGGTAAAAACTGCCACTTTGGTTTAGTGATTAAGCGAGCATGGGTTCTGGGTTCAAATCCTTGGTTAGGCAAGCAGTTTTTCCATGAGTGCAGCCCGGGGTCAAAATTTATACTCATTTCATTAATGGAATGGGGAAGGATTTTGCCAAGGAGGGACAGTTTGACTAAGACAAAAAAAGCTAGCACTTTACATGGGATCATAGGCCTTCATGGGACCCAGTATGAATAATATTTATTTACGATATATCTGCTCAGAAATGATTAGCCGACAAAAAATAATAGTTTCAGATATGACTAGCCGTATACTAGCGCCAGCTTAGCCCATTAAGTTCACGTTCTCGCGAATCATATTTTGTGCAATGTACAGCCTGACACTGATCGGCAAATTGCAAAAAAGCGTAAGCAAATTTGAATTTCGCGGACTATACTGGCGCTTCTACTTTAAGAATATGCTGGCTATTCTAGTTATGAATAGCCAGCAAAGGTCTGTAAGTACACAGTACTTTAGGTGGAATTCCGACGTGCAAAGGGCAATAAGCAAATGCTATATAGCATACAGTAAATGCGCTAAGCACATTTCATAAAACAACTGGAATATTACCATAAAAAATGTAATAAATCGCCTAAAAGCTCGAAATACAATTTTTTATCTGTGCGACAATGCCAATTACGCCCAACACTAGTATTTGTCAAAAGTGCGAAAAAAAGGCCGAGTAAATATTTTTCAGCCCAAGATTATAACAATACGCCGGTAAATATGAAGATTTTAAGTGAATGTGGGTGTAATTATAGTTAAATATCAAAGATTCTATCTTAAGACATCAGCATACTGCGTTAGACGCCTCCCAAACACAGGTATGCTGAAATATTTCTATTTTGTATCTGTAACCCATAACCAGATGTTTTCGCGCGTAAAATCTCATAAGAATTGTTTACAAACATAAGATTACTCAAATTTAATTAATTTAATGCGTTAAATATCGATTTTAAAACGCATTGCATTAATTATCACCGCGGTGTTATTCTGTAAATCGTTTCGTTTACGCGATCGAGCTTGTTGCATTTGATATGGCATTATGAACTCTATGCGATATGGTAATAAGGTTGATGTTGTGTTTCCGATGTTGGTGCGATATAGCTTTCGGAATAAGGCTTCGCGACTGGTTATTGCTTTTCGGCTGTACTAGTCGTTAGGGTTGCCAGTTTCAAGTAATTTACATCAATTTTGGGAAAATATTTTTAGCACTATTTTTATTGGTTTAGCAGGTGCACTAAGGGAATTTGACTCCTATTTGTTTAATAAAAGATTTATTTTTTATTTTTTGGCGCCACAATTTAAAAGGATAGGCAGGAAAACCAGGACAGTTTAAATTAAAAATATTGCTTTTCTTATTTGTTTGTTGGGTAAACTTATTAGTTACATAAAATTATTTCATCAGTTTAGTGAGTGATTACTACTGCCGCCGATTCTGATGAATACAGCCTCAAGTCGGAAGAGACCAAAATGTACATTGTTACTTCCAAAAATCCCTATCCCTTGCAAAAAACTTTTTCCTAGCTTAACCACCAAAAATCAATTTCTGGTACTGCTAGCCTGCATCATCCCACACCTGGGCCATGCCTTTCCCCATGACTTCCAGTCGTTCCAATCCAGGACCACTGGACATTGGTTATGCCCAGCAAGAAATGGTTTAAAAGTGGGAAATTACATTCTTGAGTATGGTCTCCCCGTAAAATGTCTTGTTTTTGTTATCAAAAGTTAATAGTTTGGGATATTCATTAAAAACTCTGTAAAACCTGAATGGGTAGCCAGAGATGACTGTATTATTTTAGTCCTATGTAAGGGATGAACGTGGATGGCTATAAGAGCGGAGGAAGACCAAAGAAACCAGGGATGTACTGTGTGAAGGATGATATGGCTAAGAAGGAGGTGTCTGCTGAGATGACAAGTAATAGAGAAGTATGGAAGAAGAAGACATGCTGCGCCGACCACACATCATTGGACGAGCAGAGATGATAAAGCATCACCGTTATATGGTTGAAGTTCCACATACCGGAACTAAGGGCTACACTTCCACATTTAGTGTTCGAACCACCAGTCTGTGGTATTCACTGTCGGCTTCTCTGTTTCTTGATCATTGTAATATAGATCTCTTCAAAGTTCGAGTGAATCGGTTTCTTCTAGGCAAGCGTGTTCCAGCCTAGGCCGCATCATCGTTGCGGCCAAACGCAAGCCTAATTAGTAATGATAAAAAAAAGAATTTGGATAAGGGCAGGAGAATGATCTAAGGGTCTCATATTGTTTGTAATAGAACAAGTCTGTTGATATTGCTTAACTATTTTGGCTATTGCATTAAGTCTATAAACTAAAGTTCATGATATAAAGTTTTATCCACCCTTTACACATAAAATAAACATTAACCGTTGTGCGTACCAAACCCTCACACAGATGTGTGAATTTAATAGTGTTATATATTTTAGACTATAATTTTATTGATTGTTAAATAAATAATAAGTACTAGCATATTTTTGAATCAAAATTAAAGGTGAAATAAACATATTTTTCAGGTTTTTTTTTATTTACTTCGGAAATCAACAACATAAGCAATTTGCACTTATATTTATAGTACATGACACTCTTAGCTTATGTAAAAATATGTAGAAAAAAATTAATTAAAAAAAACAAATAAGGGGCCGTCCTTTAATCACGTTAGGTTTTTTCGGCCACTTTTGTAGGGCCCTCGCTCCCCCTTGGTGAAACGTCGTGAGGTTTCAGGCTACCCCTCACTCCCCCTCCCAGCATTACGTGTATTTTTTATTATTAAAACATCAGATAGTTCTAGAATCGGTTTCAACAAAAAAAATCGCTTGATCGGGTTTTTAATCCATTATTGGTAAAACGTATTTCACACGTCACACATAAAATTATTTTTTTTAGTCCCACGTAAAAAGTACACGTGATGATCATATATCCTCCCCTCCATCGTGATTAATCGTGATTTTTTTTCTGACCCCATCCCTGCGTGAATAAAGGACGACCCCTAATAAACCAATTTAAAAATCGACTGGTCAAACAGATAGTGGAGAACAGCAGAATACAGACAGCTATCAGCTGTCTCAACTGCCTGCCTGATAAAAAAATAAAAAATAAAACAGTCACAAAAACTACTTGGTTCAAAATTTGTTACATGGTGCATAAGGTGGGTGAGTTCACCCATTGACACCTTTGACCTCATCTAAACACTTGCCAGGTGGCGGTCGACTGAGCCGTGACAATCAGCGCTTCCTTACCACCTCCCCCGCGCAGCTACTCAAAATCAAAGCATTCTTGTTGAGATGGTACATTATGTGAGAACGATGTAGCAAGACGTGCACGTTAAAAGTGTCCACAGTACAAAAAAAAAAAGACAGTTAAAAAACAAAATAATTAGTTCAAATAAACCGTGGCAACTAAGAGATGACCAGTCACAACTGACAGCGCCACACTCAGCTACACAGCCTATTATTAACTAAAATCGGTCAGTGGGTCATCTTAGGGGCGGAGTTCATCATTCTTCTGCCCTTTATTTGGGGTCCGCGCAGCATGTTTTCTTTTTCCATATTTCTCTATTACTCGTTAACTCAGCAGTTACCTCCTTTCTAGCCATATTATCCTTCACACAGTCCCCGAAGGGTTAGGCAGAGGTGTACCTAGCAGTACACCCACATTGCGCCGGTTATGTTAAAGTCCCATGTAATAGGGGGCGATCTTATTGCCATCAACCGGGCACAAATCCAGACTGTGGCTGCTATTGAGAAATTCTCGATAGTAAAACCCAAAAACACTATGCCGACCTCAGCAGTCGTGCTTGCGGCCACTAGACAAAAGAGGCAGTGATGAACATAAAGGGTGGTAGGCAAATCGACGCACAAACGCAAACCACGTATTTAGTACCCACCACCCCGAACCCCCCCACATAGAAATTTTTCACCGGCACTTAAAAAAACCCGCCTGTTTCCTACAAAAGTGCAATAGCTGCACGGTCAAAATGTATGGAACAAGAGATTATTTTTTTCGCGTCGATATCTCTTCCACACTGTATAAAAATACGAGGAGTTATAATAGTTTTATTATGTAGTTAGTTAGTTTTCCGTACGCAAAATACGCGCTTTGGACGTGGAGTTGCGGACACCAGCCCGTGATACAATACAATAGTTAGTAATGGCTTTGGTCTAGAAGTTGCAAGCACTATTGCTGAGCATGAGGGCTTGGATTCAATAACTAGAATGGATATTGAGTAGCATCGTGGAAGAAAGCGCATTCATCTTAATAAGGTGTACTGTGCTTAATAGTAATTGTATTTCTTTCTTTACAGGAAGTAATTCCACCACATCATGGGTCCGTGTTGTGTTGAAGGTTGTGAAATAACTTCTGAAGAAACATTCTATTTTGAGTAAGTATCTATTAAAATTGTAGAGTATGAAGGAGCTTGTGGCTAAATAATAACAGCCGGGCCAATCTTCAGGTTAAGCCGCGCCTGCTTAGGTTGGTTCGTGGATGGGTAACCACCCATTACATACCAAGTTACCTCGGAAAGCACGTTAAGCCGTTGATCGCGGACTCCCGGCTGTCATTTGCAGATCTTTGACAGTTGTTACTAGTAGTCAGTGGCCCGGAAGTCTGACAACCAGTCTTACCGGGAGTTTCGTATTACCCAGTGCTGGCTGGGTTGTGGAGGTCAGATAGGCAGTCGCTCCATGTAAAATAAAGGTATTCAGCTGCATCCGGCGAGACTAGTAGCCGACCCCAATATAGTTGGGAAAAGGTAGGCAGTTGATGACTATGAAGGAGCTTGTGCAGGGAAGCCCTACCAAACCTTATTTCGGTTTGAAGGGCGCCGGTGTAATTGTAGGCATATGGGACATTTCAGCTTTTTCTTAAGGATGAGTGAGTTACGAGTTACCCAAGAGTTGCCTGTAATATTCGTGGCAGCGCGGCTGACTGTTCAGGTTGCGCCAGTGGTATATTTAGATATCACCACTCATGGAGGGCATTGAGCACACCCCTTTATTCCTCGTTTCACCCCCAGGTTCCCAACAAGTCGCCTTCTCCGTCGCAAATGGCTGGAGCTGATCCCGATCCCGGGCAAGTTACCGCTGGGCACCGTGGTGTGCAGCAGGCACTTCAGCTCGGATGACTACGAGAGTGTGCGCGGGAAGGTGCGGCTCAAGAGCAAGGTGGTGCCTAGTCTGTTCCTGCTGCAGGTGGGTGTCTCACTTAACAGAAGGTGTTAACATGTACAATAAAATACCGATGCTTATAAAAGAGCAAAAAGTATGTCTTGTTTAAAAAAATATCAAATCGTACATAATTAGCAAATAAAAAAAAACATTATTAATTAATATGTTGCCATGTAATGCCACATCTAGTACAGCTCACTTTTAGTTTCCGTGATCCGTTTTTGCCTGAAAAAGTAACAGACATCCGTCCGCACAAACATACGCTTTTATAAAAGTAGTAAAGAGTAAGACAACCAGTTTTACCAAGGGGTATTGAATTACCCAGTAAATGGGTCGTGGAGGTCATATTGCTCCATGTAAAATACTGGTATTTAGTTGCATCCAGTTAGACTGGAAGCTGACTCCAAGATAGTTGTAAAAAGGCAGACAGACGATGCCAAGTGAAGCTGAAGTGGCAGTAGACCGGCCATATTAACCGTAGAATCGATTACAGTTGGGGTAGACGTGTTCTTGAGTGGAGACCGCAAACCGGTATACTTTTATTAAATGCATTTACGTACTTACTTTTTGAACCTTTGGGGCCATCCGTAAATTAGGGGGTCGACGAAATGTGAAACTGTTTGACAAGGGGTAGAAGTGTACTAAGTTTCGTGACGTCACATTTCAAAATCTAATATATCTAAGTATTAAAACTCGAAATTTGAACTATGTACGAAAATCTTAAAAATATTTAAGTTTATCGAGGGATCAAAAAATCATGAAATTCGTGTGACATAATTTATGGATGGCCCCTTATGTAATCAAGCAAATAAATTATTTCAGATTTCCTTTAATAAAAATCATCATTTCTTATAGAAACAAACACCAACATCAGAAATACCACTCCCAAATTCACCCCCACCCACAAAATCCCCACTATCGCCTAAATCACCCCCACTTGCTAAAGCCCCTTTGTCGCCTAAATCACCCCCACCCGCTAAAGCCCCTTCATCCCCTAAATCACCGCTCCCATCACCCCCTTCCCCTCCCAAGGATACAGAAGCTGGTGGTGATTCAACTACGGTCTCAGTACCATCCCCAATTGATGCTGAGAAGATGATCGATGATATTCAGAAGAAGATAGCTGGGTCTATACATAAGCTGGCGGCGACGCAGAATGGGGTGAGCTGGGGTGTTGGTAGAAGGTGAGTCAATTATACAAGGGTGTAAACGGACCCTTCACGAAGCCGTCAACCAAGCGTTCTGTACATCAAACTAAGTAACTCTACGCTAAAATTATTGCTTGGAAACGACTTTTTTTTGGGGTGAAAAATCATGTTTTACGGTAAAACTCTATGTAACGCACTCCAAACATTGTGCTGATGCATGCATTGAATAGTTAACGGGTCGTGGAGGTATTTAAAGTAAAGTTATAACCTTAAAAAAACTTTTTTTGCAAAAAATAACCGACTTCTAGAAAAAACAAAAAAAATCAAAATAACTTTAGTTTCGGAAGTCGGTGGCAAAAAGTTTTTATTTTACCCTTTTTATTAGTTATTGCATCGCACACAAAGCCTTGTCAACTATCAATTTCGCAATTTCTTTTACTTGGGTGACATATTATTACCAGATATTTTGATTTAAAATCCAAACAACTAAACCTATTTTGATAAAATTTATGTGGGACCAATCGGGAAGAATCAATCAAATCAAAACCAATCCTTTCAGACACAGGAAGAATTTTTCAAATCGGTTCATAAATGACGAAGATATGAGGTAACAAACACAAAAAAAAACACAACCGAATTGAGAACCTCCTTCTTTTTTTGAAGCCGGTTTAAAACTAGTATATATAAATAGTCGTGAATAAGTTGGAACTTTGACCCGCAATATCTCCGTAACTAGAAGGTTCCCAGATATGGTCCAGAACACAAAAAATATTGCAATGACTGGGAGAACGAGTGCCTCTCGGCTTCGCTAAGTGTTTATTTACTTTATATTGCAAGCATTTTTAAATTGTAATCGAAAAGAAAAAAAAAACGATAGGCAAGAAACTCCATATTTAAGTTAATAGTTGTTTATTGAGGAGCTGGTTGGTGGCTATATAATAAACAGCCGCTCGGGTCAATCTTCAGGTTAAGCTGCGCTTGCCTGGGTTGGTCCGTGGATGGTTGACCATCTATTACATACCGAGTTTAGGCCACCTATTACATGGGACTTAAAACATAACTGGCGAAATGTGGGTGCACTTTTACGTACACCTCTGCCTAGCCCTTCGTTCTATTACAGGTGTGATGTTTTAAATGAAGAATGCAATTCTGCAGTTTTACGGCGTAATTTACTCTGGTATCACCCAAATTATATTTTCGGCAAAAAAAAAAAACATACAAACTTATTATATTTTTCTCATTCCAGCCCCCCTCCGATCCCCGCACCACCCCCCCTCGACCAAAAAGAAGACATCGAGGACATGATAACCAACTACCACATAAAGAACAAGGTGCCCAATCCGGCGTTACTGGCAGATTTAGTGCCAATACCAGTGCTTTTGCCAGGATCCGTGGCGGGTGGACGGACGGTGCCAGTGGAGTTCGAAGTGCCGCAGCATGAGACTATTGAGATCGAGGATGTGAAGGAAGCTGATCCTGTTTTTATTGAGGTTCCTGTTGATAAGGGTGAGATTTTATCAAATATTTTTTAATACTTACCTGTTGCCCGCGATATTATTCGTCCGCGTGGAATTATTATAAAAAGAAATGACTTCCCTTTTTGAATCTGATTTTGGTAACAATTACAAGGTTTTATTTTTTTGTACGGAACCCTTAACCTTTTTCTAAAATAAAAATAGCCTTAGTTACTCCTTATGATATCAGCTATTTGCCAGTAAGAGTCCCGTCTAAATCGGTCGAGCCGTTTCGGAGATTAGCCGGAACAAACACAGATAGACATTTTTTTTTATTGTTCTTTATCGTGTGGTTAGTGCCTGGTGTCAGAGTTTTTATGCCGCCCATGGGCCTCTGACTTGGCTTTACATGCCGTCGAGAAATATCTCTCAGGCATGCTGGTTTCCTCACGATGTTTTTCCTTCACCGAAGCAAGTGATAATTATACAATACGCACATGAATCCGAAAAATCAGAGGTGCGTGTCTTGGGTTCGAACTCGTAACTTATGACTTGGCAGTCCAACGGTCACACCACTAGACTATCACTGCTTAAATGCGAAGATGGTTTTAGACCACTAAAATAACGTAGGTAGGTGCGTGGATCGAGTAGGACAAATACAAGGTGGTAGTACTAGGTAGGAAAAAGTGCTTTGGAACGCATGCCGCGTATAGCCAGTAAAAAAATACAGTTTGCATGTCGTCCACAGACGCGAGCACAGCGGGCGCGGGCAGTCAGGACTGCCTAATGGTGCTGGAGAGTGTCCAGGTGGAAGTGGACCCTAGCCCCTTGCTGCTGGCGCACGACGCGGAGTACTACCGCGACCAAGAGTGGAAGGCGAGCAAGTAAGTCTTGGCTGGATGTCTCTCCTGGCTACCGTCACCTATTCATTAGGAACTGTGCATTTTTAACAGACTTCAAAAAAAGAAAGAGGTGTCAATTCGGTTTTTTTTTTGTATGTGAATGGATATAATATGTACTTTCCGATTGGTACCATAGAAATTTCATCAAAACCGGTTCAGTGGTTTGGTTTTAAATCAAAATAGCTGGGGAAAATATATCATCCAAGTAAACGAGATTGCGCATTTTGCTTTTCTGTGACTTTCCAGTGGTATTTACGAAAAAGAATTATGAAAAAGTACTCAAATAAAAACTTTTGGAACCGACTTCCAAAAAACTAAATAAGTCTAAAATAAATTTTTCGTTTGGAATTCGGCGGCAAAAACGTCAATGAAACCAAGGGGTATCGTATTACCCAGTACTAACTGGGTTGTGGAGGTCAGATAGGCAGTCGCTCCATGTAAAATACTAGTATTCAGCTGCATCCGGTTCCAGTCTGGAATCCGACCTCAACATAGGGAAAATGCTAGGCAGATGTAACTGCCACTGAACTATGTATCGAAACCGGGACCTCAAAAAAAACTGCAATACCTACACGGTCAAAACGTAAGGAACAGCTTTTTTTTAAAATATCGATGGCAAATTTCTAGGGGGGGTTCAGACTGATGTATTGAATACGTAGTAACAGTTTCAGTTCGGTCCTTCCACCCTGTATTTTAATCTTTTATAAAGTTTCTTTTTCATCTTACGGTTTCATCATCATCATTTGTTCGAACAGATGCCAAAGTTATCTCCATTTAAACTCAGTCCTAATATCTCCTTCTTTTTTCACAGAAAAGACGACCCTATAAGTCTGCTCACCTCGAGCGACGAAGACGACGTGATATTACAAGAGCCACACATAGACACGGTAGAGGTTTCCGACGAGACGGACGAGGACGACCAGCCACTAGTCAAACTAGCCAAAAAGAAACCAGAGACAAGCAAAAAAAAACTTCAGAAAAAAAAATCCAAGTTAAAAAGGCCAAAGCAACGGAATATAGAAAAAATCGTATGGGGAATGTATGATTTCTTTTGCGTACAATGCCATTTTGCAACGAAAAACGTTACGGAATACAACAAGCATATTTCTGAACATTCAACCGTCTTACATGTATGTCCTATATGCTCTTATACTTCAGCCAGCAGTTCCATGTTCGCAAGACATTCAAGGATACATAAAGTCGAAAAGAAATTCAAATGTCATCTTTGCGACTACAGAGCAAGGCACAAAATGAGTTTGATATTCCATTTGAAAAAACATAATTGTGACATTAACGCGATAAAGGACTTCAAGTGCAAGAGGTGTGGGTTCAAATCCGATAATAAGTTCCTGATTTTAGAACATTTGTCGGCTTGTAGGGAGTGTGATAAGAAACATGTGTGTGATAAGTGTGATTATAAGACAAAGAAGAAAAGTGACTTGAAAAGGCATTGTTTAAGGATACACCCGGACGACTATAGCTCTAAAGACACTGATTATTCTTGAAGAATCGGTAAGAGACTGGCTTTGTATGTATATTTGATTTAGAAGCAGTATGATTGTGCTAGATGTAAGTTTTGAAAGTACTTGTTGAATGAAAAAGAGAACTGTCAAATTAGTTTCGCGTAGATGGCGCTAAGTATATATATTTGTCACTTCTGTATGTGGATGTATTGGTGCGTGGCCAAACTCAAACTCGAAACTCTCACATTCATGTTTAAAGCATTTGATTGGGTTGAAATTACCTAACTAATTATGTACTATAAAAATATGAATTAAAACTTGTAAATAAAACTACGCAATAAACATACAAGTAACGTGTTTTTTAAAATAAAGAATGATTCCTTTAAATTCGATATAATGAATTATCAATTTAATGTAAGCCAATACAATTGCAGCTACTTTAAAAGCTGGTACCTTATTTGTCATTTTTGTATAATATTGTAGGAGTTAAGTCTTTTTTATCTTAGACAAGTTCGCGATAGGGGAATTTGTTAAGGCAACCGATTGGACTATTTGAGCGTAGTTCAGCCAAAGTGTGCCAACCCACATCAATGAAATTCCCATTTTTCGAAGTAATTGAAACGATTTTGGATAGTTGACTCGTGATTGATTTTAAATCTTTTCTAAGAATACGTTTTGAATGTACTACCAGTTTTCAAACTTATGAAATCCTATTAATGAATTGATAAGAGATTAAAAATAACTGGCGAAGTGTGGGTGTACTATTAGGTACACCTCTGCCTAACCCTTCGGGGATTACAGGCGTCATGGTATGTAATAAGAAATTGTGGGTTGGCTCGTTACAGTAGAACTACGTCCTTTGTGAAAATAATTACATAATTTGGAGAGCTTTTTACCTCAAATGCTCCTCTAACCGCTTGCAATTTTTGTATGAAAGAGTCTTTGAGACCTAATCAAATCTGTGTAATTTTAGAAATTAGATTTAAAAGAAAATACGAATATTGAAAAGGAAGACTATTTGTTTTTGATTAAGATGTATTATTTTACAACTAAATTGGTTGTAGGGCTTTTATCATTAGAAGTAAGAGGAACCTTAATGAATGCCGAAATATTTTTGGACCATACAAATTTCAACTTTCAGCTTAGCGCCGACAGCTCAAAGTCCGACTGAGCACCTTTATTAAAACATTCGTTTTGGTGGAAAACGGACATTAATTTAATAGTGTTAATGAACATTTCAATTTGTGATTTTTTTTTTAGTTATGACTAAGAATATTCCAAAATCATGATGATTATGTTAATGATTGCAGCTGATTTTGCTCTGAGAAAATAACTGTGTATCTATAAAAGTATTAAAGTTTTAAATATAGATAGCCTCTGACACTCGGGGATATGTATTGTAATTTCCTATTAGTGAAGGAATTTTCGGATCGATAAATAAGTTTGTCGATGGGCTACTATTGTTTTTCAAATATTTTTTTAATTGGTTTTGTTTTTTAAAACAAGTAAAATAATATGTCCAGAAAATAAATGAATGCTTAGTATAGATAATACTCTCAAACCGCTTCATAATTCGCGCTATAGTAAGCGCCAGATAAACGTGGAATAACGGTCATTGATCCACACACATTTATTGAAATATTTAATTGCGAAAACAATAATAATGACAAAAAGCTGTCCTGAATCGACATCTATCGTGATCCTTTCCTTTTTTTAGTAATAAAAACGATCATAATTTATTGTCCGCGTACCTACGCATACAAATTAAGGAAAGGGCAATGAACTTTATTCCACGTTTATGTGGCGCTTACGATAATAAAATTCGAGGTGTATGGCGCAGATTTACATTTGTAAAAGGTAATAAACATCAACTAGCCTATTTTTTAAAAGGTATACCAATGAGGAAGGAGCTCGTGGCTGAATAATAACAGCCGCTCGGATCGATCGTCAGGTTAAGCCGCGCTTGCCTGGGTTGGTTCGTGGATGGGTGACCACCCATTACATACCGAGTTTCCTCCGTGCCTCGGAAAGCACGTTAAGCCGTTGGTCCCGGCTGTCATTTGTAGGTCTTTGACAGTCGTTACTGGCAGTGGCCCGAAAGTCTGACAACCAGTCTTACCAAGGGGTATCATATTACCCAGTACTAACTGGTTTGTGGAGGTCAGATAGGCAGTAGCTCCATGTATAATACTGGTATTCAGCTGCATCCGGTTAGACTGGAAGCCGACCACAACATGGAAAAGGCTGGGCAGATGATGATTACCAATGAGGCAGACATTAACCTTTTCCCAATGGAAGTATACTGCCTACCCCCGTTTATTACGGTTTTTCAAGATCCACAGATATTTTCTCAGAGTAATCTTTTGTATCTAAATAAGTTTACAAAGTATTTTGTGCTGCGCAGGCCGCCCTATTGTATACTGTAAATATTAAGACGATGTGATTACTGATTAAGCGATTAATTATGTGTTAAAAATGGGTATTAATTAAAAGTTCTAGCACTTCTGAAAGTCATGTTTTAAGGTAGTTTAGAACCTTACCATAGTTGTCTTGTTCTTTGGAGCCCAGAACTTCGCCACTTCCACCGCATTGTCGGTGGCAGCGCAGAGGTCACGTCGGCTGCATGTTTTTAGGTTAAGAGGGCAGGACTCCACAACCACACCCCGCTGCTGTTTCACTGAGGTAGCCCCACTTAACGAGGTTGGAGTCACATCTTCTCACGTGGTGGTAAGTAGTGAATGGGGGGAGGGTCCCTCTTTAGAAGTAACTGTAATGATTCTGGTTATTTAACGCTGAATAATTTTAAATCTTACTTTTTGGATACTAATATACGAGTACCGCATTTAGAATGCTAGATTAGTTCGATGCACGTTTTCAGGACATTATTCCACTTATTTATTTATTTATTTTTATTCAAAATCTCCCTTACAACTATCATTACAGGTAACACTTAAACCTAATGCGATAGTGCGGCTTTTGTTGAAATCGACATCTAGACATACATTACTAACAATAAAAAATAAAAATATAGCTTGGAAATTTTTATCGGTAAATTTTTTAAATCTGCTTTTGCATACATTCAGATCGTGTAGATACAGCAGTTTTGTAGGAAACAGCAACTTTGTAATTATTTTCAACAAATGCCTGTCAGCCTGCATCGTTAAGGGTATTTTTACATCTGTTATAATTTAGAAGGAATTAACATTTTGTCAAGGAACACCTCCGACAGCCGCACTCTTGGTCGTATCTTGCTATTCAGTAACCGGGTTGTGGAGGTCGGATACGCAGTCGCCTCACGTAAAATACCGGTATCCAGCTGTATCCAGTCAGACTGGAAGCCGACCCCAAAATAGTTGGGAAAGGTCACGCAGATGATGGGAATTCTAATCAAAGGCAAAAGAACAGCGGCCGTGGCTTAAAAAATGAAGTCCTGGGTTCGATTCCCAGTTCGGGCTAAGTGTTGATTAGTGCCCGGTTGCTGCCACTTCTGCCTAACCCTTTGGACAAATATACCGGTAATGATTACGTCTTTTTTAGAAAGTAAATAAAACTCTTCAATAATAAAATAAGTACTTAATTTATTACAAAAAAATACAATACAAAAGATCATTTTTCTTATTCTAAACTTATATAATAGCTAATCTCCTCAACGTTTCGTCTAGGTACACTTACGACCAAAACGTTATAAATTCGTGCAGTGTGCGATTGTACTTACATGTATAAACACTAACAAAGATAATTATGTTGGTTGGTTTGTCCTTTTATTATACAGAAACGGCTGGACTGAATTTGGGGATATTCTTTTTTTAGCAATATCTGATCTTGTGTTCTCTGAGAATTGATTTTGGACCGAAATTGTCTTTCAAGATTCAAGTAGGTACTAGTAATATACAAGTTGTAAACGGACCCTTCACGAAGCCGTCAACCAAACATTCTGTACATCAAACTAAGTAACCCTACGCAAAAAATATTGCTGGGATTTTTTATTTGGGGTAAAAATCACCTTATACGGTAAAACTCAATGTAATGCACTCAAAACATTGTGCTGATGCATGCATTGAACAGTAAGAGGGTCCTGGAGGTATTTAAAGTGGAGTTATAATCTTAAAAACTAGTAATTTTTTTTAAACTTGTGAAGGAGTTGGAACTTTGACCCCCAATATCTCCGTAACTAGAAGGATCCCAGGGATGGTGCAGAACAAAAAAATCATCGCTATGACGGGCAGAACAAGTGAATTTCGGCTTCGTTAAGGGTCGGTTTACACCCTTAAGGTTTAATAATAGTTTTTTGGTTCTGATACCACCTACGAGAGACCTAGTTTACCTACACCTTAGGTTATTCATTGGTGACTTGTAAATGAGTGTTCTGGGTCTGTGAATTTACGAATAGAAGAGTATTTAGTATATTTCCTAACAGATCGATGGCTTGTTCGGTGCGACGCGGCAGACGACTGCCTTTAGATCCGTGAACGCCTCGTCTTGGATTGCTTGGTCGAATTTCTGAAAAAAAGAAGAAAATATATAGTATTGGATGTGAAAGGAGCTAAAAACAATAACAGCCGCTCGGATCAATCTTCAGGTTTAGCCGCGCTTGCGGCGTCTGGATGGGTGACCACCCATTACATACCGAGTTTCCTCCGTGCCTCGGAAAACACGTCATGTCGTTGGTGCCGGCTGTCATTTGTAGATCTTTGACAGTCGTGACAGGTAGTCAGTGGCCCGAAAGTCTGACAACCAGTCTTACCAAGGGGTACCGTATTACCCAGAAGGTACTAACTGGGCTGTGGAGGTCGGATAGGCAGTCGCTCCATGTTAAATACTGGTACTCGTCTGCACCCGGTTAGACTAGAAGTCGATCCCGACATAATTGGGTAAAGGCTAGGCAGGTGATGACATTGAACAAACCTCATTAATGATGATGGTAGGTACGAAGGAGAGCGGGCGCTGCACCGTGGCGCTCTTGTCTCCGTAGGTAGCCAGGAGGTTGTCTCCCTGGTCTGAAGAGGCGCAGCGCTTCAGCTTCACTGACTCCGAGTCCTTGTTCACTTGGGCGAGGCACTGGAAGAATGGTTATGAAGAATAAGGTTACTAATTGCTTTGTAATCGAAGGTAAGGTATGCAACACAACAGTTCTTCTAACGGACATGTGTTGCTGAGGAGTTTGTAGAAACACTCTTCCCCTGGTAAAATAATATATAGTCCTCTTGGCCATTCTCGGCCACGGCGGACAATCTTAGCGCAGCTTAGCCATCGGCGCGGGAGATATTATAGTGCACAAGTATGTGGACAGATACAGGTGCAGTCTCTGTTCCCTCAGTCTCTCATAGTCCGATGGGACGCAACCCGACACGACCGGAGAGGGATCAGGCCCAGGCCCAACGGCTTAATGTGCTTTCTGGGCTATAACACCGCCAACTTTCAAACTCGCTCGACTCAACTCAAGTCAACAACAACTCAACTCGAGCTATAGCACTTTTTGCCCGACCCGAGAATCGATCCCAGGACACCACGCTCAGCGATCGCGCTTTTGACCACGCGACCAACGGGGCAGTAAAAAAAAGGTTAAAATAATAGGAAGTGATGAAGGGAACCACAGTATCGGTCGCTGGCTGCATTTGCTACTGGCTGATGATGCCAATACATCTGGCTAAGCTGGTCCACCAGTCGGCATATAGGTGGAGCTTGGCTGACCAGTGCGAATAAAATAAAAAAAGATGTTAACTTACCGTGTCGAGAGACTTGTCGGGGTTGGGCTGGTTCATGAGACAGATGACCAGCTCCATCTTCTCCGTGTCCTGCAGGCTGCGGTCCTTCAGGATGCAAGCCTGGATCTGGAGGCAAGATAAAAACACATATTTTAGAAGTTACTTTATGGAATATAGGAAAACTCGGAGGAATAATTAGCAAAGAGTGATTGATCATTAACGTAAGAACATAACATCACGGCTGTAATTCCCGAAGGGTTAGGTAGAGGTGTACTTGATAGTACACCCATATTTCGCCAGGTTTAACTCCCTTGTAATAGGGGGCGAGCCTATTGCCATCAACCGAGCACAAAAACCAGATTCCGTGGCAACTGAGAAATTCCTAATGGAAAAACTCAATTACGCTTTGCCCGACCCGGGAGTCGAACCCAGCACCTCATGCTCAGCAGACGCAATTGCGACCTGCAATATTAATACAAGGTGTAGTTTTGCAACCTCGTCATAATTCAGGAGGTTGTCATAGAAGACGTAAATAATCAATATAAATTACGGTACCTGGTCAATAACAATAAACGTTGCTTTTTTTAGTTGTTTGTAATGAAGCCCTTCTCAAAAGAGGAGAATCACCCGTTTATCGAATAAACGTCTGCGTTTGTTTGTGTGTGTGAAAGCGCGGTTATAGGGCTAGTATTAGATGGGCCGCGTTTGACTACGGGTGGTGTACACTTACCGATTAAAAAATATGAAAAAATACCTATCCATTTTATTATTTATTCGGGTCCAGAATCATCAGCATAGTTACCCACCTTCTTGAATTTGACGAGGATGCAAAACTACACCCTGTATATCTAATATCGCTAGAAGAACCTCTATTATTTATTCCTTTTTTAAAAACTATTAAGACGCCAACATAACGAGCATTGCTAAGTATTTATAATTATGAACATGAGCATTCACTTTGTATTATTTATTTACTTATTTAAACTTCATGTAGCATTCTCTACAAGTCAACTTTTGGTTTAAATAGGGCAACATTGTGATAGGGTACAAAATAATGTCTAAAAAATAACCAAGTACTTGTTTGCGAAAAATAATTAGTAAAAATGAGCATTGATTAAACATTGAGCATTTCGTAATGAGCACAGCCTTTCGAAATCATTTTAAAACGGCAAACATTCATTAGTACGTTTAGATGACACTTTATGTTTACAAGCTATTACCTAGAAGGCTTTGATAGTCTTGTAGTTGTTACATCGTTTGTTTTTATATGTTATAAATCCAGTTACCGGAGCCTAAGGCCCTACGCAGCCGTGGTACAAGGCATCTATATTACTATACTCTATGTACAAGGCCCTACTCGACCGAATAAGGTTACATGACCGCTACACTGCGCGCGTTGATTCATTGGGCAGCAATGTTGCCAGTTAAGATATAATCACGGACGTCGGGGATAATTGTCTATGTTAGTACTATTGTAGAAGATGATGGCTGTTATTATGAGAGGTAAGATTGTATGATATAAGAAGATTGTGGCAAGTTTTATTAAGAAAACTGTAACCTAGATGTTGACTACCGTTAACGTTATAATAAAACCACTACCTTATACATATGTCTCGAGTATGTTTTGAAAATCTCAAGTACTTAGGTACTTCAATCGGCAATGCAGTTATGAGCGCACTTAGGTACTAAACAGACGGTGAGACCACGAGGCTACTGCATGTCACTGTACGTCTATCAGTGTACACTGTACGTCTATCAGGTTGATTATGTCCATAGGCGTATAAGAACATATGACGTGTAAGAGCATACCTTGTTACCGTAGCACTCGTCAGGTCCGTGGTGGCATGTGAACTGCCACTTGCCGTTCACTTTGTCGTGCTAAAACAGAAAACAACATAAATTAGGTCATAATAGCATCACGCCTTGTAATCCCCGGGGTTTAGGCAGAGGTACACCCACATCTACATCTCATCAGTTATGTGTAAGTGCCACGTAATAGGGGGCTAACCTATTGCCATTAACCGGACACAAATCCAGACTCCATGGCTGCTACTGAAAAATGACTGATGGAAAAACCCAATAACACTTTGCCCGACCCGGGATTTGAACCCAAGACCTCATTCTTAGCAGTCGCGGTTGCGACCTCTCGACCCACCAGGCAATCAATGCGAGTGTATTGCAAATTAAACCTAATGCGATAGTACGGCTTTTGTTGAAATCTACATCTAGACATACATTACTAACAATAAAAAATAAAAATATAGCTTGGAAATTTTTATCGGTAAATTTTTTAAATCTGCTTTTGCATACATTCAGACCGTGTAGATACAGCAGTTTTGTAGGAAACAGCAACTTTGTAATTATTTTCAACAAGTGCCTGTCAGCATTGTTAAGGGTATTTTTACATCTGTTATAATTTACAAGTAATTAACATTTTGTCAAGGAACAATTCCGACAGCCGCACTCTTGGTCGTATCTTGCTATTCAGTAACCGGGTTGTGGAGGTAGGATACGCAGTCGCCTCACGTAAAATACCAGTATCCAGCTGTATCCAGTCAGACTGGAAGCCGACCCCAACATAGTTGGGAAAGGTCACGCAGATGATGGGAATTCTAATCAAAGGCAAAAGAACAGCGGCCGTGGCTTAAAAATGAGGTCCTGGGTTCTATTCCCAGTTCGGGCTAAGTGTTGATTAGTGCCTGGTTGCTGCCACTTCTGCCTAACCCTTTGGATAAATATACCGGTAATTATAACGTCTTTTTAGAAAGTAAATAAAACTCTTCAATAATAAAATAAGTACTTAATTTATTACAAAAAAAATACAATACAAAAGATCATTTTTCTTATTCTAAACTTATATAATAGCTAATCTCCTCAACGTTTCGTCTAGGTACACTTACGACCAAAACGTTATAAATTCGTGCAGTGTGCGCTTGTACTTACATGTATAATATAAACACTAACAAAGATAATTATGTTGGTTGGTTTGTCCTTTTATTATACAGAAACGGCGGGACTGAATTTGGGGATATTCTTTTTTTAGCAATATCTGATCTTGTGTTCTCTGAGAATTGATTTGGACCGAAATTGTCTTTCAAGATTCAGGTAGGTACTAGTAATATACAAGGTGTAAATGGACCCTTCACGAAGCCGTCAACCAAACATTCTGTACATCAAACTAAGTAACTCTACGCTAAAAATATTGCTGGGTTTTTTTTTGGGGGAAAAATCACCTTATACGGTAAAACTCAATGTAAGGCACTCAAAACATTGTGCTGATGCATGTATTGAACATTACGAGGGTCCTGGAGGTATTTTAAGTAAAGTTATAATCTTAAAAACTAGTAATTTTTTTTAAACTTGTGAAGAAGTTGGAACTTTGACCCCCAATATCTCCGTAACTAGAAGGTATGGTGCAGAACAAAAAAATCATCGCTACGACGGGCAGAACAAGTGAATTTCGGCTTCGTTAAGGGTCAGTTTACACCCTTATTAAGGTTTAATAATAGGTTTTTGGTTCTGATACCACCTACGAGAGACCTAGTTTACCTACACCTTAGGTTATTAATTGGTGACTTGTAAATGAGTGTTCTGGGTCTGTGAATTTACGAATAGAAGAGTATTTAGTATATTTCCTAACAGATCGATGGCTTGTTCGGTGCGACGCGGCAGACGACTGCCTTTAGATCCGTGAACGCCTCGTCTTGGATTGCTTGGTCGAATTTCTGAAAATAAGAAGAACATATATAGTATTGGATGTGAAAGGAGCTAAAAATAATAACAGCCGCTCGGATCAATCTTCAGGTTTAGCCGCGCTTGCGGCGACTGTGGATGGGTGACCACTCATTGCATACCGAGTTTCCGCCGTGCCTCGGAAAAAACGTCATGCCGTTGGTCCCGGCTGTCATTTGTAGATCTTTGACAGTCGTTACAGGTAGTCAGTGGCCCGAAAGTCTGACAACCAGTCTTACCAAGGGGTACCGTATTACCCAGAAGGTACTAACTGGGTTGTGGAGGTCGGATAGGCAGTCGCTCCATGTTAAATACTGGTACTCATCTGCCTACGGTTAGACTGGAAGTCGACCCCAACATAGTTGGCAAAAGGCAGGGAGATGATGAGATTGAACAAACCTCATTAATGATGACGGTAGGTACGAAGGAGAGCGGGCGCTGCACCGTGGCGCTCTTGTCTCCGTAGGTAGCCAGGAGGTTGTCTCCCTGTTCTGAAGAGGCGCAGCGCTTCAGCTTCACTGACTCCGAGTCCTTGTTCACTTGGGCGAGGCACTGGAAGAATGGTTATGAAGAATAAGGTTACTAATTGCTTTCAAATCGAAGGTAAGGTATGCAACACAACAGTTCTTCTAACAGATATGTGTTGCTGAGGAGTTTGTAGAAACTCTCTTCCCCTGGTAAAATAATATATTATTTTGACGACCCGAATGGCGCAGCGGTAGTGAGGCTGCCTTACGTTCATAGGGTTCCGGGTTCGAATCCCGGTAGGAGCAAGTGTTTGTGTGATGAGCATGGACAGTTGTTTCCGAGTCATGGATGTTTATATGTATAATAAGTATGTATTTACAAACAAAAAAGTATCTATGTAGTATATCAACTATCTGGTGTCCACGACACAAGCCTCGTTGCTTAGTGTGGCACTAGGTGGCGCTGTGTGTAATGTCCAGCGATATTTATTTTATTTATTTTATTATTTAAATATATAGTCCTCTTGACCATTCTCGGTCACGGCGGACAATCTTAGCGGAGCTTAGCCATCGGCGCGGGAGATATTATAGTGCGCAAGTATGTGGGCAGACACAGGTGCAGTCTCTGTTCCCTCAGTCTCTCATAGTCCGATGGGACGCAACCCGACACGACCGGAGAGGGATCAGGCACAGGCCCAACGGCTTAATGTACTGTTCGGGCTATCACAGCGCCAACTTCCAAACTCGCTCGACTCAACTCAAGTTAACAACAACTCAACTCGAGCTATGGCACTTTTTGCCCGACCCGAGAATCGATCCCAGGACAATGGGGCAGTAAAAAAAGGCTAAAATAATAGGAAGTGATGAAGGGAACCCCAGTATCGGTCGCTAGCTGCATTTGCTACTGGCTGATGATGCCAATACATCTGGCTAAGCTGGTCCACCAGTCGGCATATAGGTGGAGCTTGGCTGACCAGTTCGAATAAAATAAAAAAAAGATGTTAACTTACCGTGTCGAGAGACTTGTCGGGGTTGGGCTGGTTCATGAGACAGATGACCAGCTCCATCTTCTCCGTGTCCTGCAGGCTGCGGTCCTTCAGGATGCAAGCCTGGATCTGGAGGCAAGACAAAAACACATATTTTAAAAGCTTGTTTATGGAATATAGGGAAACTCAGAGGAGTAATAATAATTAGCAAAGAGTGATTGATCATTAAGGTAAGAACATAACATCACGGCTGTAATTCCCGAAGGGTTAGGTAGAAGTGTACATGATAGTACACCCATATTTCGCCAGGTATGTTTAACTCTCATGTGATAGGGGGCGAGCCTATTGCTATCAACCGGGCACAAATCCAGATTCCGTGGCAACTGAGAAATTCCTAATGGAAAAACCCAATTATAATAATACGCTTTGCCCGACCCGGGAGTCGAACCCAGGACCTCAGGCTCAGCGCACGCGATTGCGACCTGCAATACTAATACAAGGTGTAGTTTTGCATCCTTTTCAAAATTCAGGAGATTGTCATAGAATACGTAAATAATACGTAATCAATAAAAATTACGGTACCTGGTCAATAATAATAAACGTTGCTTTTTTTAGTTGTTTTAATCTGACACTATTTCAGAATGAAGCCCTTATCAAAAGAGGAGAATCACCCGTTTATCGAATAAATGTCTGCGTTTGTTTGTGTGCGCAAAGCCGCAAACAAGCGCGGTTATGGGGCTAGTATTAGACGGGCGGCGTTTTTATACGGGTGTTGATTTACCGATTCCCGATATTAAAAAAAAATAAGAAAAATTACCTACCTACCCATTTTATTATTGATTCGGGTCGAGAATCATCAGCATAGTTACCTACCTTCTTGAATTTGACGAGGATGCAAAACTACAACTTGGATATCTTTTATATTTTATTTAATATCGCTACAGAACCCCTATTATTTTATTCCTTAAAATTATTTCTAAAGAATCTCTAACATGTTGTATGTTTTCTTTCTAGCAATATACCCAGTGAATATTTAAATTCTCAGGACGCCAACATAACGAGCATTGATAAGTATTATATGAACATGAGCATTCACTTTGTATCAATTATTGACTTATTTAAACTTCATGTAGCATTCTCTACAAGTCAACCTTTGGTTTAAATAGGGCAACATTGTGATAGGGTACAAAATAATGTCTAAAAAATAACCAAGTACTTGTTTGCGAAAAATAATCAGTAAAAATGAGCATTGATTAAACATTGAGCATTTCGTAATGAGCACAGCCTTTCGAAATCATTTCAAAACGGCAAACATTCATTAGTACGTTTAGATGACACTTTATGTTTACAAGCTATTACCTACAAGGCTTTGATAGTCTTGTAGTTGTTACATCGTTTGTTTTTATATGTTATAAATCCAGTTACCGGAGCCTAAGGCCCTACGCAGCCGTGGTACAAGGCATCTATATTACTATACTCTATGTACAAGGCCCTACTCGACCGAATAAGGTTACATGACCGCTACACTGCGCGCGTTGATTCATTGGGCAGCAATGTTGCCAGTTAAGATATAATCACGGACGTCGGGGATAATTGTCTATGTTAGTACTATTGTAGAAGATGATGGCTGTTATTATTAGAGGTAAGATTGTATGATATAAGAAGATTGTGCCGTTAACGTTTTAATAAAACCACTACCTTATATGTCTTGAGTATGTTTTGAAAATCACAAGTACTTAGGTACCTAAATCGGCAATGCAGTTATGAGCGCACTTAGGTACTAAACAGACGGTGAGACCACGAGGCTACTACATGTCACTGTACGTCTCTCAGTGTAGGCAGGTTGATTACGTCCATAGGCGTATAAGAAGATATGACTTGTAAGAGCATACCTTGTTACCGTAGCACTCGTCAGGTCCGTGGTGGCATGTGAACTGCCACTTGCCGTTCACTTTGTCGTGCTAAAACAGAAAACAACACAAATTAGGTCATAATAGCATCACGCCTTGTAATTCCCGGGGTTTAGGCAGAGGTACACCCACATCTACATCTCATCAGTTATGTGTAAGTGCCACGTAATAGGGGGCTAGCCTATTGCCATCAACCGGACACAAATCCAGACTCCATGGCTGCTACTGAGAAATGCCTGATGGAAAAACCCAATAACACTTTGCCCGACCCGGGAATTGAACCCAGGACTTCATGCTCAGCAGTCGCGGTTGCGAGCACTCGACCCACCAGGCAATCAATGCGAGTGTATTGCAAATTAAGTCAATTTAAGTGTATTGCCCCTGCGTGCCTACCCCTTCAGTTAGAAGAGGCGTGAATAACATAGATCAAACAGGCCATATGGTTGTAGTAACACTTTGACCTTGAGCCAAGTGAAATCATCTTCATTCTCCTGTCCTTATCCCAATTTATTTGGGGTCGGCACATATCTTCTCTGTCCATTACTCGTCATCTCATCAGACACCTCCTTTCTAGCCATATCATCCTTCACACAGTCCATCCATCGTTTCTTTGGTCTTCCTCTACTCTTATAGCCATCCACATTCATACTCAAAACATTCCTCACAAGCCACGAGCGAGCGTAGCGTAGTAAGGAGTATCAATCAGGCTAGCTTATGCTGTTTTTTCCACTGAATTTCGGTCTAATGTAGGTAATTACATCGTCAACATAATGCAAGCAGTAAACGACATTCGCATTTATGATAGCTGTGGCATTCAAAACACTGAAATAATTAATCAAACAAGAACTCCTCATCTCTTAGCTGCCACGGTTCATTTGAATTATTATTTAATTTATTTTAATTCTGGACGCTTTAAACAAGCACTAGTTTCTACAATCTACATCGTTCGCACATATATGTACATACGCATAATCTAAACACGAATGATGTTATAAAAATTTTGTAACAATATTTTGATTTAAAAGAGTGTCCATGGAGTTTCTTGCCTATCTTCTCCACAGAGATCTACGCTTTGGAATGGGCAACTACAGTACTTTCACATTTATTACGCCCTGTGACTGGGACTGTAGCTTCATATTTTAGTTTTTAACTATCCAAAAGTGCCTGTAACGGTGTAATTGAAATAAATGCTTGACTTTGAGTTCACACAATGCAATACTATAGTAATTGCTAGCATCCGCCGAAGTTGGTCTCAAGAGTAGCTACGTACCGTGCTCTTCCCATAGGGCACCATCTTGACCTTCACGACTCCTCGGAAGTCCCTCCACACGGGAGCTAGTTGTGACGTGATGAAGCGTTTACTGTCGGGGCAGAGGGACTCGTAGTATACTGCTATCTTCACCTGGGGAAAGATGGGGTGTATTGGTTTGTGTGCGACCGTCGCCATTTTGCGCTTTGAAAACTCTTTCACTGACTGTGATGCAGACAATCGCTTTGCAACATAATATCTGGTGGGAGTCGGTCAGTGAATTAGAAAATATTTAGAATCATTTTGATATCAGTCTGTTGGCATCGAAAAACCTAAATTGGAGATTACTCCGTCTTCTGAAAATAGTCATTTGGAATTATTGTTGCTCAATGCTTTCTTTCGTTACAAAATTTTTAATATGGTCTGCATTCTACAACGCTGCTTTTGCACACAAGATTTTTAACACTTTCAGTGCTAAGCTCCCAGCATTATATGGGCCGAACAGTAATTCGTCCGTGTGCTCACAAGCCGCTTCCCGAGTCGTTTTTATACGTAGATATAAATGACCCACATACTAGTAAACATGGATTATTTGAACTTAACAGCGAAAGTGTTAAGGTAAACATTGTGAGGAACCTTGATCAGTGATCAGTGATCATATCGATAACTGACAAATGCTTGCACTGGCTGGACAGGTCCACTCAAATCTGTGTGGTTCTTTCTTCAAAAGACCATCTCAGACACTCATCTGCATAGTCCTCATGTGAGTTTATCAAGATTATGTCTGGACCTTAAAAGAGACTATGACCTCTGAGTTTGTTTCGGTTGTTTCTTCTCAGAGTAGTCAGATACGAAACACCGGCCTCATCTAGTTTTAAAAAAGAAGACGTGTAAAAGTGTTTGTAAAAACCTATTTGCAAAATAAACATCATTTATCATACCTCACTAAAGGTGCTCCCTAACCCGGAGCATTCGCCTGTTATGTAACAGTTGTTTCTGTACAAAATCGTATCTAGGGAACACCGCAACACAAACGAAAACGGACATAATACTCTCAAATCATCAACATGCAATGAGCAGGCCAGTTCACCGTCATATTAGAGCAAACCTTCTTCCTGACATAAGATAGTTACAGGCTTATATGTTTTTTTTTACTTCTGTCGGTAAGCTGTAGAAAAACTCTCAAAGTCTTTGCCTAACATGGTACTCTTCTCCTTAGCGTGTCGATGGCAATCTAAATTGTGTCGGCCCAGAACTGAGCCACGAGTTTGGCGCCTTCAGTAGCGCTCATCAGTTCCTGTAGTGAACAAGCAGCAGGACACGCAGGACACGATATTAAGTGCACCATCGTTTGTGGAACAGCACCACATTTATAGTCCAGGGTAGAATCATGGTGCTATACCTTATGGTCATCTCCCTTCTTGCCTTTAGCGAGCGCTCCATAGCACAGCGCCACCAAACACAACACTGCTACAGTCTTCATTTTGTTCTGAAACAAACAAAAAAGGATCTTAAGTATTATGTCACAATATCGCTTGTCTTGCAACTGTTGGAGGTAGACAGAAGGTAGAGTAGTCTGAGGGACCAGTCTCACCAAGGGGAGTCGACAAAGTAACTGGGTTGTGGAGGTCAGATAGACAGTCGCTCCATGTAAAATACTGGTAATCAGCTGCATCCGGTTGTACTTGAAGCCGACCCCAACATGGTTGGGAGAAAGATAGACAGATGTTGACTCGCTCTATGTAAACCATGATGGTAAATACCAAAAAAACTTTTTTTGCAAAAAAAAATTACGGACTTCCAAAACAACACTAAAATGTGTTGCCACCGACTTCCGAAAGTAATTTTCCACATTTTACTGTTTTTTTTTTTGGAAGTCGGTTATTGTTTTTGTGAAAAACGTTTTGATTTTAACCTGTTTAGTTGTGGTACCTCACAATGAAGCTCAACGAAGTCCCAGACAAACAATTTAATTGTCAATATGTATGATTGAAACACTGTTTTCCCAAACACCACTATAAACGACACAAAAACATGAGTGTTTGCGAAACAATCAGATTACCGTACCCATGGGACTTGTTAGTAGTTACGTGAAACTTCTTGCTAACGTAACAATGTGGTATGTTGTGGGAAACGCACAAACACAGTGCTAAAAGGTGTAGTTAAGGGGCTAAATAGTTACAATATGCTAGCGTTGTGGACTAATACTGATTGTGATGGCAATTTTACGTTACAACATAATTAAAAAAAGTTAAATTAATCACATTTATGCCCGATTTGGGGCCAGCCTTTAAACACGTGAGATTTTTTATATCAGTTTTATATCCCCCCTCCGCTTTGGGACTTTAACATAACTGACGAAATGTAGGTGTACTATAGGTACACCCCTGTCTAATAATTCTGGGATGATTATGTTTAATTTATAGACCGAATGGAATATTTATTCCGGAAAAAAGCATGGTTCCTGAGAGTTGACGTGAGCGAAGTCGCGAGCAACAGATTTACTAAAAAAGAAAGGTGAGATTGTAAGAACCAATACAGTAGCTAGCAAATTCAAGCTAGCTTAAAAAGAAATCGTCACTTCAAACTCTGCTGACCACCGTGCGACCGCAAACTGAAGACTTTTTCTAACACACTATGTATTCAGTATTGTACAGTATCTACATACATATGTATGCGTATAGTATAGGTACTTGTATATTAGTTGTACTTTCTAAGTGACGTGCAATGCTGAACGGCGAGTGGGTCAAGCTTTGACCCTGAGGGTTAAGGCATGAGAGGAAGCGGGCAATACGTGCAGACACAGCGTTTATTATGTTATAATGGTCTGCATAGCAAAACATAACACAGAATAGACAGTTGATGGTAAGTGATCAGGGTCACCTCCGTTTTATAGATATAAATGTCAAACTAGCTGTTGCCCGCGATTTTTGTCCGCGTGAAATTATTTTAAAAATATTACATTCCTATTTGAATCAGATTTTGTTAACAATTTGAAGTGTTTTAATTTTTTTGCACGAAACACCAATCATTTTTCTAAAATAAAAGTAGCTTATGTTATTCCTTATAACATAAGCTATCTGTAGGGGTGGACTGTATATTTTGTAATGCACTGTGAATCTTGTAAATAAAACTTCAGACTTCTTGTTTCTTCTTTTATTTTCCAGGGTAGCTTGCTGTGCGATGGTTGAGAGACGACTGCGAAATTCGCAACAAGCGGCCCTACTTTTATCTCTTTTCTCGCTAGGTGCAAGTAGTGGGTAGCGTAAAGTGCGACTATCGTGTTCCGCCTACTGTGTCAGAGTTCTCGTACGCGTGCCTCCGACAGGTTTCGACCTGTCCGTACATGTCGGAACTTGTAGTCATGCTCTACGCTCCCTTACAATCTTTGACATATGTTTACTTATAACTAAGGGATATGAAAACAAACCTAATCTAATCATTTATATGAATTTCCCTACTACCAAATCAGTCTTTATTGTCAATACTTAATTCTAAACCTTACATAACATTATTTCGTATTTATTTACATTCTTTATACATATTGAGCTACGACGTCCGTAACATCCTCCCCCCGGCGCAGGGCTACCGTAGCCTTAATCTTCCACGCAGAGGACGGCGAGCTTCGTTGCTGGGCGCCGTAGGATGCCCGCTGTGGTTCTGACGTCGGCTGATCGCACCTTGCCGTCTGGGCCGCCGTAGACTGCTTCCACGACGCCTCGTGGCCACGTCCCTCTTGGTAACGTAGAGTCGATGACGATGACCAGGTCGCCAACTTGAAGAGGCCGTCGTTGGTCATCTGACGCCCCCCGGGGCACCAGAGTAGGCAGGTACTCGTCCACCCAGCGCCGCCAGAAGTGGTCGGCGAGCGCTTGGGCGGCTCTCCATTGCTTGCGGCTGGCCTCCTCACAAGGCCCAGTGTGGGGAAGGCCTGAGGAGGTCCCGATGAGGAAATGGTTGGGCGTGAGGGCCTCCGGATCCTTAGGATCGACAGAGACATGGGTTAGAGGCCGAGAGTTTATAGAGTGTTCGGCCTCTGTCAGCAGCGTCAGTAGCACTTCTTCTTTTAGCGCCCGTTGATGCAGTGTCGCCCCAAGCGCAGTCTTAACGGAGCGTACTAGTCGTTCCCATGCTCCCCCCATATGAGGCGCCCCAGGTGGTATGAATTTCCACCTCATTCGATGTTCAAGCCCAAAATGAGCGAATTCTTTGGCCCACTCCTTGTAGGCCATGCGTAGCTCGGTGTCTGCCCCTCTGAAGTTAGTACCATTGTCTGAGTACATAACTCGGGGCCAACCTCGTCGTGCTGCCATTCTTCTTATCGCCATCAGTGCCGAGTCGGTGGACAGACTTGACACCAACTCGAGGTGTACTGCCCTTGTGGCTAGGCAGGTGAACAGAGCTCCCCAGCGTTTTTCATGTCTTCTTCCTATGACCACTGACATTGGCCCAAAGTAGTCGATCCCGCAGTGGGTGAAGGGTCGCTGCGTCTCCGTTAGTCGTTCTACAGGTAAGTCCCCCGTTGTTGGTTTCACTGGCGTAGCTCTTCTGATGCGGCAGAGCTGACATCGTTGTGCGATGGCTCGTACAGTAGGGCGTAAGTTGACCACCCAGTATCGCTGTCGTAGGTCGTTGATCACGCGTTCGTTGTTAGCGTGGTTAGCTCTGTGATGCATGTTCTTCACTAGTAATCGAGTGAACGGATGCTTGCCGTGTAGAATAACGGGCGTCTTCTTTGTGTCCGCGACTGCCGCGTACCTGATCCTCCCTTTGACCTTAAGGACTTGATCTTCTAGAAAGGGGTCCAGTTTGTATAGACTGCTGGATTTAGGCACGGGCTTCCCTTTCTCGAGTAGTCGTATTTCTTCTGCGTAGTCTTCGAGCTGTGCTTGTTTTAGCCATAATTTCTCGGCCTTCTCTATCAGGTCGACGGTCATCTGACTGGTCCTGTCCTTACACTTTTCCTTGAAAAGGAAGGGCACAGCGGTCGCGCGTAGCAGCTTTTCATATGAAGAGAACCTACTTATGTCGGGCAGGTGAGAAGGGCGTTCTCTTTTCTCTTCCACTGTCACGTATGTTGCTTCGTCTTCTGTCGTGTCTTCTTTGACCTTTTCCTTCGGCCAAGACTCTTCACTGTGGTACAGGAACTTGGGGCCGGTGAACCATCTGTCGTCTGGTCTCATGCAGAGGGTGTAGTCGGGGCGCGTGGCGTCGTCCGCTACGTTGTGTTCCGTCGGTACCCATCTCCACTGGCTGGCGTCGCTTAGTTCGGCGATTTCTCCCAGGCGATGCGCTACGAACGGTGTGTACCTTACTGCGTCCTTTTCTATCCAACGTAGAACGGTCTGTGAGTCCGTCCAATACGTTACGCGTCTGGGTTTATCTCGGTGTTCGTCCAATATCGTCTGTGCCAGTCGTGCGCCGATTACCGCTGCCTGTAGTTCTAGTCGTGGAACGGTTACCGGCTTCAGGGGGGCTACTCGTGCTTTCGCCGCGACCAGTCTGACGTCCACTCTTCCGTCTGGCTTCTGGATTCTCCAATAGGCTGTCGCTGCGTAGGCCTGCTCGCTTGCATCGCAGAACACATGTAACTCTATGAGGTCGTCTGGACCCCTCCCGTAGCACCTTGGTATACGTAGCTTGGTCACCTCGTTCAGGCTTCGCATCCAGTCTTCGAAGTGCTGCATGTCTTCTTCAGGGATTACTTCGTCCCACCCTATACCATGCCTCCATAGGTTCTGAAGTAGGATCTTGCCTGTGACCGTGAAGTGGCTGATGAGGCCTAGAGGGTCGTAGACTGCCATCACTGCTCCAAGGGCCTCTCGTTTGGTCGGTGCTCTGTTCCTCGTTTTCACCTCGGGTGACAACCGATTTAATCTGGTATTGAAACCTAGCTCGTCTGAGTCTGTCTGCCACAGTAGTCCGAGTGTCTTGTCTGTATTCTCTTCCCTTTGTCCGAGTCTTACTTCTGTGTCGTGTGCCTGCTTCTCCTGCGTTATGTTCGTCACTACGTTGCGTCTATTCGAGCACCAGCCTCTCAAATTAAAGTGCGCGTTCTCGTGGATTTTCATGACATCACACGCTGTCTCGATCGCCTCCTCTTCAGTCGCAAAACTATCGACGTAATCGTCCATGTAGTGGCTCGACGTTATGGCTTGTACAGCGTCGGGGTATTC
Source organism: Standfussiana lucernea (assembly GCA_964057025.1). NCBI lineage: Eukaryota > Metazoa > Arthropoda > Insecta > Lepidoptera > Noctuidae > Standfussiana > Standfussiana lucernea. The sequence goes on from OZ059811.1 coordinate 10,617,572, forward strand.
ATTCGCGTACAGTCTTGCGTTGGCGTCTCGTACTGAGTGCGCGATGAATGGCGAGCATGACGCTCCGAAGATCATTGATGTCATCTTGTATCTTCTTGGCGGCTGAGCACGTTCTTCGCCTCGCCAGAGAAACATTTGTGCGGCTTGATCTCGTTCTCTTATCTTTACCTGGAGAAACATCTCTTGAATGTCTGCTGTGACGGCTACTGGACGCTCCCTGAATCGAAACAAAATCCCTGGCAGCGGTTTCAGGAGGTCAGGCCCTTCCAGTAGGTAGTCGTTGAGGCACACTCCACTGTATCGATGCGCGGCGTCGAACACTAGACGCATCTTCCCCGGCTTGTTTGGATTCACGACTGGGAAGTGTGGCAGGTACCATACTTTCTTATTCTCGTCTTCATTTCCGTCGCACTCTTTGGCGTAACCTTTGTCCAATAGGTTTTTTATCTGAGCGCTGTATTGTGCTGAGAAGTGTGTCGACGAGTCCATCTTTTTCTCAATAATTTTCAGTCTTCTGAGAGCGCAGTTGTAATTATTTGGCATTGAGGCATCTTCATCCCGCCATGGTAGTCCGACTTCAAAGTGATCACCGACTTTTTTCATAGTTCCTTGGACCACGTCGATCGCCTTCTTGTCCTCCGGTCTGACCTTCTTGGCCAGGGAAACTCCCAGGGCGTCAATACTGAAGTGTGATTTCATCAGTTCCTCTACACGACGTACGTTTTCTGTCTGTCTTGCTGTAGACACGTCGTGAAGATGTAACACAACTTGACCCTCTTGTTTCCTTAACGTGGTGCGCGGCGCAGTCCCGTGGATCACCCATCCCAACTGGGTATGTGAAGCTGCGGGTTCGTTCCTCTTGCCCATGCGTAGTTCACGTGTAACTATCAAGTGCCAATTGTCGGCTCCTATCAGCACCTTCGGTGTGGCTTCCTCGAAGAATGCTTCCTCTCGTATGTCCTGGAGGTGTGGGTAGGCCATCAATGTCGACCTGTCCACTGTTTGACCATGAAGCTGTAGATTTTTCATTGTTCTTGCACGCAGTTCTTGGAATTCGCCGTTCTGGCCACATATTTGAATCTTGACCTCTTGGCTGCACTCTTCATGTTGCTGTGACGTCACGCCTTGTATCCGTAAGGTACATATTGGTCCACTCACTTTTATACGGCGTGTCAGCTCTTCATCGACGAGTGATGTGGTCGAGCCTTCGTCCATCAGTGCGAACGTCGATACTTGTCCGCCAGGCCCTTTGAGTGTCACGGGGCACATCTTCAGTAGCACCCGCTGCGATGCATTGCTTGGCACGGAGACTGTCATCACTGATTCCTTGACTTGATTCTCGATGTCGGTCGCCTTTTCTTTATTTTCGCTTGATGTTTCTTTGAGCTCTTTGTGCAGCAACGCATGATGTGGGCGGCTGCACGTCTCCTTACCGCACCGCTTCGCTCGGCACTGTTCGCGTCGATGGCGCCTCGTTACACACTTAAAACATACTTTCCCATCGCGTGCCCACTGCCATCTTTCGTCGACACTCATCTTTAGAAACTTCGTGCACTTGGGTACTTCGTGGTCACCGTTACAACACAAACATACTTGTTTTCCTTCTTCATGTTTTTCCGTTGTCGTGTAGACTACCTCTCTGCTTGCCTTCTTCTTGGCATTAGTTTGGGAAACGTTTCTTGTTTCCTTCTTCGGGGCAGGCGCGGTCGCTGTATTTGTGAAGGCGTATTTCATGGCTCGGTCAGCCTCCCGCATCAGGAACCTGGATAACAGTATTATTTCCGGTTCACGCGACGAGTCCACTGCCTCAGAGGCGTAGTCACACCATCTGGCTTTTAGGTGCGGGCTTAGTTTTTCTATAACTTCACGCACTAACATCGGGTTCCATATGTATCCGCGGATGTCCATGTTCGATAATACACACACTATGTTTTGTAGTTTTACCGCGAATGAATTTAGATCACTGGCCACGCTCGTGAGTCGAGGTAGTTTCTTTAAGTCTTCCATCACTCGATCCAAGAGTATCTCTGGCCTCCCGTAGTATTGTTCGAGTGTCTTCATGACCACTTGTGGGTCTGACGCGGTGAATAGCAGTGCTGATACTGCTTCTCTTGCTTCACCCTTGATGCAGTTTCGTAATCTTGCTAAGTTTTCAATTGCTGTAAACTTGTAGACACTCGACGAGTCTGTGTACGCAGCCTTAAACGGTAACCATTCGGTGGCTGCCCCCGTGAATATGGGCAGCTCAGTCACTTGTCGAGGCGGCGGGCGTACACGCATCATCTTGTCCAACGTATCGGCTAGCTGTTCAATTCCTCTTCCCACTCGACGTTCTCCTCTGGTGGGTGACCGCGAGGCCGATCGTTGTCTTCGACGGTCGTTCCTAGTAGGCGTGGCGGCGTTGACACAAGTGACGGGTTCGATATAGGCGGCAGTCTCTTGTGCTGCGTGTGTGGTGACGGGGCGCGGGGGCTGCTCTCGCTGCGGCCGATCCGCATTTTCTTGGTGACTTCGGTCAATATTTTGAAGCCACTCGTCCACCCTGTCTTCACTCCTTTGCACGGAGCCCTCTTCACGGGCCTCTGCCTCTGCCTCTGCCTCGATTACCGACACTTCATATTCGAATCGCTTGCTGACGAGTTCCTTTTCAATTTCCAATTGTTCTTTTCGTATTGCAGCGATCCTTTTCTGTGCCTCGTATTCTGCCTTCTTTACTCTTGCTACGTCACTACTATAGGATCTTCTGGAACGTATCGTACTGGCTGTATCTCTCACTGAAACGTTGTGCGCAGCTGTCATAGTTCTCGCTGACTCCTGGGTTCGTAGCACTGAAGTCGTTGGATAACATGGCGCGGATGGCGTGGCGGGCGATTCGTCGTGATCGTACGCGGTCGCGGTGGCTCTGCTCGTCGGTACGAGGCGTGGAGCCGGCGCGGCGGACGCGCCATCGGACATGGTCGGCGCAACTCTCCCCGTCGCGGCGGTGACGGGGGGTGCGATCGCGAGCGAGGGTGCGGCGGAATCGGTCCTAGCCGCGGGCGCACTATACGGATTGCGCGGTAACGCGGACGCGATGGTCGACGGCGACCTAGGCGGGTCTTCGAATGTTCTAGGTCTTCGACTATCGTAGCCTGATTCCGATTCACTTTCCCTTGCGGTAATGCTTCTAGTCTTCATGTCTTGATTTTGAAATTATCTTGAGTCACTATACACAGACACTATCTTCAATCCGCAATCCGGCTCGCTCGAAGGACCAGCACTGTAGGGGTGGACTGTATATTTTGTAATGCACTGTGAATCTTGTAAATAAAACTTCAGACTTCTTGTTTCTTCTTTTATTTTCCAGGGTAGCTTGCTGTGCGATGGTTGAGAGACGACTGCGAAATTCGCAACAAGCGGCCCTACTTTTATCTCTTTTCTCGCTAGGTGCAAGTAGTGGGTAGCGTAAAGTGCGACTATCGAGTTCCGCCTACTGTGTCAGAGTTCTCGTACGCGTGCCTCCGACAGGTTTCGACCTGTCCGTACATGTCGGAACTTGTAGTCATGCTCTACGCTCCCTTACAATCTTTGACATATGTTTACTTATAACTAAGGGATATGAAAACAAACCTAATCTAATCATTTATATGAATTTCCCTACTACCAAATCAGTCTTTATTGTCAATACTTAATTCTAAACCTTACATAACATTATTTCGTATTTATTTACATTCTTTATACATATTGAGCTACGACGTCCGTAACACTATCTGTCAGTAAAGTAAGTCTCGTCGAAATCAATCAGCTGTTTCGGAGATTAGCCGGAACAAACAGACAGACAGACAGAAAATGAAAACAAAAATGCATTCAGTAAAAGTTTTTGTTTTGAAATTACAAACAGACACTTCAATTTTATTAATTTGTATAGATAAACATCCTTTGATTTTGACGGGGTCTCACAATCACAGTCAAACTAACTGTGAAAGAACTGTGGTTGCTCGTTTCAAACCGTAGATCTAATCTATTCGGCCCGCTACCGCTCATAGCTTGCACCACACACAAACGTGTCCGTACACACTAATGTCCACTATTGTCAACTCTCAACACAACTTAACTGTACGTCACTGTTCGCAGCTTTCTCCTCGTGCTCTGTACCACATGCATAAATGTAAGGTGTGTAACTAACTAGCTTTTACATGCGACTTGCATTGCATAAAAAGTTTAGCTTGAGTTCCATCCGCTTATTGGTGAATCCTTTCTTAAGGATCGGTCAAATCCGACAGACAGATTTCAGACTCTGCTTCAGACAGATATGTCCGTAACGGTTTGAACGAAGTATTTGATTTCGCATAACTCGGATTCTAAAGGATTGATTTTAACCGAAACCTATATAAATATCGATAATAACATAACATAACGCCTGTTATCCCCGAAGGGGTAGGCATAGGTGTACCTTATAGTACACCCACATTTCGCCAGTTATGTTTAAAGACCCAGTACCATTTCAACACTTCACCAACGGGGCAATGTCTTTTGATTTATCTGCGGTGTAAACCTAATCTCGAATGGAAAACAAAGGAACATCAGAAGAAATACGAAGTAAAGATTTCGTGTCTTTTATGATGTAAACAGACTCCGGACCAAGGTATGCCGAAGACAAATGAGAGCTAATCGGCCGCTAAACAAAAGGCACCAACGCCAACGGCCAAACTCGTTGCCAAATTTTAGGCTGATTAACTTTAGATTGCCATCGACACTCTTAAAAGGAGATCGGTTAAGGCCTCGGATCTACATTTAAATGAATTATGGTCAACTAATCATAACATCAGGTGAAAGCAGATTAATTAATTGATTTAAGAATTGGTTTAACCGTTCAGAGGAATTGCGGACGACGTTGAGGACACACACCTCCATACGAACACAATATGCACACTGGCAGCTACTTCAGTCAGTATTTGTACGAAGGTGTCCGTGTCCTCAATTAGTCCGTCTCATTTTCACCGGTATTTTACTGAAGTATCTGCCTGTGACCGTTTCCGGAGCCGCGTCCACAGATTGTCCGTGTCCGTTCGACCGATTCTTTGTTTGACAAACTTTCAAAAACCGACAACCAAACAGGCCCAAGTTAACGCCGGCGCCAAAACCGTCGAATTGACACTAAGTAGCCTAGCATTGATACGGCGACAAACCGCAACCTGACCCAGTTGTAGTATTACGCAAACAATCCGGTTCGTTCACACAATTACCTACTTTGAGTACTTAAATTACTTTTGTGTACAAACGGATAAGCTATTTGGTGTACGGGCAAAAAGATTCGTCTTTCCACTTTCTATTCGGTTCATTCTCAATAGTAATTTCTATTGTGTGCGTAGGAGACGCCCTAGAAGGACACGCACTGATCTTATTGGTGCAGAAAGGTATGGTGCGTAGTACTCGCGAGGATATGTAAGGACGTGGCAGGTGTGTATTTTCTGCCAACCACCACGGAAAAAGTTGTGGGTTTATGTATGTGTAAAATATTCGTTCACTACACTGCAATTATATTTTTTTTAATGTGGTTAATAACTTTTTAACCACTGCAACTGGGCTCGGGGCTATATAATAACAGCCGCATTTATCGATCTTCAACGTCCGGTTAAGCAGACGACAACCTCCTAGGTTGAACTGCGAGATGCCATTGACTTAAAAAAAAACGATCTTCAACAGTGCTTCGCAGTGCTTGCTGAGGTCAGTTGGTGGATGCGTGACCAAGACCATCGCTGACATACCAAGACCGCTCGTTTATATATGTTTGATAATCGTTACAGGTCAGAAGCCCGAGAGTTTGACAACCAGTCTACCCAAAGGGGTGTTGTATTACTGCAAGTTGTGTACCTGTATACCGAGTAGCTTGTTCGACTGTACTCGTCGGGTTATCAAATTACATCTTGGACAATGTCGTCGTTTTCATAAAACGCTACATTTATGTTTGTTTTGAAATTATCTTTGGTTTCAGTAAGCGTTGAGGACTGAAACGATTTACAAACATACGATGTGATTTTGCATTACAGCTAAATTAGCAAGGGTCCGGAATTGTGTGCGCCGGACAAAAGGAGGATGTAAGGATTGTAGCAGGGAGCGCGAGCGTTCTGTGGTTTCTGCCTACCTTCATGGGAACAAGGCGTGAGTTTATTTATGTATTCTGGAAGTCACAATAATGGATCTAGAAGGGATCTGATTGTAAGAAGGAGAATAGGTTGGTATTTATGTTTACGCTTTTTGTTCTTGTTTTATGTTAAATAAATAATAAGGACGAGCCTAATGCCATCAATAAAAAGCCAGAGTCCTGAGACACACAGGCCTATTATGTTTAGCAGGATTAAATGACCGGTGGCAGAGGAGCTCGTGGCTAAATAACAGCCGCACAGGTCGAACTTCACGGTTAAGCTGCGCTTCCCTAGGTCGGTCTGTGGATGGGTGACCGTTATAACATACTGAATTTTCTCCGTGCCGCGGAGAGCATGTTAAGCTGTTGGTCCTGTTGGCTATCATTTGTAGATCTTTGACAGTCGTCACAGGTAGTGACCCAAAAGTCTGACAACCAGTTTTTTTTACCGTATTACCCAGTAGTAACTGGGTTGTGGAGGTCAGATAGGCAGTCGCTCCATGTACAATACTGGTATTCAGCTGGATCCAGTTTGACTGGAACCCCACTAACACAGTTGGGGACAGCTGGCTAGGCAAATGAAATACATAGTGATTCCCCCTCCTAGTGGACACAATTTAGATAATTAAATAATAGGAGCATCAAAATCTTACCTTTATAATCAAATTCACTAAAACATTAAAAAAACTTGGCATTACTTAGTTTAAAACAATCTAAAATTAATTTCGCTACCATAAACTAGAAAACCAATTAAATTATGGATTTAAGCCAAAAAAATCGTTGTTTTTAAACAAGTCTTTCTATATATTATTTACTGATTGAACAATTTAACATGTTTTTAAATGGTTTATATGATACGTGTATCTTGTCTGATCGTCTTGGAGACCTGTACTGAACTGCTTCGAAACAAACGCGATGATAATAATTTGACCCGTCTCGTTATCTCGCTCGGGATATCAGAAGAGTTTAATGTGAGTAAATAATTAGTTTATAAATATAATATGGCGCCTCTAGTTATCTGAGGAAAGACAAAAAAAAATGAGAACAATCTTGTGAGGTTTTTGAATATATATAATTTTGGAGTAATAACCATGATGCGCGTGTGAACTAAAACAAGATTGCCGAAGATAATGTTTAGCACATAAAACGGGATATTTAAAAACTTATATTAACATGTGAATTATAATTTTGTAATCATCATCATCTGTCCAGCCTTTTCCCAACTATGTTGCGGTCGGCTTCCAGTCTAACCGGATGCAATTGCATACCAGTTTTTTCACATGGAGTGACTGCTCATTTGACCTCCACAACCCGATGAGGAAAACATACGTATTATTGAAGATAACTCACAAAATACCCAGATAAAGTTAATATACAATTTATATGGGACCACCACGCAAGCTTTCTCTACCAAATTAAAAACGAATCACAAAGTACCACCAGTAATCACAGAGTAAAAATAGGTGTACATATATGGAAAGAAGAAAAAAATGATGCTATTGGAATACATAACTTCCTCCTTTTTTTAAAGTCGGTTAAAAAGGCTCAGTAGATGATATCTGTAACTGAAGATCTTTTACACAATACTTGAAGACAGGGTCAACTAAATCCCAGCGAGGTTAACTGCAGGCGCAATGACCCACTTCGGCCAATTGACTCCCATTGTGCCGTGACGTCACAGCAATCAGCTGACGACGTGGAGTACATAGGTAACTGTTCTACGGCTTACAAAGAACGGATGGCCAATGGCGGTGACCGTGTACTAGAAGGGGTTGGTAGACCTACAGAAAGGTTAGGCCCCGGGGGGGGGGGGAAGAAAACCAATCAAATTCGAAATGGGTGCTGAACGTAACCAGATAGCTACGCATGCTCTTGAATCCTAACTTTTTCAATTGATAGCCTTTTCTATAAAATATCGATTAAATGTCTGAATCGACACTGACAAAAAAAACCTAACAAATCCGTTGAGCTCTTTTTGCGTAGCTTGTTGGCGCGCATGATCGTTTTGTATAGGTAAATTCAGGAATTGTTGATATAGCTTCGTTTTTCAATCTGCCTTATATTTTTTTAGATAACCGCTCCCAACGAAATTCCTGGCTACGGCCCCAAAGGCTTTGGCTGGGACAGCGCCTGTAGGCTGGTGAATTGGTTTAGGTCTCGGAAACCAACTGGATGCTTCTAGCAGCCCAGGACCTCGATGAGGCAATGTTTGAGGTATGATCACGGATTAAATAGGGTTTTTGCGAGTGGGTGTTTATTAGCAGACAAAACGATCTACCCTCTGCCTGATACGATTCGCGTGCTCGGTACCACTACCACTGTCACTCACAACTCGATTCTGTTCACGATACATGAAACTCACTGTACCCGTTCGCAAATTCATTCGGCTTTTAGACAAAAAAAAAGTAATAAATATTGTAAATATCCCGTCGTCAAGTGTTAAATGATAATGTTAGTGACCACGTCAGTTCAAAAATGTATGAATTTAAGCTACCTTTTTTCTTTCATGGTGTGTTAGTCCAAAACCTAATGTTAGAGTTTTTGATGCCGCCCCTGGGCCTCTGACTTGGCTTTACATGCCGTCGAGAAATATCTCTCTGGCATGCTGGTTTCCTCACGATGTTTTCCTTCACCAAAACAAGTGATAAATTATACAATGCGCAAATGGTTCCGAAAAATCAGAGGTGCGTGTCTTGGGTTCGAACTCGAGACCTATGACTTGGCAGTCCAACGGTCACAGCACTAGGCTATCACTGCTTATTTAAACTACCAAAAAGCAGGTGTCAAATATTTGAAAATCGTTGTTGAAATCGACTTTTCGAAAGCGGTTGTCATTTGTCTAGTACAACCTCAGGGTATCCTTGATGTAAAGAATGATTGAACAATTTTCGCATTAAAATAAATCTTGTACAGACACGTGAGAATTAAAATGACCTGTCATCGGTGTTAGTGAACTTTAGACATCTGTGTCATGGCTAATGGCTGACTATCATTTTAGACTATCAATCTATGTTGACGAGAGGTGACCGTACCTAAGGAGGTCGTACGTAGTTTGTGCAAGGCAGTGCTTGGAGTGTGTTGGTAATATGTACTTGATTTTATGAAACAGTGTAGATGTACTTTTTGGTTAGTCAGAAGTCAAGATTTTTTGGAGATTAGATGGAAGACTTCCAGAGATGTTCAGCTCATTACCCATTTTTGCTGCGACGTAATCGGATAAAAACCGATTGCTTAGTTCCAAAACTCGTAAATCATCATCTACCTAGCCTTTTCCCAACTATGTTGGGGTCGGCTTCCAGTCTAACCGGATGCAGCAGAATACCAGTATTTTACATGAAGCGACTGCCTATCTGACCTAACATTAATCTTACGGACGATTCTTAGTTTATATGTATGCTTCCTAAATCATTACGGGTCGTAAACTTTACTACTAACTTCTGCGGTCAAAGTCGATGTATCAAAATTACAGTGGGGTCCACACATATCAAGCCTAGCGGGAAGGCTTAGTTCGGCTGCACACGCCGTCAGAAAAGTTAGACAATACACTGACGTTGATACAGCACGGTTAGTCTCTTTTAGTTATTTTCAAAGCGTTATGTCCTACGGTATTCTGCTGTGGGGCAAAGCGGCTGATATCAAAATATATTTGTTCTTCAGAAACGAGCGGTGCGTGCAATTTACCAGCTGGGTGCCCGAGTTTCTCTGAGAGATTTTTTAAAGAGATTGGTATTCTCACGGTGGCTTCACAATTCATCTTGGCCAACATTTTGTACATTAGGCAAAAGAAATAAGCATAAACTACGTGCTCCCTTTCACCGGGTCCATAAGGTTCATAATTCATTCGTAGGGCTTGGTATAACCTTTTATAACAAGCTACCGTCTTCTTTTCTAGACTTGCCAATTAATGCATTTAAAGCTAAAGTAAAATATAACCTTTGTCTACAGGCCTACTATTCTATTAACGAATAATTAAACGATAAGAATAGTTGGTCGCTGTGTTGAACTCAAGACAATGTTTATGTTCTTTCTCCAAAATTAGATTACTGATAATATGTTATCTGGCTTTATATTATTTTTTGTTTCTTTTATTTTTTCGTCTGTATGTGTAAATGAATTTTATTTGTTTTTATTTAATGACTTAATCTACTCATTAAAATGTTCTTGATGAGTTGTATTGGAATATGTGGTTAACTAGCGACCTCGACTACTGCTTTTAATTTTTTTTGCCTCTTTAACCGGCAGCAAGTTCGTCATGCTCCCTTAGATGTCATTGCTTGCGGTAGCGTCGGGGGTCGGGTTACCTCCTTCCCTCAAATATGGCGAAGGGGGTGATGGCTGGTCTTTGCGTTATGCTCGTGAACGGGTGCTGCTTGTGGTGACTGGTCGTCTTGTTGACCAGGTTTTTAGGGTTCCGTACCTCAAAAGGAAAAAACGGCACCCTTATAAGATCACTTTGTTGTCCGTCCGTCCGTCCGTCTGTCAAGACCGTTTTTCTCAGGAACGCGTGGAGGTATCAAACTGAAATTTCTATATGATACTTAGTTCTACTGTCCCTCGAAGCTGTAGAAAAATCAACCTTCTAAGTCAACGCAATCAAAAGATACAGCCACTTAGGCCGCAAATTTCCGCAAATTTTCGAAACTCGCACGGGAATAAAAACCTACAGGGTACTTCCCATGAACTTAGAATCTTGAAATTTTGTACGAAGTCACGTCTTATAGTACAGATATAGGAAAAATTACGAAAACCGTAAATTTTTAGTTTCGTCATATAAAAAAAAGTTATATACCCACAGGTTTGTACGGAACCCTCGGTGCGCGAGTCCAACTCGCACTTGACCGGTTTTTTTTACTGTTATTAGTAATTCGTTTTTATTTTAGTTTCTTTTCGTTTTTTGCACTATGGAGGAAGTTTATCATTTGTGACTTCAAGTTACTGCTATATGTCTAACCCAACATTGCACGTGTAAGCGGGCACGCCCTTTATGCCTGGTGGCTTTATTTATGCTTGAGTAAATATATGTTATTGTTTGATTTTAATAATGGTGTGTGCTAGCTGACATATCACAATTATTGAATGTAATTGATTCTTTCTTTATATATTTTACACGCTATTGTATATAATCTGGTTCTTCAGCTAAAACACTAGGAAGTGGCGAAGGGCGGGCGTTTTGGGGGACTGTCTCTTGTAAACTCGACGTTCGAAAAGCGCTGATTATCAGCCTAATTTGAATAAATGACTTTTGATTTTTAACACAACATCCTGCTGACCCAAAAGTTGAACTCGTGCCATCGACCCCAAGGTCACTGGTTCAACCCCCAGGTCAGACAAATCCAATAAGTCTGATAAGAAAATTGCTTCCTAATAGTCTAGCGTCCGTCTGACCAGCGTGTAAGGTCTGAGGTTCAATTCCCGGGTCAGACAATATGCAATTATTCTCAAGAAAGATAATAATATCAGGTTCGTTGGTATTGGTATCTTTGACTCAGGTTAATGACACTAGAGGTCGCTGAGTAACAAGAAGCTGTAATATTACCTGACCAATGAAGGAAAAACTTCGTGGACAAAGGCTTGGCTAAACGTAAGAGCTCTTGGTAAGATGGTGGATGCGGTTGACTAGATGACCAATATATTAGAGGTCTGTTAGTTTGAAATACATTATTTGGTGGGATGATTCTTTTTATTTTACAAGTTACAGCTATTAACCAGCTCGGAGGAGCTCGTGGCTATTATCGTGGTGGTGGCTCGTGGTTATTATTGTGGTATATTATCTATTTCGATCTTCAGGTTAAACCGCGGTTGCCTGGGTTGGTCCGTGGATGGGCGACCACCTATTACATACCCACCCTTCCGCGCCTCGGAAAGCACGTATAGCCGTTGGTCCTGGCTGACAATTATAGTTTTTTGGCAGTCATTACAAATAGTCAGTGGCCCGAAAGTCTGACAGCCAGTCTTATCAAGGTACTAACTGGGTTGTGGAGGTCAGATAGGCAGTCGCTCCGTCTAAATACTGGTATTCAGCTGCATCCGGTTATACTGGAAGCCGACCCCACCATAGTTGGCATGAGACGGTGTCGTAAAAGACGGGAGCAGTCTCTGTACCCAAATTCATCATAATCGACTCAGTATTTTACAACTTTTGAAAATGAAACATACACGAGCGAGTCACTTTCGCAATTTAATGTTAAATAATAATTGCTTTGTTGCCAATTTCATACCTTTTTATAGATGCTATGAAAACCGTTTAGCTGACGAACCTTGTACCATTATCGCAATCAAGAGAAATCAATTAACACAAACAATATTAATCAATTATAAAATTAGTAGTTGGTATTAATTTACATCAACTTTCATTTTTAACCGACTTCTAATAAAAAGGATTACCTCGTTGGCTGAGTGGTCGAAAGCGCGACTACTGAGCATGAGGTCCTGGGCTCGATGCCCGGGACCGGACCAGGTTTGGGTTTTTCCATCAGAATTTTTCAGTAGTCTGGATTTGTGCTCGGGTGATAAAAATAGGCTCGCCCCCTACTACATGGGACTTAATCATAACTAGCGGATGTGGGTGTACTTTAAGGTACACCTCTGCCTTTTTCCCATCTGGCTCAATATAGGGGCAGATGGGAGCAAGTCGACAAATGACTGACAAATAGACCTTAAATCTTAGACATGGTCTGTGGACATGGTAAAACAATTCCCGGTCAAATAAACCTTGTTTGTGCTGATGCAAGAAAATACGAACACAATCTGACCTACACAACCCCAATACAGTGTCATAACCTAATTAATAATTACAGCAATAAAGATAATTGTTATTAATACGATATATCGTTAAACATAAACATTTACTGTTACTTTATAAAATAACAGTGAAAAATACAAGCTTTATAAAATGTGTGTCAGAATTGCACGGCCGAGATCGATAGCGATGTGGTCTAGCTTGGGCGGAGACGACGACGTCGAATAGATTAGGACCTGTTTTTTTTATTGGCTAGGACAATATAGCATCACGCTTGTTCCTCCGAATAGTTCGGTTAAGGCATAGTCACACCAGTTATTTGTGAAGTTCCATTTAATATGAGGCGACCATTTTGCCATCAATTGCTGTAGAGTTCTGGTGAAAAAATCAAATAGCACTCTGCCCAGTTCGGAAATTGAGCAGAAACCGAACAGTTTTTTCTTTAGCCAATGGTTTAAAATATGTTTCTCTTTGAAATCCTGACCTTTTAGTGCGTGACCGACGTTAGCAGTTAGCTAAAGCCGAATTCGGCATCGTGTTTTAGGAATATTTTACCTTTTCTTTGTCCATCTGTAGTAATTAGCTTGCGGTAGCAAATATTTGCATAATTCTTGTGTTTATAGTTTCTGAAATTAGCATTAATTTGCTAGCTTAAGCAAATGAATGCTAATTTCTGAGCTCTGCGTTTAGGTTTTCTGGTGGTTTAGCCATCTACATACCGACCATTCACTGGCAGACAACAGCTGCCTAAACCTCTGGATACAGCAACAAAGCAATTGAAAGTGGTTACAAGATTTCCTTATTTAATCAAAAGTGACCAGTCGGGCAAAATTTTTGAAAATTCATCCCCTGACTGCCTCGACTTGGACTGCCTAATTGGTCTAGTAGTGGCAAGCGCGACTGCTGAACATGAGGTGCTGGGTTCAATTCTCAGGTCGGACAAAGTGTTATTGGGTTTCTCCATTAGGCATTTCTCAGTAGCAGTCACGGAGTCTGGATTTGCCCGGTTGAGCTGGCAATAGGCTCGCTCACTATTACATGGGACTTTAACATAACTGGCGTTTGGGTGTAGGTACTATTAGGTACACCTCTGCCTAACGCTTCGGGGATTGCAGGCGTGATGTTATGTTATGTCATCCCCTGAAGCGGTTAAATAAATGATGAAAAGGTTCTAGAAATTTAGTAATATTCACTGATAGGAATTCCAGGGCACACGGCTTGTTATTGATCAATAAATAGGAAAACAATACGTTGGACACTATTTCCACTTATATCGTGGCTAAATGAAATAGCCGTTAGTCATTTTAACCCAGTGAGAACAAAATTAAAATATTTTATTTCATATAGACCTACATGGGCACTTATAAAACGTCAGTAAAGGTGCACGGTTCGCGTTTGTCGTTTCCTATGGAGAAGAACCGGCAAGGAACTCCATGGTTACTCTTTAAAAAAATCATTCAGTGCCTTAATAGTACAGATCTCACATCAATCTGCCTATCTTCTAACTAGCACATGTGTGAGTACTATGTACGATAAAGCTACCATTTACATCTTTTATTGACTCGCATTTTCCCTGGTGGTTGAGAGAATGTTATGCTCACTAAAATGTCTCGCTGATGGTGGCGCATGTGTTGGGTCGTTTAGTTCCCTTCGAAATGGTTGAGTTGAATGATGGCTGATCCATGCGTCATGTTCGTGAACGGGCGCTGTCAGTAGGGACTGGTCATCTCGCAGCTGCCATGGATTATTGTATTTTTGAATTGTTGATTTTATCTTTTTACTCTGGACGCTCTTACTCGCACGTCTTTCTACATCGTTCTCACATATATGTATAATCTCGACATGAATGATGTAACCAAGATTTTGTAAAAACATATTGTTTTAAAAGAGTGTCCATGGAGTTTCTTGCCCATTCTTCTCCATAGGATATACGCTTCCGAATGGGCAACTAAAGTACTTTCACTAGTTATTATGCCCTGTGACTGGGACTGTAGCTTAGTTTATTTTTTGTGTTTTGACATTCAAAAGTGCCTGTAATGGTCTAATTGAAATAAACGCTTTGAGTTTGAGTTTATGTCGAGATCGGCTTCCTATCTAACTGGATGGAACTGTATTATTACACGGCGCAACAGCCTATTTGACCTCAAACAATCCATTTACTGGGTAAAAAACACGATACCGTCTGATAAGAATGAATGGCAGATGTTCAGGGTGCTGACTACATATGTATGTGTAGTCCTCCTGCCCGTTTCCTGTCACGGCGGCCAATCTTAGCGGAGATTAGCCATCAGCGCGGGATATATAGCACACCAGTGTGTGTGCAGGCACAGGTGCACTCTCTGTTCCTTTACTCTCATAGTCGGATGTGACGGCAATCTGACACGACCAACGTCCAGCGCAGGACCAACGGCTTAACGTGCGCACCGAGACACGAGGGTAAAATACCGCCAACTTCCGAACTCCGAGCTACTACTGAAAAATCCCTAACAGAAAAATCCAATTGCACTTTTTTGCCGACCCGGGAATCGAACCCAGGACCCCACGTTTACGACCGCGAGACCAACGGGGCAGTCACACATAACGATGTAAAATGGACACCACAGCGCACAAACAGCTAAGAACAAATGAACATCTTAGGCTGCCCGTCGCGTCGTCCCAACATATCGTGTTAGCTTATGATAAATGATGTTTACTTTGCAAATAGGTTTTTACAAACACTTTTACACGTCTTCTTTTTTAAAACTAGATGAGGCCGGTGTTTCGTATCTGACTACTTTGAGAAGAAACAGCCAGCCATAGCAATTAGACAAACAGGTCAAGAGGTCTTCGCACTGCTAATTATTACCTATGATATAACTGCTAGGAGGTCGGGAATTCTGCAATGGTTACATAGATAGCCAGAAGTGAATAAACAGACTCTGGAATTACACCTCTTTGGGCTGGTGGCTGTAAGCGATATGGCTGAACATGTGGGTCTGGGGCCGCGTAGGTCAGTTAAAGTGTTATTGACTGGTATTTGTTTGCAGCACTGAGTATTTATAAATGATAAATGAGGTTTTTACAAACAGTTTTACACGTCGTCTTTTTTTTAACTAGATGAGATCGGTGTCTGACTACACTGAGAAGAAACAGCTGACGCTAGTACTGAGTTTACTTTGACAAAATGTTTTATTTGCTTGAATTGACACGATGGTTCTTCATATTTCGCTTACTCGCCTAACAAATCATAGAAATTAAACCTTATAGTGAAACTTAATTCGTGATCTAGCGTTTTCTAAACAAGTTGAATGTGAGACTAGTTATTTTTATTTGAAAAGGTGAACTTTCTAGTTTGTTTCCGAATACAATTTATCGTGTTAACTCATTAAAGAATGGAATCTCCTCAATATAGACGCAAAACCGTGTCTATATTTTTCATGTCAGAATCTTTAGGTACTTATATGTATAATAATATATATTATATATATAATATAATATATAAAGCTGAAGAGTTTGTTTGGTTGAACGCGCTAATCTCAGGAACTACTTGTTCGAATCGAAAAATAATTTTAGTGTTGGATAGCCCATTTATCGAGACAGGCTATAACATCACGCTGCGACCAATAGCTTTTATCTGAAAGTATATACTTCCCGATTGGTCCCATAGAAATTTCATCTAAATTAGTTCAGTAGTTTGGTTTTTAAATCAAAATAGCTGGAAAAAATATGTCATCCAAGTAAAAGAAATTGCGAAATTGATACTTGACAACGATTTTTGTGTGATGCGATCACTATAAAGGGTAAAATAAAAACTTATAAAAAAATAACTGACTTCCAAAAAAAAACACAAAAAAGTGGAAAATAACTTTACTTTCGGAAGTCGGTGCCAAAAAAGTCAATAAAACAAACAATAGTCACCGACTTCCGAAAGTAAAGTTATTTTCCACTTTTTTGCGTTTTTTTTGGAAGTCGGTTATTTCTTTTATAATAGTTCCACGCGGACGAAAATCGCGGGCAACAGCTTGTAAATAAATAAATGAAGGGGTATGTCAGCTTTAGATACATTGAAAATTCTCTGTTTGTATGTAATTATGTACATCATAAATTTCACCATTGTATACACACTCTATAAGAAACCTTATGCCTTTGTCATTCGCTTTTTTTATGGGAAGTGCTGCATAAATCATAGACAATTGAATGAAAAAAATTATTACAAGAAATAAACAATGACATTAAAGTGATGTTTAATGCATACTAAATGCACATTAAAATTCAAACCACGCAAAGTGATCGAGTAGTTATTAAAAGTATTTGTTTGTAATGGGACAACGATGTGAATGGAATAAAAAATACGTGTTAAATACAACAAATTACTTAGTAGCCTTTTTTCATCTATTAAGTACATACCGAGTTTCCTCCGTGCCTCGGAAAGCACGTTAAGCCGTTGGTCCCGGCTGTCATTAAGTAAATCTTTGACAGTCGTTACAGGTAGTCAGTGGCCCGAAAGTCTGACATCCAGTCTTATCAAGGGGTATCGTATTTCCCAGCACTAATTGCGGTGTGGAGGTCAGATAGGCAGTCGCTCCATGTAAAATACTGGTATTCATCTGCATCCGGTTAGACTGGAAGCCGACCCCAATCTAATCGGGAAAAGGCAGATGATGACTTAGTAGCCTTTGACACTATTAGCGCAGTGGCTTAGTTGTTGTTTTCTACGCTACGGGACACAGTTCCGATTCTCGAGGAAAAAATTTATATAATTTATTTTCAATACACTTCCTCGAAAACTGGCTCTTATCGCACTACGATTAGGTTCAACATGCTATGGATTTCACCCTCGTGGTTATCTTCTTATATTCCCGCGCTATAGTGCGGAAATAAAAATTCCACACGTGGTGAGGCGGCTCGCCCGCACACGCATTTTAATTTTTCATTTTTTTTTTCAATTCCTCTGAATCAATTTGGACTTTGAACTTTGGACTAAAAACTACAAGTGTATTGAAAAACGTCGTTTGATACACGTGGGCATTTGTTACTGCAGTTCTCGGCTCCATAACACCCTCGCCTGCGGCTCGTGTGTGTATTTCGCCTCGGCCGCAATAACAAACTTTCCCCACTTATATCAAAATGTACTATTTCATCAGCACTGCTGTCAAAACGGTGAAGGAAAACATCGTGGGAGAACCAGCAAGTCCTAGAGCCGAACATTCGAAGACATATGACATCTAGCAACCTGCAATGCGCCCTCGTGGTGGCCTATCACATAAAGACGAATCCTGTGGCTCCAGAACCCCAACAGTTGGACAACAAAGAGTATGCTAGATAAGGCATATTATACAGACAATTCTCCCTCGTTGAACTAGGGGTCGCAAGCGCGACTGCTGAGCATGAAGTCCTTGGTTCAATTCCCGGCTCGGGCAAAGTGTTATTAGGTTTTTCCATAAAGAATTTCAATGTAGCAGCCACGGAGTCTGGATTAGTGCCCGTCTGATGGCAATAGGCTCGCCCCCTATTACATGGGACTTAGAAACATAGCTGGCGAAATGTGGGTGTACTATTAGGTACAGCTAATCCTTCGGGGATTACAAGCGTGATGTTATGTAAACAGAATTTTTTCTTAGGTGTCTGAGATTTGTGTTTGTAAACACACACTTTGACAGCAGCAACAGATGACAACGAATGACAATTTACAAGGAGTTTTTAAGTAAACCATGGTGGAGTCGGCTTCCAGTCTAACTAGGTGCAGTATACGTAATGTTTTCAAGATTTTATTTTACCTGAACTGAAATTAACGATGTCAATTGTTTTAGGTTTACTTTTCTCATTCACTATTTATAAATACTCAGATTAGGGCCGGGCGCTTAGAAACTGATTAGGCCCTGGTCAAAATGTTTTGCCAAAACAAACTCACAAAGGATTTGGTGAGGTAATTCTCACGTGATTTAAAAGTTCTAGCATTCTTAATAATAGGTAGTACATGAGACCCTGAATGTACTTATTCATTTGACGAAGTATATTTGCGTCTGCGGTGTGATTGCTTTTTTAGGTTTTGTAAACAGGTTTAGCAATTGGTTTTCATACGAATTTCGTGATCGTACGCGGATTGATCTGTTAAAGGATCTCTTGTTTTGGTACCTATACATATGTAGGTATACATAGCACTGCATACAAATTGTTTTAGTTTTATAGTGTAATACATTTCGATACAAAACAATGTATTGTTTTAAATAAAAGTACATGAAATGGAAGGCATCGCGGCTATATTATGTTATGGAGAGATAGGCAGAGTTGTAGACTGTGGTACATTACCTAGCAGAAGCAAGCCTAATACTGAGAACAGGAAAAGACGCCCCTCTGGCGGAAGACTGTTGTATTGTTAATTGTAATATACGTTTGTTCCCGTCTTTTCTTTGTCTGTCCGTTTCCCGTTTAATTTTCCAAAAGAAATAACAGACAACGTTTAAAAAAAAACATCATTAATAATCACGTTAAAATAAATCACAACACACGCAAAAAATCAATTGAAAAAACGCCAAATTTAATACGACATTATACCCCTTAAAAACACTTAAACCCCAAATCATATGCGTTTTATTTAAGTACATCAAATAACACAGTACCGAACATAATAAAAAAAAACACAATCACAAAGTTAACGTGCTACAAAAAAGGTTGACTTACCTTTTTATATAATTAGCCTTGATTAAAAAAAAAACTTATTTATTTTTACTAGCAACACTAGGACCGCACTGTCAAAGGCACGAAGGAAGACTGGCGGGTGAGCTAAGAAAAAACAAGCAAGTGGGTTCCCCCCTCTACTTAGGTAAGGCTGGCTGCATATCCACGACTTTGGTAGACGAGTAGTCGTTAGTTGATTACCGTGATTTGCTAATAGGAGTTGCTAATAAATTCGTTCTAAGAATAGTGCTGACAAAGTCTCAGAATTAAAGTAATCGGTCATGGTAATTGGTGAATTATCGCTTTTGTCCTATGTGGTTTATACCTACATCATGTGTGTTTCATCATCATCTCCCTGCCCTTGTCCCATTCTACTTGGGGTCGGCGCAACACGTTTTCTTCTTCCATTCTCCCCTGTCAGACGTCACGGCATCATTTACTACTTTCTCTTTCATATCATTCTTCACTTAATCCATCCATCTTTTCTTTGGCCTTCCTCTCCCACTCCATCCATCAACATTTATATCCATATTTTTTTTTTGTATTAACGTGCGTTTCATCCCTCGTCATTACATGTCCATACCAAGACAGACGACTTCCTTTAAATATTTCTGTAACAGGCGCCACTTTTAAACTTCCTCTAATATACTCATTCCTTATTTAAGGAAAGTGGTGCCTGTGTGCCTGAAGTATTAAATAAATTAATAATCCACCAAAACCCCTAAAAAATCGCACCTGTACAGCCGACCTAACTATCCCAACAACTATAACCCGACCATGCGACAAAGCCATACACTTCTCCTAACTCCACACAACACACATGACTTTCTAACTCAACAGCATTACACTCAGTACTACAACCGTAGTGATTGTTGTCCGTATACGTTTTTTATTCGCTTTGTGTTAATTTTATAATGGGTTTGAGCACTGTAATGTATGCTTTGTAGGATCCTGGTGACGGTATAGTGCGATTTAGGTATAATGGTACAAATAATATACTTCGCCATTTTATTCTAAAACAAAAATAGCTGAAGCGGTTGAGGTGGAACTGTGCTGGTTATATCAGCTACATGTCACTCGTCTGTGGAATTCACTGCCGGCTTCTCTATTCTATTCCCTGATCATTATAATCTGGATCTATTCAAGGTTCGAGTGAATCGTTTTCTTCTAGGCAAGCGTGCTCCAGCTGAGAGCGCATCGGCGCTTCACATCAGGCGCGTTGCGGCCAAACGCAAGCCTATTTAGTATGAAGAAAATGTTGGAGTGTATCCTAACTGGCGGAAAACGACAATGTGGCATAATTAGAAGGAGGTAGCGAGATGCCCTGGAGTCATCCTGCAATAGCATAAGATCAAGACAAGTGGAAAGAAGGAAGGGAGCCCTTTGCCCAGCAGTGGGACAACATACCTAGACATAAAATAATAGAATAATATAATCACGGAAAGATAAAGTTCTTTAAGTAAGTTCGTGGCGATGTCTGAGAAGAAGACACGAACATTCATACTATATCACGTCTGCAATCCCCGAAGGGTTGGGCAGAGATGTGCCCAGGTATAGTGGGTAAGCACACCAATATTTCACCAGTTATGTTTGCTTCATGTAATAAAATTATATGGAGCGAGCCTATTGCCATCAACCGGACACAAATCCAGACTCTGTGGCTGCTAGTGAAAAGTTCCTGATGGAAAAACCTAAAAACATTATATCCCGACCTGGAAATCGAATTCAGTACCTCGTCACTCATGCTTAGCAGTAGCGCTTGCGGCCTCGACCAACAAGGCAGATTTGATTCCACTAAGATAATTTTCAAGCAATAACTATGACAACCCACCATATGCTAATCTGCTAGTGACTGCATTTACATTCGAGATCACATTCCACACATAAATTCAGGAGTTCGCCATGCTGAGTCATGTACACATTGCGCGGGCGTTAAAGATGACATTTTCTTGTTATTTTTAAGTATTTTATTTTAAATTTTTTTCAATCCTTATTGTAAATATGTTTCTTTTCACTGTGCATGGTTTTGTCTGTTAATTGTACAATTTTTCTCAAATGAATAAGTTACCATTCTATTACAATCAGTTTATTTGTGAAACGGGTGTTTACATAAATAGGGAATAGGGGGATTCGTCATCAAACTGACTCGGTCGCAAGTTGATCATGAGCTCCTGGGTTCGATTTGCAGGTCGGGCAAAGACTTACAGGAATTTCTCAGTAGCATCCACGGAGTTTGGAATTGCGTCCAGTTGATGGCAACAGGCTCACTCCATATTCCTATTTACAATAACTGACGACAAGTGGGTGTACCATGGTACGCCTCTGTCTAACCCTTCGTGGATTACAGGCGTGATGCTATATGTTCACTAGGATTGGTCATGCATTCACTGAGCGGGCTACTATGTATGCTATTACGCTGTTCAAATGATTCACCGTCGTTTGCTCGTGTCGTTTAGAGCTAAAATTAATGCATAACATTCAAGTTATGAGTCTTTGCGTCTCAGTTCACGTCGGCGGCGGCGGCGGCGCGGGCGGCGCCAGTTGTACACGTAAAGGCGCTGCCCCACAGAAGGCTACAGCTAAGCTACGCACTGAAGAAATGTAAATGGAAAAAATGCAACAAGATATTGCACAAACCAAGACTTCGAGCTCAATAGTTAGCTCAATGGTTAATCGCACTCTTGGAAATTGAACACTGGGCGAGCGCTTAGATTTAGAAATTATTTATACTGTTGCTTGGTTTTTAGCGAAAATCGGCAAGATTCTTACATGAAAAGGAAATACTACACTAGGCACACTCTGTTCCAAAAGTAATATATAGATGATATAAACAAATATTAGAGAACGTATGTACTTGTGGACACCAATTTGTAGAGTCACTTACAAATTGAGTTGTTCATCAAAACTTCGTACTTAAGCTAGCGAGGTTCATTAACCTCCAAAGCAATCTGTCAAGATAATCACTTCGCATATAATATTCTGTGCTTGCAACACTGCAGGTAGCAGCGAGAAGATTGCCAAACTGATGTGTTGTTCAGACAAGGAGACTGGCCGCCTCTCGCTACTCCAAGTGTCGTAATCTTTGTTATAATAACTATGTTGTTCTCAGAGGTGCGTTTGTAATGGTTATGGTAATAAATATCATCCTACTTCCTACTAATATTATAATTGTGAAAGTTTGTGAGGATGGATGTTTGTTACTCTTTCACGCAAAAACTACTGAACGGATTTTGATGAAATTTAGCACCCAGATAGTTTATAACCTGGATTAACACATAGCATACATTTATTCCGATATTACGATCCCGTGGGATATAACCGAACTCCACGCGTGCGAAGCCGCGGGCATAAGCCAGTAATTTCATAAGCTGCAGCGTCATCTTAAGAACTTGTAATTTGTGGCTAAGCGATAACACCCTCACAGGCAACATCATAACACCTTCAAGGTCAAGCAACGCTTGTCGAGGCCGGTCCATGGATGGCTGATCGCTCATTACATAACTTAAGCCTCTATACTTCGAAAGCACTGCAATCGCTGGTAATTGTTGGTAACCGCTGCCATTTGTTGATCTTTGGCGTCGTTATAGTGAAATATTCCCACTTGAGCACCGATTTTAAGAGCACCAATGCTTAGAGTATCAAAGATAGTCCCATCTGAGCACCCATCAATATGTTTTAGCTAGTACTGATCGATGGGTAAGGAATACTTCGTTATAGTCAAGCAGAAGTCCGAAATTCTGACAACCAGTTCATCCTAGGCAGCCACTCCATGTAAAATACTAGTATTCAGCTGCATCCAGATAAACTTGAAGTCGACCCTTAACATTGTAGTTTGGAAAAGGGTAGATCGACGTGATGAACTCCCCGAAGCCTGAATTAGTAAAAATATTGAGGAGTACAAACAATCACCATCTTCCTGCCCTCGTCCCATTCTACTTGGGGACGGCTTCCATTCTCCTCTGTCCGACGTCACGGCATCATTTGCTCCTTTCTCTTTCATATCATTCCTCACACAATCCATCCATCTTTTCTTTGGCCTTCCTCTCCCTCTCCATCTATCAATATTAATATCCATCACTCTTTTAATAACTTGCGTATGGAATACAAACAATACATTCGGAAGTATCGAGTTTCGAGGTTTCACTTACAAAATATGCCAATAAACCATGATACTTTGCACTTGCAAAATGTGCAATATTTTATTTATACTAACCTACATCAATACCTACCGTGTAAGCATATTTGCAATCAGTGCCAAAGTACAATTTAAAAATGCTTTTATTTGTTTTTTTTTTGTTAATGCAAGTTCGTATAGGTTAACAACTTTATGTTGCTGAGTAGGTACGTATTTGAAGGTAAGTGGTTGTTCTGCAGCCTACAGATGTGGGCACTACAAAAAGTATTACAGCGCCATCTATGAAACAAATGAAGAACTAACATCAAAGTTCTAAATGGCGGTATTAAAGTTATCCGTAATTTGAGACCATAAAGCAAAACCCAAAACTCGGTAGTAACTGACTGCCCACCAGTCACAACACCCGTCTGGTTGGAGGAACCTTCTTTTACCATGGTGTATGAAGAACTTTACACCATATTCTTCACACCCCTATAGATGGACTGATCCAATCATCTCTTGATTGTGATAAAATGGCGTGTGTCCGTTATGTCATCAGCTCCTGTATCCTTCAAATCGGAACAGCAATGTGGCATCATGTCAATTGACTCATGGACTGCCTGCCCTTGTCCCGATTACCGTTTGGGTCGGCTTCCAGTCTAACCGGATGTAGCTGAATGCCAGTATTTTACATGAAGCGACTGCCTATCTGATCTCCACAACTGATCTCTAGAACTGGGTTATGTCAGACTTTCGGGCCATTGACTACAGACTACCTGTAACGACTGTCAAAGATCTACAAATGGCTGCCGGGACCAACGGCTTAACGTGCTGTCCGAGGTACGAAGGAATCTCCCTACCTATATCATGGATGTTTACCCATCCACGGACCGGCGTTGGCAAGCGCGGCTTCACCTGAAGACCAACACGTGCGGCTGTTATTATTAAGCCACGAGGAAGGTATAATTGACTATAAACTGTTTACGTCCTAACCTACCCAACGTCAGCATTTAAAACATGAACTTTGCTGAAGCCCCTGGCAGTGCAGTGGTTGCCCAACGGGAACGGCCACGGTCTACGAGTGGGTCGTAAGTTCGGATCCAGACAGACAACTTACTTCGTGCACGTCATTTCATCACTGCTCTCAAAACAGTGAAGGGAGACATCATCTGATAATGTCTAAGAACTGAAAAATTCGCACCCCAAAAAATCTGCACCTGCATGGTGGATTAGGGCGCAGCACATTCTAGCAGTGGGTATTGAATCCTCTGGAAGAATGGACAAAGATGACTTAGATAAGTACTTTGTGCCTGAATTGCCGCTCTTGCTAATCGGATCGGTGATCTCATCAACAAGCAGAGAACTGCGCAACGTAGACTTCAATAACGAACGATAGAGGTTTGAATACCACGTTACTGAATTAATGTAAAGAAAAAACCAGTGAACACCTATTTATACACAAGGTGAGAATGCTCTTATAGTAAGCTGCTAAGTAATAAATCTTACCTCAAAATACTGCAATGTTGAGGTCAATGACTTTAGATCATGTTTCATATTAAAACTTGAATAAAAAGTTTAAATTATTTGATAACAATTAATGCAGCGGATCTACAAAAACATTTGAACTAAAGTAACGACTGAACGGCTAAAAATAGACCGAAGACGACGATCTCCTTCTTCTTCGTGTTGGATGACTTTTATTAATTCAACCAATACTTGGCCATTTCCAGAGGAGCTTGTGGCTTAATAACAACAGCCGCTCGGGGCGATCTTCAGATGAGCCCAGCTAGCTTATATTGGTCCGTGGATGGACTTATTTTTAACCGACTTCAAAAAAAGGAGGTTCTCAATTCAGTTGCATTATTTTTGCAGTCGCTCCATGTAAAATACTGGTATTCAGGTGCATCGGGTTAGATTGGAAGCCGACCCCAACATAGCTGGGAAAAGGCCAATAGTTGAAATTCCAACAGCTCAATAATAATTACGCACAGGTACCTACACATCAGTGTCGCTTAGTATTAGTGAAAGCAGATAATAGGAAGCCATATCTACTACTATTATAATAATAAAGAATAATATACAAAATAACGGTCGCTTTCACCGACCGCAGTTTTGAAAAGCATGTTATGATTAATTTCTGCGTTTATTTATGTTCATAGTTGGCAGCTTTGTGGGCTATTTATTTAGATGTTGTACTTTATGGTAATGGTCGAGTCGATGACGATTTATAATCGGTCCCGCGGTGTCCGGTATTCGAATAATACGGGCATTTATGAATTAACTGGCACGTTATAAATAAAAAAGGAAATAAACAGAAACTTTGGTAACACACCTATACAAATAAATAAAACCGAAGTCTGTTTGTAATTTCAAAATAACAGGTTTTTACATATGAAAGTACTAACATAATACGGTACTTATAGCAAAAAACATTTTCTTTAATTCATGTCCGTTTGTTTGTTCCGGCTAATCTCCGAAACAGATGAAAAAGGATTTAGGTTCCGTGCGAAAAAATTAAAACCCTTGAAATTGTTAACAAAACCCGATTCTAATAGGGTAGTAATATATTTATATGTATAGAATAATTTCACGCGGACGAAGGTCGCCGCGTGTCTAGGGGTGGAAGGGACACCGACGCGAAAACGGAAACCACATACTCAGTACATCATTCTGAACCCCCCCACATAGGTTTCCTACAAAAGTGCAATACCTACACGGTCAAAATCTATGGGATAGCTGATTTTTTTTTTCGCGTGGTTGTCCGTTCCACTCCGTATACTTCGATCAACAATCGAAGGCTCTATAAAACTTTTAAATATCTTTGTTTGCCCTCTAATACATGAAACTTACACATAATTCAAGGAATGTGGACAAACTATACATAGGTACATCTCTTCAAATCTTCAGGCTAAACAAGCATGTTGTTACTGTTACCATCATCCGCCTGCCTGTTCTCAACTATGTTGCGGTCGGCTTCCAGTCTAACCGGATGCAGCTGAATACCAGTATGTTACATGGAGCGACTGCGGACTGCCTGTATGACCACAACTCCACAAGTCTCAACCCAGTTACTGAGAAACATAATACCCCATAAATGTTGTTTTTTCCTCACAAAGATTTTCCTTCGTAAGAAAGGAGAATGTAGGTAAAACACGTATTGCGACGGACAGGTCTAAGACAGGAGAATAATGATGAAGATCTTCCTTCATCGGTTTTTTTTTTGGTATGCCAACTCGCAGAGCAACACGATAAGTTTGCGAGACTGCTTCGGACTATCCTGTAGTGATCTTAAACGAATTTAAGGCCCCCAGCCAAGGCTTACAACCAAGTTACAAAATTAAATGACCGCTCGCGAAGGGCACCCCTCGGGGGGTTCGGACCTCGGCTTAGGGCGTCATTGAGGGAAGAGCAGCTGGGGATAGGCTGGATCATAATATGTCACCTAGCTACCAGGCATCGTTCAACCTCGCCAACATTACCTTGTCACTATCGCAATGATTCGGCGGAACAAATAAATTGGCCAACATCGATGACCCCCACACAACGCCGTAATCAATGGGCTTGAGGAAACAATGATTATTTGACATACAGTTTGTAGCTAGGTTGGTCCGGCTCGCACAACACTTTGACCTTGCGCTGGCCTGGCGTAGTGGGTAAGCGCTCCCACATTTATTGTGCGAACCGTCAGTCTGCGGAATTCACTGCTAGCTTCTCTGTTTCTCGATCATTTTAATCTATGTATATTGTCTCACCAAGAAAAAAAGCGGTTTCTCAAAAAAAAATCGTAAAGTAGATTTTGATGGCATCGGAGAGCTCAAATAAGTACGCATCTAATTAACTTAGATAAAAAGCAGTAGCAATTTTAAAACAAAAAAAACCTAATAAGCAAAAAAAATTAATCTGTAAAGTTTTAACCAAAATATATCTACAAAACTAAAATTTTCTCGAAACTGGCTTTCTTTGAGATACGGCTTTTGCGTTTAGCACGGTAGGATATAGGGTGTGGAAGGGACATCGTCGCGACGTCGCGACGGTGTTCCACTTGCGTACTTTGTTCAGGTCCGAAGAACTTCAACCATATAACGGTGACGCTTCACCGTGTCTCTGCTCGTCCGATGATATGATATAGGCGTGATGTTGGGTATGCTACTGAGCTAATAAAGCTAAAGTTCGCTGTGATAGACAACGCAAGAGTTGGCAGAACTGAGGCGCGGTGCGGGGCCACGTTCGGTGTGTGTATTAGTATGTGTAAAGGCATACGAGCGAGTCAGAACAGAGCCCTCGGTGTGGTCGCGCGTTTACATCGTACCTACCTATTGTACCATAATATTAAATAAAATATTATGTATAAAGTTAAGTATTATCTTTTAGTCAGAAGTGGGATTTGAACTTTACGTTGTTTTACCTAGTGTTAAGTGACTATTTTCAGAAACAATCTAATCGTGAAGTGTGTGAAAACTGAATAATAAAAACTTGTGAATCCTGTGACGTATTACGTCACCCGCGCGGCGGCGGCGACGTATACGCATCGGGGAAGAACCGATAAGCGTACGGACTCTACACCGGCACCGCTGCGCTGTGCTTGTTTACATTAACATTCTGAGAATTGGTGAGCTCGTTTCATGTTATCGTAAGATTACGAGGTACAAGGTGCCTTGAATTATTATTTCGGTTATACTACTTATGTGATATAGCTGTTGAACTTTAAGACTGTGAACATTCTTTGTGTTACTTGTGCTATCGTGTTCTAATTTTAGAACAGTAAAACTTACCTTTAGTGATTATTTTATGTGACATATTAGTGCGGAAGAACTTTATTATAAAAGTTAACATGGGGCGGCATAAAAAACGCTCAAAAAGGGATGGTTCTTCGTCATCATCGTCTTCCAGTGGTGATTATAGACATAGTAAAAGAAGAAAACGTACTGCCGAGAAGCTTAGGCACCGGGACGAGAGAATTGAGGCACTTGAAACTTTAGTACGTCAAATTCGGAGTGACGCAACTCCAACGTCGCCTGAAGCCAGCGGTAGCGCTAGCGCTATTAGCGTTGCACCGACCCCCTCAACTAGTCGAGAGATACGCTACATTGGGCGCAATGATGCCGTACCAGAATTTGACCGGCTCTACGGGCCGAAGCAGCAAGTATGACAGAACGAAATGCTACCAACATGAAACGATTGTTTGATAAGAAACGTAGAGATGCACCTCAGTATCAAGTTGGAGATTTAGTCATGGTCGAACGAAGGGTGATAAAAAAAGGCATTACAAATGGAAAGTTAGTGGACAGATATGCTGGTCCCTACAAAGTCATCGCGGCGCTACCTCATGATCGTTACATAGTTCGATCATTTGCTAAGGGTAGGCGCGGATACCAAAACACAATTGCCGTTGATCACATGAAGCCCTGGTGCAATCAGGCATTTTCTAATAATGAGTCAGGGAGTGATGACAACTAATGTCAAGAATGAAGCCATTACCTACAGTTACAAAGGTTGCCTGCTCCGGCAGACGTATTTGACGATTGCCTGCTTCGGCAGATGTATTTGACGATTGCCTGCTCCGGCAGATGTATTTGACAATTGCCTGCTCCGGCAGACGTATTTGACGATTGCCTGCTCCGGCAGACGTATTTGACGATTGCCTGCTCCGGCAGACGTATTTGACGATTGCCTGCTTCGGCAGATGTATTTGACGATTGCCTGCTCCGGCAGATGTATTTGACAATTGCCTGCTCCGGCAGACGTATTTGACGATTGCCTGCTCCGGCAGACGTATTTGACGATTGCCTGCTTCGGCAGATATATTTGACGATTGCCTGCTCCGGCAGATGTATTTGACAATTGCCTGCTCCGGCAGACGTATTTGACGATTGCCTGCTTCGGCAGACGTATTTGACGATTGCCTGCTCCGGCAGACGTATTTGATGATTGCCTGCTCCGGCAGATGTATTTGATGATTGCCTGCTCCGGCAGATGTATTTGATGATTGCCTGCTCCGGCAGATGAATGTGATGATTGCCTGCTCCGGCAGATGTTTGTGATGATTGCCTGCTCCGGCAGATGTATGTGATGATTGCCTGCTCCGGCAGATGTATGTGATTTTTGCCTGCTCCGGCAGATGTATGTGATGATTGCCTGCTCCGGCAGATGAATGTGATGATTGCCTGCTCCGGCAGATGAATGTGATGATTGCCTGCTCCGGCAGATGTATGTGATGATTGCCTGCTCCGGCAGATGTATTTGATGATTGCCTGCTCCGGCAGATGTATGTGATGATTGCCTGCTCCGGCAGATGAATGTGATGATTGCCTGCTCCGGCAGATGTATGTGATGATTGCCTGCTCCGGCAGATGTATTTGATGATTGCCTGCTCCGGCAGATGTATGTGATGATTGCCTGCTCCGGCAGATGTATTTGATGATTGCCTGCTCCGGCAGATGTATTTGATGACTACCTGCTCCGGTAGATGTGTTTTAATTGTCGAGTTACTGAAGAAGACTGGTTTCTAATTGTGAATCCTAGTACGTGAAAAAAAAAATGAACATCGCGATGAGGACATCGTCTGTGTCAGGATAGCCGAACTGATAGACAACGCAAGAGTTGGCAGAACTGAGGCGCGGTGCGGGGCCACGTTCGGTGTGTGTATTAGTATGTGTAAAGGCATACGAGCGAGTCAGAACAGAGCCCTCGGTGTGGTCGCGCGTTTACATCGTACCTACCTATTGTACCATAATATTAAATAAAATATTATGTATAAAGTTAAGTATTATCTTTTAGCTGCGATATTTATTTATTTATTTAGGATTTCAAACAAAGGATGTATGTACACAGATGATGGGAAATAAATTATGCACAACAACAGTGTCACGTCAACGGCATGCATAATAGTATTTACATCTAAACTAACAGAGTTCACATATTAATAGAAGACATTTTAAAACTTTACAAGAATTAAAATAACATTTGGTAATCTTAAAATATAAATTAGGTTAGGTACTTATATTGACAAATATATGTACCTCGAAGAGTTACTAGTCACTGTGGACGACCCACAGATTTGGTCTTAAAAGTTGGACAAAAATATTTTATGCTCCTAATGGCTGCCTAACAATGTTTTATTTCAGTTTTAGTTTGTAAAAGGTAAAAAAAGGCATACGGCATTTTATTACAAGCATTTATTCGTCATTTTCGTCGTCATCTTCAAAACTTACATTTAAAATGTCAGTTTCGAGTAACAAATTTAGAACATCAGCCGAAAGTGGGAGATTTTTTTTATTCTTCCTCCTCTTCATGCCCGTCAGGACAGGGTCAGAGGTTAAAAGAAGCCTGTTAAAAATATCTGCGTTGCAGGCTACCCGGGAAAATTTTTGGGCGCAGTTGAGCCGACAGACATTCTAATGTTTGTTGCGGGCTTCTGCCGCTTCTTCGGACAGTTGTCCAATGGAAAGAATTGCATCCCTTACTACTTCAGCCCCATGAAGCAATACTTTGTGTAATGTCGGAGACATTGGGTAAAACTTGTACAAAGAAACGTATAACTTTCCCGTTTCTAGGCAATATCTTTCAAACACCTCCACGATTATTTTTCACAATGTTGATTTAGTATGCGTAGCAGCATTGCACACTTTTTCATCAATCATAGTGAAAGGATTTTATGCTTGATGGAAAAGCTGTTGACTTCACTTTTAGTGAACGCTTTTATTTGAGATTTAATATAGTCAGTCTCTTCATTTGTCACATCTGTGGTTTCTTTTATGAATCGTATTCTTATTGGCCGACAATACTATGGTGAAGATAGGGTAGGATTTTGCCATAGTATTTTTCATTCCGGTCCGTAAACCAACTGAAGCGATACCATGGAACTTTTTAACTTTGGTCAGAATCGGCTTCATTTCCAAATTTCATTTTATACTGCATCTGTTGAGATCCATCGCTGCCCCTACACTTATTAATACTAATCTGCCCTTTGTGTTGTGAGCAGCTAACCATTTTTGGTTAAATTGATGTCTGATGATCGACAGTTTTTGCTTTACATCAGCAATATTTTGGTAATTTTCTGCATATTGATTGAGCAGTTCCCGCTCCATAAATTCCAACTTTTCATTAAAATTTGAGGTATTTGAGCGTTCCATTATATTAAACAAATCATTTCGAGTCAAAACTCTCATTCCAGAAGAGCCTATAAAAAAATACACAAAATATAAGTAAAACTTAATTTATTGTGTATCGAATGTGCCTACGGAAAAAAATCACCAAAAATAGAGGGGTACTTTGGGGTGGCTGTTTTGAGCTTCATTATATCCTAAAAGGTGTACTCTAGACCTTACCATTAAAATTTTGGCTTAGAAATGATGAGAAATATATTAAAACTTCCTTTGATCTCCCAAAATGTGTTTTTTTATAGCAGTTTCTTGGTGTTTACTTCTCAAGGATATAAATGAAGAAAGGCTTTAAATTAGTTGTTAAAACTAAGTGCCAAATAAAATACATACCTGGTTGTGCACAATCCATAATGAAAACCAACACAAAATCGTTCAGTCACAAGATGGCAAATATTTGAAAATAACGAAAACTGAGCGCATCGAACAATCACACGAAAACTTTTGGCGAACGGTAACTTCCGACTAAGCCCACGGCGTGCTGGAAGGGGCTAGCGCTTTGTTTTTTTTGCTATTGTTTGGAGCAGTTATCCTTGTTTTTGGAAACAATGGCTTAGAGGGAGTAAAACCAATTAAAAAAAAAACGATTTTGGCCAACTTTTAGGACCAAATACCTGTCTGTGCGACCCATAAGTCAATAGTTCCAAATCGGTCTTGAATCTGTAATGTTTGTCCTTGGTACTGGTAGGTCGATAGCGATAGCTCTATCTGCTCGCATCCAAAGCAACGAACCTAGCTATACATTTCTAGTATAAGCTCCTCACGTTCACGACGAACAAAAGATAGTTGGATTCTGTGGGTGTTAAGGAAGAAAAAGAATGTAAATGAGAGCGTGACAGCAGACAGGGGAGAATGGAAGAAAAATAAACTTTTTTGCATAAAATAAAACCGGCTTCAAAAACAAAAAAACAGAAAAATAGCTTTAGCTTCAGAAGTCGGTGATTTGTTTAATTGATTCAGTTTTTTTGCCACCGACTCAAGACACACGACAAAAGAAAAACATTTAATTCGGTGAATTAATAACCTACTCCTTTTGGAAGTCGATGAAAAATCGTGTTGCTCCGACCTCAAGTGACATGGGACATGCGGCAGGAATGTAATGATGATATTGACGTCGCGTAACATGAAACGCTTATGCAGTGAGAGGTCAACTGTACGTACTCTGTGATACTACTTAATTTGAACTGGTCGTGATAATGTGCTACTCGAAGCATAACATCCTACTGACTACCGCTCGTTACCGTAAGTGTAGATGTAAAACGTGCAAAGAATTAAGTAGGTAGCAAGGAATACAGTTAAGTCACACTTTGTCAGGTTAAAATATACCCTAACTTTTTGAACTGACGTTTGAAAGTCAAATGTGAACATTTTAATGTAAATTTTGGCCAGAATCTCTTCTAAACGGTAATGTAAATAGAAGACGCTTTCTCGTTGGTTTTACCTATTAAATATGATAAGTTAACAGTGAAGCTAATTGTGTAGGTACCTACTTTGTGTCGGTAAAAAAAAATATCACATCAGCACTGCTCTGAAAACGGCGAAGAAAACATCGTGGGAGAAACAGCTTGTCCTAGATCCGAAAATTCGAAGTCATGTGACATCTAGCAATACGCACTAAGCAAGCGCTGAAGATAAGCTTGAATAAGAATAAATTTATTAAACAAGCTCGGACCCTGTTCCCGGTGCCGGTGGGCTACTATTTTTTATATTTTGAAATGTTTTTTATACAAATTTGTTAATAAAAAAAATATTTAAAAATATAATTTATATGTAAGAAAATTGAATAAAAGAATTTATTAAACAATAGTTACAAACATTTACTTAATCTAACATGGTCATGGATGTTGGTAACAAGTTTTATTTTGACAAAATTAGATAACAGCCCCAAATTAGGCTGCTCTTATATCTCGGGGGTCGGAATCATCATCAGATCACGGCAATTCTCTCACAGAAGTAGGTCCTGTGCCTCAATTATATTCTATCTCAAGTATGCACAACCTGCACTTTCCAGGATTTGAATGAGGCGAATGACAGGCTGTTGACGCCTGCGGAGCTAACTGACGGGACGCTACACTTGCTCGAGTGGTCGCAAGCGCGACTGCTGAGCAAGAGGACGACTGGACTCCGAGGGTGGAATGGTTGGAATCGCACCACAACATCAACTTTAAGTCGTTCGTGGTACGAGTTCCAACCCACGATCTACAGACCTTTCTGAAAGAAGACTTTTGGCCGAAAGGTGTCGTATATCGACGTTTCGGAGGTCGGTTACGCGACTCGTCGCCGACAACGTTACGTGTATAGTTTATTAAGGTTTTTAATAATTATGTGTTAGTTTATTATTGTTTTAAGATTATTTTGTGTATTTTATTTATGGGCCTCAGCTGTCTGACAATAAAATGATTGATTGATAAGGTCCTGGGTTCGATCCCCGGGTCGGGCAGTGTTATTGGGTTTTTCCATCAGGAATTTCTCAGTAGCAGCCAAGAAGTCTGTATTTGTGCCCGGTTGATGGCTATAGGCTCGCCCCCTATTACATGGGACCTACTGTTAGGTAGTGGGTGTACTATTACTTATGTGTATGGGGGTGTATTATTACTATTACTTCGGGGATACAGGCTTGATGTAGTTTGTTTACTACACGGGTTTGTGTGTCACGTTGCTATTCGAAACGTCCAGGCACCATACTGCCCATATAAAATCAAATACGTTTAGGTATTTGTGCACACTTCAATATTATTTTCATCTATACGATACCCAAAATTGTTATTGTAGAAAAATATTAAGCGAATACGGTACCTCGATACGTTGGATGATTCTAGAGGAAACTCGATTTATATAAATTAGTCACCCATCCACGGGCTAACCTAGGTAAGCGCGGCTTGTTCGACCCGATTGGCCGTAAATGTGTGTGTGTAGCCATGAGCTCTTTAAAAAAGGGTTTAGCAATAACGGACACATGTTCAAGCACTAATCTTTATTCTATCATTAACATTGGTATGTGTATCAGCTAGTAGAGCCACCAGCTGGTCCTCAGTAAGCAGCTGCACGCTGGTGGCGACGTGCGCGCTGCGGTACACCTCGTAGCGCGGCGGGGACTCCAGCGACGCCTTGCCGATCACTACTATGTGCGGGTAGCCCGTCCTGCGGGGAAAAGATATAGAATATGACCCGAAGACGACCCGAATGGCGCAGCGGTAGTGAGGCTGCCTTACGTTCATAGGGTTCCGGGTTCGAATCCCGGTAGGAGCAAGTGTTTGTGTGATGAGCATGGACATTTGTTTTCGAGTCATGGATCTTTATATGTATAATAAGTATGTATTTACAAACAAAAAGTATCTATGTAGTATATCAACTATCTGGTGTCCACGACACAAGCCTCGTTGCTTAGTGTGGCACTATGGCGCTGTGTGTAATGTCCAGCGATATTTATTTATTTATTTAATAGCTATATAATACTCGTTGTATTTTAGTATATAGTTTTAGAATATGCGAAACCTGAGACACGTGTCTAGTATTTTTATGTAAAGAATCCATGTACAAAATTTCAAAACTATATCATGAAAAATCACAAAGTTATAAGCTTGTTATGTTAGCTGGTTGTCCGTACAAAAACATGCTCACCACGCGGCGCCCCAGTGTGCGCCCGCGCTAATGCCTGTGTTGTGCGCGTATGATTGCAGATAGGTACTAAGTGTCGCTCGGTGTCCAACTCGTAACCTTTTTTAAATACTTTTGGGACAAAATATAACATGATATAAAAATTATTGGAAACGATTCAGTTACTTATTCAGAACAAACTATATTCTGGTTTCGCATATACTAAAAATAATGTTGTATAGAAAGTAGATATTTGTGTAGCCAGTTATGTTTAAGTTCAAGCACAAACAGATGTGTTCCCAACCACACATCTGAGAAATTCCCAATGGAAAAACCCAATAACACCTTGCTCGACTCGGGAACCGAACCCGGGACCGCGCTTGCGACTACTGAACCAACGAGACATTTTTGAAATATCAAGGAGTTGTAGTCGATCGCTTACTCAGAATGTCGGCATTGGAATACTAGTCCCATGTTCTAGAGGGCATTAGTAGATGACCCTATTAACCCTAACCTCGCATTCTGACAAGGGGTCGCTACTCACTAAATCGAATCAAATCATACCTGCGGCTAGGACCTCGTGCATGAGCTGTCACACTCCTAAGGGGCCATTCATAAATAACGTCACACGAATTTCATGATTAATTAACCCCCCGTCCTTGTCACAGGTGGTCACACTTGTGAGACTCCCCCTCCCTAGTGTGACGTCACATAATTTGCAATTTTGCATGTTCATACAGATGGAGTTGGAAATATTTCCAAGTTTTTCGTTAATAGTTCAAACGGCCATGTCCTTTAGTATTTTAATGCTTAGATTTTTAAAATGTGACGTCACGAAGTTTAGGACCCGCCTACCCCTTGTCAAACAATGTCACACTTCGTCGACCCCCTCCCTCCTCCTAAACGTGTGACGTAATTTATGGATGGCCCCTAATGCAGGTCACTTCAAAGCGCGGATCAAAAATGGTCAGCCGTTTAGGGGCTTTAATCGGATTGTTTTTTAGTATTAGGTGAAAACCCCGACGAGTTAAGGTTCTCCAAACATAATTATTTACGAGTCTAACGAGTTAACCTTTAAACCCGATTCACGGTCGCTACTTAATAGCCATTCTTTCTTTCTTTCTTTATCGTGTGGGTAACCTGGTGTCAGAGTTTTTACGCCGCCCATGGGCCTCAGACTTGGCTTTACATGCCGTCGAGAAATATCTCTCAGGCATGCTGTTTATAGCCATTTAATTCTAATTGTACGCTGTGGCTCTGCTTACCTGTCCGCTTGCATGAGTCTCTTGCCTATGGTCAGGTGGTGTCTATCGTCTATGATGACGTCATCGTCGTGTGTTTGTGATATTCGCTCGTAGAGGCGGTTGATTTGTTCCGCGCCGTGGGTTTGCCATTCCTTTGAGCCTTCCTGGAAACAAATCATGGGAGATGATAGACAGTCCTCTCAAATAGAAAGGTTCAATTGCTAACAACATCTATATTATACAAAATTTATGGAGTATTAATTCCGTAAAAATTTTTTTTTTCGCGTAATTGACACTTCTTATTTGCATAACATTTAGTGTCATCAATCTCCGCAAAGTTACACCTGATTTTATAAGTTAACATCTATGTTATTTATGTAACAATAGCTATTGCTTCGCCTGCGTGGTGGCCGGAAATAGTCTCACAAAAATTTCATCGAAATCCGTTCAGCCGTTAGAGCGTGGAAAGAAACATAAAGGTGTACTTTACGTGGTCAACGCCATCTATTGGCGATATAAAAAAACGTTGCAAAACTACACTGTCTTTTACGACGATTTTGATTCATTGTATTTTATTAATAAAGTACCCATCGAAAAGTGTTTAAGTATTGTTTGAATCTATTTGTTCAGAAAAAGTAGTAAAAACAAGATTGACCTATTCAATACATAACATAACATTACGCTTGTAATCCGCGAAGGGTTAGGCAGAGGCTTACCTAATACTAAACCCACATTTCGCCAGTTATGTTTTAAGTTCCATGTAATTGAGGCGAGCCTATTGCGATCAACCGGGCACAAATCCAGACTCCGTAGCTGCTACTGATAAACAATAACATTTTGCTCGCCCCGGGATTCGACCCGAGGACGTCATGCTCAGCAGTCGCGCTTGCAACCACAGACCAACGAGGCAGGTAAATCAACACAACTCTATTCAATACAATACGTACCTTGGGGCCTATGATGAGCACACTGTAGGGCGCGATGGCTGCCGGCCAGCGCAGACTCTTGTCGCTCGACAGCGCTTCCAGACTCGCCGCTAGTAATCTGGAAATGTACAAGAAATATATACATTACTCTTGAGTTGGCGTTGTTGGTGATTGTAGGGCCTTAGGTTCGGTTCGCAGGTTGGGTAAAAAGTCGTTGGGCTATTCTATTAGCAATGGAGGAACAGCCCGGAGTATGCTATCGTGCCCAGTTCATGGAATTTGTAAAATTAATGGCGTCATTGAGATGTACATAATTACTGTACATAAAACTCTGCCTACCCCAGTGGAGAATACACGTTGAATGCTTGAATATTTAATAGGTCACTGTTTGGCAGTTGCCTAGATTGGAACTTCCAAAATAACTTCATTAGAGTCTTAGGAAGCAAAGCCATGACCATGCCCTAGTAGCGACCTCTACGCCGCCACATTAGAACTACTCGTGACGTCACAGAAATTCTATATCGCGCAAGCAAAGTTAGCCGCGAGATTAGAGGCTAATTATTATACAACAGTCCAATATCAACCGTCGGGCAGCAGCCACCAGACACAACACCCGTCCGTTCGGAGGAACCTCATCCAACAGAGTATGAGGAACGTTACATCCTATTCCTAGTATTTCTAAAATTTGGCGCTATTTACAAACAGTTTCAGGCAGGCAAATATTGTATCAGATTTTCTGGCTTAGGCAAAAAACGTAAGAAAATTAGAACTTCGCGGGCTACATAAGCGTATCGTCCTTATTTTTTTATAGTTGTCATACTGAAGAGAATGTACGATAGACGATATGGTTAGTAATGAGGGCAACTACTGAGTTGACGATTTCTTTTTTCTTTATCGTGTGGTTAGCGCCTAACCTGGTGTCAGAGTTTGTATGCCGCCCATGGGCCTTTGACTTGGCTTTACATGCCGTCGAGAAATATCTCTCAGGCTTGCTGGTTTCCTCACGATGTTTTCCTTCACCGAAGCAAGTGATAATTATATGTACAATACGCGAATAATTCCGAAAAATCAGAGGTGCGCGTCTTGGGTTCGAACTCGAGGCCTATGACTTGGCAGTCCAACGGTCACACCTCTAGCTTATCACTGCTCAGTTGACGACTAATGGAAGAAGGAGACATGCTGCACCGACCCCAAATAAGGTCCAGGAGAATGATGATAACGTACCTAGTGATACCGATCCCGTAGCACGACATGCTGAGCGCGCGCGGCGGCCCGCTGGCGGGCGCCACGTGCGCGCACAGCGCCGCGCTGTACCGGCTGCCCAGCATGAACGTGTGCCCCACCTGGGCACGGGACACAGGACTAACTATTTCATATTCAGGCGGATACTGACGTGGCTTCTATTCCGGGATCGCTAGCCATCGTCTGGGATCACCATTTACAAAAAAACACACCCCAAAATTATCACTTTCACACAATGTTTACTGACCTACAACTTGTTTGTGTAGTTTATAGCTGTAAATAAAAATTGGTTATTTTAATAAATAAATAAAAAAACTTTCATGTTTAATCAAAAATTAACAACTCTTTAATTATTTCTCTTTATATGAAACTAGCTATTTCTCGTGGCTTCGCTCGCGTGGATTTCTGAACCCAGATCGCTGTCTGTCCGTATGCCAACTTTTATCGACATTCGTTCCCAGCTGATATGGGGTCGTTATTTAATCACGTAAAATAAAAATAAAAAATATTTTATCATTCATCGCGATTACTCAGGATTTTTTCTGACCCTCTCACTCCCCGTTCGAACCTGACGTGATTAAAGGACGTCCTCTATAGCGTGACCACCATTGAGCAAATGAACAAACTCACTTTCACACATTAAGGCAAGCCTCCCAAATCACCTCAATACTACTGGCCCTCTCCGTGTCCCCTCCACACTTGCTGCACTGGTCCTGGCTCGCCAACTGCGCGTGTCTGCAGCGGGTGCACACGGAGAGCTCGTCCTCTCCCGCGGGCGCCGGCAGTTGCCACTCGTGCGATACGGAGCCGCCCATGTCGCCTGTTGGGGCTGGGACTGCGAGGAAAAAGAGAAACGAATCAAATTAATCATCAGAAGCATAACATAACATCACGCCTGTAAATCTCGAAGGGTAGAGTATGCCTGTAGTAGACCCACATTTCACCCGTATGCTGGTTCGTTGGTCTATAAAGAATGAGGTCTTGGGTTGGGCTAAAAGTCTTCCCATAAGGAATTTCTCGGTAGTACACTGGATTTGTGGATCCAGACTGGTAATTCGGATGTTTGATGTCAATAAGCACGACCCCTATTAGTTAAATTGCGTAAATAGATAAATAACTAAAACTTAAGCTACCTAGTATGTGGCTGTTGCTTGAGGCATTTTTTTTTGCAAAAAAATCAGCGTTTACTTTACAAGAAAATTATATTTGATCTTAGTCAGTTTATCTACATCCTACTGCAATAGATTTTGCGGACTGTTTTGCTGTGTGTGTCACAGCCTAACTTTAGGACAATCCTGGCCTACACCTTGTATAGACTGTGCCAGATATGGCCATGACTTGCGAATATGTTTAGTTTTTACCCCAAACACTGTTCCATATTTTACGCAGGCATCTTTCTACTCTTACCTCTGATTACAGATACATAGCTGTAAGCTCCTAAACAGGTCAGAGTTACCCTCAGTGACTGTGTGATACACTTTGTTGGCACATTCCTCAGTTGGACTCCGTTCGCGCCTAACATTGTGACTAGGGAATGCAATAACGGGTTCCGCAAGTATTATGCAGGCCTAATTTCGCTTGTGAGTTAAGTTGGATCCATCCCGGGATTTGCGGGACTGAGGAGATACAAGACAAAATGGCGGTTGTTCCAACTTGTCTGGAAGCAGAAAGAGCGTTTTTCGCTGCTGGCTTCCTATTTTGCAAGGTCAGGAATCGTTTAAGCAATGAAACTATTAAAAGTTTGACCATTTTATTAAATGATATTACACTCACCCCTGTGCAGGTGGTTGCAGTCTCCTAAACACCTCAGAGTAACCCTCAGTGACTGTATGGTATACTCTGTTAGCACACTCTTTAGTCCTGTGAACTCCGTATACGTCTAACATTGACACTCACCCCTATGTACCGGTAACTGTAACCTCCTAAACAGTTCAGAGTAACCCTCAGTGACCGTGTGATACACGTTGTTGGCACACTCCTCAGTTGCGTGGAGTCCGTACGCGTCTAACATCGAGAACTCTCGCGAACGGAGGAGCCCGTGCTTAGGGCGGTGCTCATCGCGGTATTTGTTGCTTATCTGAAAAAATATTGATATGATATTAAGCTTTTAGAATAGGTAAGGGTTGGCAGCGGTGTATCATGCAATTCATGCAGTCATGCACAGGACTACAATATTAATTCTTGGCTGGCGGTTTTCAATCACAATTCACCAGTTATGTTTTTAGTTCGATGTAATAGAGGAGATTCCTGATGGAAAAACCCAATAGATAACACTTTGCCCGAGCTGGGAATCAAATAGGAGGTTATGCTCATGCAGCCCTATTCATGCAATTCATGGCTAGCCTCAAATAAATTGGGATAACCGATAAGGACGGATTATCACCTCATCATCACTCTCCTGCCCTTGTCCCAATGTATTTGCGGTCGGCGCAGCATGTCTTCTTCTTCCATACTTCTCTATTACTCGTCATCTCAGCAGGCACCTCCTTTCTAGCCATATCATCCTTCACATTTACAGTCCATCCATCGTTTCCATAATCTTCCTCTCTTATAGCCATCCACTTGAAGGGGGTGATAATGAATTACTAACAGAAATTGTTTACCTGATATAATAATAGTGGAAACTGTTTGTAAGACAAGGGCCCCACGTCAGCTAACAGATCCGCTATTGCTTCTTCATGTGTCTGAAATTTGGATTAAAACACATTATTACATACTCATTTTGTATGACTTTGCAAAAATTATTGCTGGGAAACTTTTTTTTTTTTGAGGTGAAAAATCATGTTTTACGGTAGGACTCAATGTAACACACTCAAAACATTGTGCTGATAGATGCATTGAATAATACGGGGTCATAGCGGTACTCAAAGTAAAGTTGAAGTTAGCTTAGTGATTCCATTTAAACTGTTACACGTTTTAGGAAGACATGCAAAAAAATAAGAATTAAACTCACAGGAGCCAACAAATACTTCTTCCCGTGTCTGTCCTCCATCTTAATCAACTCCGGTCCAATTTCTTGTAACCTCCCCGACTTCTCCCACAGAGCAGCGGCTGTCAGCGATGGCACAGACATGCGCTGACCTCCGGCTGCTTCTATACAGGATCTGATCTGGAGTTCTAGCTTGTCGAGGGCTCTGCGGGCTAGAGGGAGTATAGCGAAGAGGCCGGAGCTGGTGGGGCGGATGAGACCACATTCTAGGAGGAGCTGGAATGGACAAAGGAAGCATGGGTGTAGTCAGTTATTATAAGTAAGGTTGTATTGTGAATTGTGTTCAATTAGAGGAAAGTTTTGAGCATGAATGTGGATGGGTATAAGAGTAGCGGAAAACCAAAGAAACGATGGATGGCCTGTGTGAAGATGGCGGTGATATGGCTAGAAAGCAGGTGTTGTCTGATGATGAGACGAGTAAAAGAGAAGTATGGAAGAAGAAGACATGCTGCGCCTAGCCTGAAGGAATTGGGATAAGGGCAGGAGACTGATGATAGGGAAGAGAGAGTGCACCTGTGTTGGCGCACACATTAGTGCACTGTAATGTGTGATCTGCTGAGAGCTGAGACTGTCCCCATGACCGAAAACGGCCGGGAGGACTTTTATCTACAATTTAAGCGCGTTAATAATGAGCGAATGTAATGAATGAAATACTCAAACGGTCTTTAATGTCTCTCA
Organism: Standfussiana lucernea; assembly: GCA_964057025.1. Taxonomy (NCBI): domain Eukaryota; kingdom Metazoa; phylum Arthropoda; class Insecta; order Lepidoptera; family Noctuidae; genus Standfussiana; species Standfussiana lucernea. Next base: position 10,660,041 of record OZ059811.1, read on the forward strand.
GAATATTCTTTTGCGTGCTGTTTGTGTTTAGGGTACATGATCAGATAAAACTAAACTATCAGATAATAAAATATTATTTATCCTAAGTAAAAATAAAATAAAGCGACGATTTTATGATATTAAGACCATTGCACGATTGAAAGAATTGGTAAACTCCAGTTTTGGTTCTGCTGAATTCGTATAAAACTGTACAGAATTATATTTTCACAACAAATGAACTAAATCATTTAGCACTTACCTTTTGACTTTTACACGTAATTTCAGTATTCTTGATCTTGGCGTTTTTCGGTATTGAAATAACTGGCTGAAATAACCTCGACAAGTAACGCATTTTGTTTTATTTTAGTATTTTCTTTCAATGTTTTGATTTTCTTTTCGTTCGATATTTTTAGGTTACCGTAATCAGCTGGGCTTCTGAACGTCAAACTGTCAAAGTTGCGTTTAGTAATTGCATATTTTTAATCAAAAGCTTTCCATTAAACTATATTTAAACAAACATTTCTATCAAAATGAGAACATAAACGATAGTTTTTGTTATAATTTAAGGATTTAGTATTTAAAGTACATTTTAGAAACTAAAACTAATAATTGAAAGTTTAAACCAAGCAGGAGCGACTACTAAACGTATTAAATGTTTTTTGGTTGGAGGGTGATCATCAGTAAGGTATCTACCATAATTTTTATATAGGTACCTACCTATGTCAACTACATTATTATTTTAAACAGCAATGCCAAGATTATCAACATAAGATTACACTGGACAAAGTACACCATGTGGAAATAAACGTTTGATAACAAACCAATCCTTAATTTTAATGTAAGTACTTACCTACCTAATACATAGATACCTACCATTTTCATTAAACTCATAACACCTACGCAGTTCAACACAAAAAAGTACGGTCTATATGTGTAGGCAGGGAGTCACCACGGCATATTATCTACTTAAATACCTTCACAAGACAAGTACTTACATAATGTAGTTTAGCAAAGCTATTAGCTAATTACAAACCCCTAACAGGCAACGTGTCTCTTATAAAGACTGTGTGTGTACGTGACCCGGATTGCAAAGGCAACGCGTTTAGTTCACATGAGCACAATTGTGGTAGAAACCTCTAATAGACTAACTCATTAGTCTTTGACCTCTTTGTTAGTCCGGAGAGTATTATTAGGACTAATCCGGAAAGCCTGATGGTGGAATTTAATTAACGAGGGATTTTGATTGAGAGAGGTTTGTAGGGTAACAACCACAGATATAATAAATACAGGAGATATGATTTGTAAACAAATGTATTCGTGTTCAGATGTCGCCGTGTTCTCCCCACTTAATTCACTAACACAAAAGCAAAAACTATAAGAACGGCACACGAGCTCATATTTCTCCCGCACACAAAGAAACTTACAGCAACACTAATAAACTCACTAATAGAACACAGGCATACATGGGGCGGGGCTTCTACCTGTAGCTACGGACTCAGAATAAACACACATCGCAACTAGTGATGTGAAGAGGTAGTCGTAGAAAAAATAGTATCGATGAAATTCAGTTACCTTTAATCTGCCCTTTTTATATATAAAAATACAGTACTATTTTTGCACCTGAATTCGAGGTGTTGGTATGTAGTCTTTCTTTAATGGTTGAAAGCACTTAGGCTCAAAGTGAGACGAACATATCGTGTTATTTTTTGTGGGAAACCAGTTTGGAACTTTTCCTGTCGCATTTATCCACTTTTCTTTTATTTTTGGATACTTCGGATAGCTAAAATGTTAAAATAAAACCAAGGTGTGAATTGAGATGATGATATCAATGATACATGTGTAAGAGTACCGCAATAAATTAAAAACCCATACTTGATTCAATAAACGATAAGTCGAGTAATCAAGAAATAGTAATGAATTGTATTTTTCAGTAATTAATTATATAAATTTTATCATTAAGTACCTCACATTAGTAAACAACAGCTATAAAGTTCCATGTAACAAAAAAAGTCTAATTTTTTACCCTTGTGTAATCATTCGTACTAAGGGATCGTATAAAATATCGACAACCACAAAAGTGACATCACCTCTCTAATTATCTACCTAAAACACACCCGCTTCACGAAACTATCGTGTGAGTGAGAGTATCAGTAAAACACTTATCCATTGCACTATTAGACCAGCCGATTCATTGATCGATGTGTATTAAGCAAACAATGGTTGTTGTTCCTAATGAAAATAATTGCTTTTGGTACTTTATCGTGTTTATAGTATCACGAAGTAATGTTTTAATGAATTTAATAAGAAAAACAATCATATTTTAGTACTAACGTGTGAAATGAGATGCCATCTTTCGTATAATTCACAATAGAGGTGTTATTTTTGCAAACAACCACTGTACAAAGCGGCATTTTGTAAAAAATCACAAGCAGTGAAGACGTCGCAAGTTGACATTCGACTAATGGCCGAAACTGGCAACAAGCCTCTTTGCGGCTAGATGCGTTCGCAAGCGCCACGCCTCCTTGCCATATCTCCTGTATTTATTATATCTGTGGTAACAACATACATACATAAACACACGCTTTTTTCCCATGGGGGTAAGCGGAAACCACAGAACGCCACCTGCTACGATCCTTACATACATCTTTTGCCTCGTCCACGTTCATACATCTGGTCATGCACGCACGCTGGTTGCGAGCGCTACGCACCTGACCTTTCTGAAGAACCTCGCCAATAAGGTCAGTGTATGTCCTCCTAGGGCGTCCCCTCCCGGCGTCGCCACTCACATCTGCCTTGTAAATACCTTTTATTAGTCGCCTTTCACTCATCCTCTCAACATGATCAAACCATCTAAGCGTACTCTTTTCAATTTTTGTCACAACATCATTTAAACCTCTCGTATAACCTCATTCCTCAATGTATCATTCAGAGTTACACCACACATATACAACCACAAATAATTAAGCTGCAATAATTATGGCATCTTAGGAACCATCTCAAGTGCACCATGGTTCATCACCAACACAGGGGTTCCCTATGTCAGTTCGAATCACTATTCTGCGAAAATTGTTACATCGATGCCTTGTTACTGCGACGTTATGTTTCAACTACCTACGTCTTTTTTGTTCGCTGTTTCTTAATATCGACAACCTTACATCGAACCCTTGTTACTTCGACCTTTGTTTGTTCTATGTAACGTTACTTCGAAAATATTTAGTCAACACATTTTTCTACGCAATGATGGTAAGTACATCCAAGATTCCGATGGGAACCATCAATAAAAAAACTGTTTAAAATATAACCTTTTAATAATCAAATAATGTCTGCTCACATAATAATATGCTGCATTATGGTAAAATAATTTTTTCATCCCACCATCTCGGAAAGAGTATTTTTAATCTTCAATATCTGAGTGGAAAAGCCGTTTTTATTCTCTAGAGGATAAAGTAAATTGAATTTAGAACATCGTGTGCACTAAGTTTGTGAATTAAAAAAAACATTAAACCTATTTACTGCTACCTCTATGGTGCCGAATATATCATACAACTTTTTTTTTAATTTGTTAAAAACTCAGACTCGGAACCTTCTTGGTGTTCTTTTTTCAATTTGCTTTGTACGCGGTTCTTTACGCGGCATTTTTTCACGTCATTGTTAAACCTTATATTAAAAACAAGAAACTTGAAAACAAATGAAAAAACTAAAATGAGTGATTCTAGCGACGAGTTAGTTTGCTTGACGCCAACAGAATTGACTGAAACTGTTAATAATGCGCAAATGAGCTTTCTCCCTCAACAATCACGCGAGAAGTATTTAAAACAGTACGATATGTTCAACACGTGGCGACTAGCAAAAGGAGCCAAAACTTTCTCAGAAAACGTTTTGCTGGCATATTTTATAGAATTATCCGAGAACAAGAAAGCAAGCACTCTATGGAGTACGTATTCGATGCTAAAAGCAACAATAAAGATGAAAAAAGACAAACATATCGATACCTATCCTAAATTAGTGGCATTTTTAAAAAGAGCCTCATCTGGTCATCAACCAAAAAAATCGAAGGTTTTCACAGTATCTGATATTGAAAAGTTTCTTAACGAAGCACCCGATTCCGTATATTTGGCGGCAAAAGTAAGTCAGTTGCACATTCAGTATCTACTTAAGTATATTAATCTCAATTAAATAGTATACTTAGTAGATGTTGATAGGCATAATTATGCGTTCATATCAATTTTATTCATTTATCTACTACAATACTCTTTACGTTACAGGTTGTTCTTATTATTGGAATAAACGGAGCATGTCGAACTAATGAACTAACACAACTTAATGTCAAAAACATTGAGAAACATTCAGATGACTTACTATTAATTAATTTACCTAATACAAAGACAAAAAGAGACCGCAACTTCGTCATTCGCAAGGAATACGTAACGATTGTTGAGAAATATCAAGCCTTACGCCCGCCTAACACTCCAATCAATCGATTTTTTCTACAGTATCGCAATGGAAAGTGTGTTAGACAGCCTATGGGTACTAATAAAATTGGCAGTATCCCACGAGAAATAGCAACATTTCTTGAACTTCCAGAACCCCTGTTGTACACGGGTCATTGTTTCCGACGAACTTCAGCCACACTTTTGGCTGATTCCGGAGCTGATCTCCTGTCCCTTAAGCGCCACGGAGGCTGGAAGTCCAATGCAGTTGTAGAGGGATACATAGAGGATTCCATCCAAAATAAGTCTAAAATATGTGAAGGCATCGTAGGAGCCATTACACTGAAAGAGCCTCAATCGGATCCTTGGACTGGCCCTTCTACATCAAAAATAAGCCGTTATGAAACACCTAACCATCTCCCTCTCTCTCCAACATTCACGCCAAGGGAATCCGATGAATCGGTACAACTATTAAGTATGACAGATAGTTTACCGAAAAACAGTACACAAGTGACTAACACCAATATTACAGTACCAAACAAAAATATTACACTCAATTTAAATAACTGTAGCAACGTTACTTTAAAATTTTCTTAATTATACCTTAGTATTATTTTGTTATAATTTAAAGATTATTCTGTAATACTTACCTGTCATAATGTAATAATTAATACCTAAACTGAAATAAAAGTGTACCTATCTTGTGATTATAAACGTTTTTTTTTTTTGCATTTAGTCATTTCCTCGCTGAGGTGGAATGAAAAGTTACGTGTTGCACTCGAGTGCAAAGATTTTTCACCTCGTGCTCTTTTGATTCCCTCGCTAACGCTCAGGATTCTAATTTTGAATCACTCGCTGCGCTCGTGATTCAATTTTAGAATCCTTCGCTTGCTCGGTCATCAAAATTGAACACGCGGTTAAAAAGCAACTTTGCACTCTTGTATAACAAATAACTATTACTACAGCTTTACTTTTACAGGTTGAAGATTACTTAAAAATGCAAGATACATTAAGAGATGAACAACAAGAGTCAAACAAATGCTAATAATATAACAATTACCTTGAGGTAACAAAAATTCTCTACTTATCAGGTTTACAAAACGTCAATTAAATGATATACCTATGTATAATCTATCAATACCTTCTCGTTACAAAATAAATAAAGTCTAAACGAATCAGAGTTTCAAACATCAATATTAAGACGTGTTTACAGTTCTGTGATATGGGCTATAGCTCGTAAAAAAATCCATGGTCTCCATGTTCTCTCTTTTTTCACAAATTTTTCGAATCGTATCCGATCGCGTCATGCGGTTTTTTTTCGGTGGGGTCTTTTCAATTTCAGCTTGTGTCCTTCTTTATCGTGTTTTCCTTCACCGAAGCAAGTGACAATTATACAATACGCACATGCATGATTCCAAAAAATCAGAAATGCGTGTCTATATGTAAAATAGCTGCAAATCAGTCAATCGTGATTGATTTGATGTTCGAAGCAAAAGATCTTAAATTTTGAGTAAGAAGTAGAATTCTTCCTCGTTGGTTGAAGTCCCATTCAATAGGGGGCGAGCCTATTGCCATCAACCGGACACAAATCCAGAGTCCGTGGCCACTACTGAAAAAATCCTGATGTAAAAACCCAATGCCATTTTGCCCGACCTGGGAATTGAACCCTGGACCTCATATTCAGTAGTAACGTTTCCAATCATTAGACCAAAGAGGCATTGATGCCTGTTATTGGAATTAAATAAACACTTTGAGTTTGGCTTTGACAGCCAGAAGGCGTTGCGCGTCGCGGCAGACATCGTAGAAGATGGCGGGACGAGCTGGACAAGACCAGCGAGAGGTGCTCCACATTGGCCCTGGATCGAAACAACTGGAAGTTATGTTGAGAAATCTTTGCCCAGTAGTGGAATGTCGCAGGCTAACAGTATCAGTATTTTATTTGATCACCGATCGCTCCAATGACCATTTTTACCATAAATTTCTGTTATCACAGCCCTCCCAACGGTCCAGAATCGCGTATCATTTTAATTAAACCATCAAAAGCTACCAGCCGAGCCGTTCGTGTTCAGTCATAACGTTATATCAGCGTTTTGCCGCGAACCGTTTAACCTCGGATAAGTGACGCGCGAAACCGGAGATCATCTCCGTTCATTGATACGTTTTGGGGATGGTGTTGGGAGGTAGCGGGGGCGGGAGCGAGAGCGATTATAGTAGTGCATGCGGCGATTGAATGACTTAAACATGTGGTCGGTTCTTTATCCCGTGGTTAGTGCCTAACCTAGTGGTGTCAGATTTTTTATGCCGCCCATGGGCCTCTGACGTGGCTTCACATGCCGCCGAGAAATATCTCTAATTATCTGTGAAAATTGTATTAAATTAACAAGCTTTTATTAAAATGAAAAGAAGAAAATTAGGTTTATCAAACAACATTGAACCCGTATACAAAATTTTGTGTTCGTGGTATTAACCATTGAGGAGTTCTCTCGTAAGGAGGCGATCCTGGCTACAGGATGAAGGAAGGTCTGTCATAAAAATGTATTGTCAACAGAACAAAAGGTGTGTGCAAAATTTCAGCTCAATCGGTCAAGGGGAACTGGTTTGAAATTCAATTGCAAGATTTGACTAATAAATACTAATACTTATAATATTTTTATACCATATATTGCAGCTGTTTGCTATTCCTTTTGAATAAAAAAAATATAAACATGACAAAATATAAGATGGTAAGTATGCCACCATCTCCCCTCCACATAGAATTTTTGTACTAATTAAAAAAAAACTGCTGTTTCCTCCAAAAGTGCAATTAAACATGGTCAAAATGTACGGAAAAGCTGATTTAAAAAATAATTCTATGGGGGGGGTTGGTTCAGAATGATTTACTGAATACGTGATAACCATTTTAGCATCGGAGTCCCTTCAAACTTGTAAAATAATGCTTAAATCCATACGTAAACTGAACTAATCCAAACTTTCATACTTAGTGCCTCTGTCGATCGGTCTGCCTGTTACTTTTCACGCCTTAATAGCTGAACGTATTTCGAAGAAATTTGACGTACAGGTAAAATAATGACCTGGGCATGTTTCATGTGGGAAATTCGCGAGAGTTCCAAAACAGCCAGTCTTTTATTAACTGTTTTATTAAGCGGGGGTGAGTGCGCTACACAAAACGTTCTTAGTCAATTTATTAACTACTAGCCCTTCGTCCGCAAAAAATATGATAACTCGGCTAATAAGCATGATAATTATAAATATAATTGATATAGCCTGTAGCACCCACGAATAATGTAGCTTTCTGCCAGTGAAAACATTTTTAGAATCGCAAAAGTAGTTCCAACGACTACTCCCTACATACAAACTTACTAAAAATTTATGTCTTTATAATATTAGTTTAGACTACCTCAATACTAGTATTTCAGCGTATTACTCTCGCTTCCCTCCACACTATACCCGCACCCCATCACTTATCAAGTTCACAGGTCATTTAGCCGCAGCCATTTTGCGGCGCTAATGGAAAACGGCGGGAAACGACAAAACACGGCCATTTTGTTTGTTAATCATGTTTTTATAAACGTCAAATAGAAAGGGGTGATTCTGAAAAGATTTGGGCTTTAGGACAGGATGCATTCAGCCTAATGACTTTAGCAATATAAAGGGGACATAGAGATTCGTTGAGCTTAATAAAGAAGTGTACCTACATTGAAGCTTTATTAGGGAGGTTGATGGATGTATTTTGTGGATAAAGAGCGATGGATGGTTAAGTGTCTTTGCTGGGGGATATTGTGTGTCATTAAGTGGCGTTAGGATGTTTAGTCTACTCACAACGTAATAAAGTCCACATTCACGTAGCTTTGTAAGATACGCAGATACCCGACTGGGAAGAGCTGACCATGATGTGATGCTTTAGAATTGAACAAGAGCGTCGCCAGCTTTTGAGCTAGGGGGGGGGGGCAGAAGGGTGGAGTCAAAACGGATTTGTAAGGGTTTAAGTTTACTATTTTTATTCAGAAATAGATTTTACTTAATCGACTTAGGGAGACCATTTTATTAATGGAACTAAGGCTCCAAGAGCGAGCAAAGCGAGCTCAATAATTTGGACAACCTACCTTGGACATTTTATAATTGTATTGACCTACCGGAGTAACGTGAGCGACTTAAAGACAAAGTTAAGATTCAATTGAAAGTAGGCTGCAAAATATGCTGCAAAAGCAAATGCCTGATCAGTCTTGTTAGCTGTTTGATTGGTTGATCATGATGTCTTCGTGTTTTTCTTTTTTATCGTGTCGACTGGTAGGTAGGTGCACGCGGCGACACATCAAGCTATACATTTCCAGTATGACATGGCCTTGCTTTAAGATTTCCCATACAATGAGAGATCCGCATAAACTGGTTTTTATTGCTTGATTGGTCGCCGTGCGTATTTTGGTTTGGTACCTATACAAGGTGGAGGTGATACCGACACTGAAACAGTTCCCACGTATTCAATATAAATCATTCTGAACTCCGCCACACATAAATTTTTCATCGGGAATTAAAAAAAAAAATCTACATTTTGACTGTGTAGGTATTGCAGTTTTGTAGGAAACAGTAGTTTTTTTCTTATTTTTATAATTAACCCCATCAACCTTCTTAATCCTAGCCTAATTAACCATCCAACCCACAGCACATAAATAACCTCACACAGCGCTCTAAGCATTCTGGTACATCTATCACCATCTGCCTGAGACGAGTTGTTATTAATCACCGGCATTACAGCTGGACACCTGTAGTGCACCTGGGGCGGAGGTAAGCTGGGATTAGTGTGCCGTTGTTGATAGTGTGTGATGAGAATTATTACGAAACCTTTACGGGCGACGCGACGCGACTTGCTTTTTTTTTAAATGCGGGTTTAGAAAAAAACCGTATACCTCCTGCTTTATACATATGTAGATCGACTATACTACAAAGTTTCATGACCTAATTTAAAGTTTTTAATTATTACTTAAATATTTTTCGTTTTAATTCATTTTAAAGGTAAATTTGTATTTTTCTATCAAGGAAATGATATGGAATCTTGTTTTCGAAACAATACTTAGAAGTAGTCCGTAACTTTGCTATCGAATATTGTTATAGCGAAATTAAATAAAATGTACTAAAATGAGGGAACTTGCATAGCAACACAGGGGTGCGGGCGGCGACACCCTGGTCGCTTCTCGGGTAGTGAGTGACGTCATAAACAAGCAATTGACGATCGAACATAATATTAATGACGAAGATGATGTTCACGTTTTAAAAGTTTGTTAGATTTGTGGTTATTAATAAAAGAAACAGCTTTTTCCTACTAAACCACAATACCAACACGATCAAAATATATGGAAAATCTGTTTATTTTTTAATTACCGATGAAAAATTTCTATATCGGGTTCAGAATCGCCGAACTGAATACGTGGTTTTAGCGTTAGTGTCCCTTCCACCTTGTATAATTTCCTTACAAATACGTAAGAGAAACAACTCGTAAAGATTTCTCGTCACCAGTAACTGTGACCCCATAATATCAAAGCATAGGACAGGCTATAACTCAGAGACGCGCCCGCCCGGATTATCTTACGTTCATGCGTCATTTGTTTAGCTGCGAAGTCGCGGGCATTTGTCATTGCGTTAGGCTGCGTTATGAACACACCAACGGATAGACAATACTGTGGTAGGAAGCTGGGATGCTATTTAAAACAAATTACAATAAAATACAAAAACGTTATTGCCTAAATATTAGGTAGGAAAAGTTATACATTGGCCCCAAACTAGACAAAGACACCATTGGGCCATACAGATCGAGGGTTTACCGATTGATAAAAATATAACATTAAAACATATTCGATGGCGAAAACATAAAAGAAAATAATTCTTCTCTAAACAAAAAAAAAAACTTTTTTGCAAAAAAAACCGACTGTGACTATTGTTTGTTTCATTGAGTTTTTTGCCACCGACTTCCGAAAGTAAAGTTATTTTCCACTTTTTTAGTGTTTTTTTTTGGAAGTCGGTTTTTTTTTGCAAAAAAGTTTTTATTTTACCGTTTTTAGGTATCGCATCACACACAAATCCTTGTCAAGTATCAATTTCGCAATTTCTTTTACTTGGATGACATATTTTTTCCAGCTATTTTGATTTCAAAACCAAAGTGCTGAACCGATTTCGATGAAATTTCGATGAATTTTCTAATGGAGGGTGAGTAGGAACCAACAAGTTTTAAGCCTCTTGTCCACACACCCTTTTCCCACGAAGATCTATGGTTGATTCATCGTGTTTAGGTTCATCGTGGTATTGTATTATGGATCAATACGAAACCTTGTAGACGGATACGGCAATACTATGGCGTCTTTAGCGTAGAATTTCGCGGCATGACAGAAACATGTGCCTACAATAAAGAGGTTTTAACGATCACTTAGTAACTATGACTGTAGCAGTTTTACAGTAGCTTTTAGACATAAATTCGCATGTCCATCTGTTCATCAGACCGTCCGCCCGGACGTCACACTATTGCAGAGTATTAAACCCGTATCTATAAACGAGTCAAAGTGATTACTTGAGTAAATGTCATTATTTAAGATACGATTTTTATTATGTAGTTTAGTAATTGCTTGATGTTAGAACTGTAAAAAGATATAATTCTTAGCATTGCTTTCTTTGACGGTTCTTACTACGTTTAAAATCTTGCCTATTGTATAAATAAAATTGCACAAGTAATTACTTAAGTTCAAGTAATTACTTTAAATTTACTATCTATATATGGTTGTTAGTACTCATCATCGGCCTACTAACTGGCTGGTTACTAACCGGATGCAGCTGAATACCAGTATTTTACATGGAGCGACTGCCTATCTGACCTCCACAACCCAGTTAGTACTGGGTATTACGATACCCCTTGGTAAGACTGGTTGTCAGACTTTCGGGCCACTGACTACCTGTAACGACTGCAAAGATCTACAATTGACAGCCGGGACAACGGCCAGAGGAAACTCTGTATGGTCCAACCTAGACAAATACTTTTTTTTTTAATAGCCTTGGGAGGAGTGATGTAGTATGTAAGTACCTATTATTTCTGTGTGTAACCAATATATAAACTGTGTAATAACATATTAAAGGGCAGTCTTGTACAATATCTTGTGATGTTTTAATCAATCTGACACCTGACCTTACACACGGCTTAACCTAAAGATCGGCCCGAGCGGCTGTTATTATTTCGTTGAAAAATGTGAGATTATTCTGAGCGGCGCTTAACAATATTGAAGTGCAGTGGTGCTCATTTGCTCAAACTTATAGTGTCGGTGATCTATGTACCACAAAATATTTAGGCAGCAAGTTGACGATTGATCGACGGATCTAGGACATTTGCGCGCACCCACTTGCGCGAAAATACATTACGCGCATTGAACTTGCGCTGTCTCGGACTTACCATATACAGTACAAAGTCTTCAAGGATATATTTTATACTTTTCCAGAATTCCCGCGTACGACTCGAAAAACTCTCGCGATGGACTGTTTGAGCACCCCTGGACCCCCTGGTGTAGTGAAATTACGAAAAAAAAACAGAATTTATGAGGATGGGAAATCAAATACGTTGTACTAGAAACTTATAACTTGTTAAAGTTCTGAATAAAGTTATGTCAGGCCTAATTCATCCGTCAATATCAATCATAAAACTATATAAAGTTTTGTCTGATCACTGCATTCTAACTACGTATGGAACTATGATGGATTTAGACAAACTAAGCTTTTCATCGGTGTGAGTGGACGAAGGGTGTATATCGTGTTGTTTCAATGGTTGTTGTTGTTAATATGTATATAATAAGTCATCAAGCTTCTCTAATATATACATGGTGAAAGGACACCGACGCTAAACAGAACACACACACACACGCACACGCACACGCACACACGCACACACACACACACAGAGTTCAGAATGATGTACTGAATACGCGGTAACTGTTTTAGTGTCGGTAACACACCGTACCGAATACGGAAACCACATACTCAGTACAACATTCTGAAATTTTCTAACGTAGAAAATTTTCATCAGTAGTAAAAAAAAATCAGCTGTAACATACATTTCACCGTGTAGGTATTGCACTTTTGTAGGAAACAGCTGATTTTGTCTTTAATAACAGACGAAAAATTTCTATGTACTCAGTATGTGGTTTTCGTTTTGGGTACGGTGTCCTTTCCACCCCGTATACTTATTATTTCAGTAGGTACCTTAGTCTGCGTTTCTGGGTACCTATGTGAGGATCGTAACAGGTGGCGTTCTCTAGTTTCTGTTCTGCCTACCACTTTTGAAACAAACAAACAACCCTTAGAATGTCTCCGATTCGTCTATTAAATAAGTATGTACTATGGTTAATCAAACATAGGTACGTCATGCAGTAACACTAACGTCTTACAACTAAAATCACCCCTATTGCTTCGAAATAAAGAAGCCATCAAAGTCAAATTGTTAGCATACCGTGCGGTTGACTTTACCAATGTTACATTACGTGTCGCTGGACTTTGTGCAAGTTCAAAAAAAGGAAGAAAAACAAAGGAAGGGACAGCACCAGAATAAACAATTTTTTGAGCGTCGTGCTTCTTGCCAGTGACATTGTATTTCACGGCTGGCAGCACTTGACTTTGCGCGCGAAAAATTGCTCAAATGTCATTGACAGCTGCTAGGGAGGCGAATGAAATCGTGCGACACATTGACTAGTGTTGTAGAAACATTGTGTGGTTACGTGTGATTGAATAGGCATGTTTTTGACATTGTGGATGGGTCCGGCAGGAATGGCTATTCGTTATTGTTTTGGGCGACGTTTGAGGCATGCCGTCCTGGGTTCGACCCCTGGAACGGGCAAATTGTTATTGGGTTTCTGCATCAGGAATTTCTCAGTAGTAGCCACGGAGTCTGGATTTGTGCCCGGTTGATGGCAACAGGCTCGCCCCTATGACATGGGACTTAAAAATAATTGGCGAAATGCGGGTGTACTATTAGGTACATCTCTGCCTAACCCTTCGGGGATTAGAGGCGTGATGTTATGTATGTTGTTTGAGGCAACTTATTTCAGGTGGTCAATAGTGACTGCCTCGATTCACTGACGATCGTAGGCGCTAAAAGCATGAGACTACTTGTCACTGGCAAAATGTGGGTTTATTAAGGTTGAAACTCGTCTAGCAGCACCGAATCGCACACTTTTGAGAGTTGAGAATGCTATCGTACGCGGCAGCATCAACGATGCGATCGGCAGCAAACTCTTTTTCTAACACCCGAATCTATAGTCAAGTTAAAGTAAATACTTGAGTTTAAGTAATTAATTTTTATGCAATAGACAAGAATTTTAAACGAAGTAAGAATCGTCAAAGAAAGCAAAGCTAAGAATTCTTACTTTTGCAAGTTCTAACTTCGAGAAATTACAGAAAAAAAATCGTATCATAAATAATGACTTTTACTCAAGTAATCACTTTGACTTGTTTATAGATACGGGTGCTACTCTAGCAAATCACGGTGGTGGCAAAGGATTGGAGATAGATAGATGAGGTGCCACCCTAGTTATATCTTTGTGTATTTGCTCACCCTTTCGGGGATTTCAGGCGTGATGTTATGTTGCAGTCAGTGTCTTAAATTAGACAGGTCAGGAAATGCGTCACTAGCAGCCGCAGCAGGTCTTCGACTGACTAGCAATACCTTCATTTTTATAGCACGTTGTGAACAAAAGCACAGTTCATAGTTCGCATATAAAATAAATTACAAATTATTCTACTGGAATGTTTTATTTCCAAAACAGCGACCGACGAAAATATGTTCAAAAGCCCACACAAATTACCAAAATTAAATCCCACAAATATCAGGTGCTGTCATCAAAAGGTAATAATTAAAATGAATTGCATTCCCCTTCGAAAAAATGTTAAACTCTGTACGTGAATATAATTTAAAATGGCGTCGTGTTATTAGTCACGGGGCGGGAACGTTCGCGCCAAATAAGAGGAGTTTCGTAATCTGTGGTCACTGTCATTTGTGGCGGGAATCCATTGTAGCGTGGGACACGAAATTATTCCAAATAAATTAATCATATTATTTTCGAACGTCTGTGGATTGTTTTATTGTTTTGGCGTTGGATGAACCGTGAAAGATGCTAGGTTTAGAAAGGTGGTGACTACTGAGATGACGACTGATAGAGGAATAATCATAAATCTTTAGTTTTCTCGACATCAAGTCAAAGTGTTTACTTGAGTAAATATCATTTTTTAAGGTACGATTTTTATTATGTAGTAATTTGTTGAACAGTTAGAATTCTTAGCATTGCTTTCTTTGACAATTCTTACTTCTTTTAAATTCTTGTCTATTGCATAAAAAAATGCACAAGTAATTGCTTAACCTAAAGTAATTAAGTACTTTAACTTGACTACACATATATACGGGTGTTACAGGCGCTGGTTCACATATGCACAATCTTATTTAAAGAGAGGTGTCTGAAGTAGGAAGGTCCTGAGGTACAGGTCACCTCTCCCGCTCAGATAAAATATTTTATAGATTACAAGATACTAACTCAAGTAGGCATGGCATGTGGCGACACCGACCCCAATCAAATTGAGTTAAAGGCAGGAGAATGATGATGTTGTTTCGGCATACATTTCGGAAGGTTTTCACAGAACACAGCCCTTTGCTGTGTTTTTCTAGCTACAGACTGTCCTATTACGGAATAATAACCATTCACACTTTAGAATCCACAAACATCTACTTGCTTAAAAAAACACTTGTTTAAAAACCGAAACATCACTTATTTCCAAAAGGATTTCCTAATCAAACAATGCGAACACCCCTCCCGTATGCTCGGGACATTAAAAATATATTTAAAAAACTTGTCGCAGGCTCACCGCGCAATTACGTGTGCCCGCATTGTTTAGAAAACGTAAAACAAACATGGCTGACACGTGACACGCTTGCGAATGGCGGGATCTGGCATTTTTGACATATTTCTGAAGAGTTTTTCGTTTGTGGTGGTTTATTTTATGGTTTCAGCGATTAGAAAGGATTTTTTATGTATGTAGGTATAATAAAATATGATTTTGCCATCAACAGGACACAACTCCATGCTCCGAGGCTTCGTGATGGAAAAACCCATTAACACTTTGCCGGATCCGGGAATCGAACCCTCGTAACAGCTCGTGCTCAGCAGTCTCGCTTGCCACCTTTACAACTAGACCTACTTAAGGCAGTCAGATACTACAAGTCTTTATCATACAGGGGTTATCGTGCCATTCAGTTACTGGGTTGCAGACAGGCAACCCCCCCGGTCCGGTGGGGACCCCGACAACGTTCAGAAAAGTCTAGGTAGATGAATATAAGACCACTCTATTGATTTATTTTATCTGGGAACTTGTGGCTGATCGGTAGCATCTTTTACACACCGTTACGCGCTGAGCTACGTCGAGTCTACCCGATCGTAGCAACCGTAGAGCTACGGCGTAGCGCTACAATTGCTACATCGGGAAGTCGCCATACCTTGAAAGGTTTTATGTTTGCTTTTGCTGAATGCATTAGGTAATGATTTTGTTAGTAGTGACTTTATTTTTATATGACACTAGCTGTCCCGGCAAACTTCGTACCGCCTAACAGTCAATGAATCCTACCCCACCTACCCTACCTGCCCCACCTACCCTACCTACTCTACCCCTCCTACCCTACCTACTCTACCCCTCCTACCCTACCTACTCTACTCATCCTACCTACCCTGTCTACCCCTCCTACCCTACCTACTCTACCCACCCTACCTACCCTATCTACCTACCCTCCCTACCTATCTACCTATCCTACTCTCGTAGTACCTATCTACATATCCTATTCTCCTAGTACCTACCTACCTATCCTACTCTCATAGTACCTATCTATATATCCTATTCTCCTAGTACCTACCTACCTATCGTACTCTCCTAATACCTACCTACCTATCCTACTCTCCTAGTACCTACCTACCTATCCTACCCTCCTAGTACCTATCTACCTATCCTACTCTCCTAGTACCTACCTACCTATCCTACCCTCCTAGTACCTACCTACCTATCCTACCTATCCTACTCTCCTAGTACCTACCTACCTATCCTACCCTCCTAGTACCTACCTACCTATCCTACCCTCCTAGTACCTACCTACCTATCCTACTCTCCTAGTACCTACCTAACTATCCTACTCTCCTAGTACCTATCTACCTATCCTACTCTCGTAGTACCTACCTATCTTACTCTCCTAGTACCTACCTACCTATACTACCCTCCTAATTAATACCTATCTCCATATCCTACTCTCCTAGTACCTACCTACAATTTTGTCGCGTTCGCGATTCACTTTTGTTGAGTTTCGTAACGCGACATTAGATCCTCCAACGCGCACGCGAATTTGAATTTTAAGCAGCGGTCATAAATTACAAATTGACTCTCCATTTCATTTAGAAAACGTTTGTATGGGAAATAGAAAAGGGCTGTTTTGAGGGTTTTCCCGGCAATTATTCAAATTTTTCTCAACTTTTAAACCTTCCCTAGACCTCCACGAACATTTCAAAACCAAGATGAGATAAATCCGTTCAGCCGTTCTCGAGTTTTAGCGAGACTAACGAACAGCAATTCATTTTTATATATGACGGCGTAAGCGATGGCTGAGCGATAGCGCCGTTGTCATTAGGGTTCGGTGGTACCGGGTTCATGATGAAAATGTTAAAATAATAGTTTCGGTTTCGGTACACAAAAATCACAGTTTATTATTTAACACAAATTTACATTAAATAACACTAACAAATAATCTCCACAAAATGGGCAAACCGACAGTTTCGTTCTGAAGGAGTGACTTGGTTGGAGTTCCGAGCAAAAGTGATCTCGGCACAATCCCCACTCTACAAAACGACTCTGTCCACGCGCCGCCATTAAAACAAAATCTGACGTCACGGCGTTTACCCCTACTACAATGGTCAAATCAGCAACTTGATGTTTAAAAGTTATCGCTTTCTCCGACACGGCCATACTGACAAGTCACACGTCCTCGTGTGCTGTATTACCTGGCGACAAAACAAAATGCATTTGTAGACAATATAAGATTGCTCGGCCTACCTGACCTCAAACAAAGGACTTGCATTTGAAGCGACACATCAAGATTTAGAAAAGTCAAATGAAATAAACTAGAACACAATATTAATGCACCAAGTAAAAACAAAGTAGTCAACTTATTATCAGCCCTTCTCGCTGGTAATGTCTGATACATCACACACAGCCCTTCTCGCTGGTAATATCTGATACATCACACACAGCCCTTCTCGCTGTCGTGCACACAATAGATTGGACAGTATCAGTCCTTCACACTGATAAGCCCTAAACAGGACGCATGTTACCGGGCCTTCTCTCCGGTAAACCGTCCGCTTAAGAAATACTTTGTGCATTAACATTAATCGGAACGAGTTGATGGGCCTTCACCCGCATCATCTAGATCCAATTCCAATTCTTCACTAATTACGTCTAATTCGCTGGGGATATGACCTTGTGGCATCCTTCTTATGCGATCATGAGCATACTTGTATGTTCTATTACCATTCAAAGATTTTAAAAGATAACGATCACCGTCAAGTACTTCTACAACTTTAAACGGTCCCTTATATTTGGGGTCTAATTTAATCTGATTCCGTTCTTTATTTTGAATTAAAACCAAATCACCAACACTGAAATTAACTACTTTGGCCTTATTTTTGTCAAAACGGGCTTTTTCATAAGCCGCACTCTTCTCAATACCGTCCACCGCGTGTTCTCTCGCCTCTGTTAGGTCAATTCCGGTTTCATCATCGTCGTTATAAGCCATTGATAAAAGCATTCGAATACTCATTCAAAAGGGACGTCAACCGGTCCTTGTTTTCGTTTGAAATATCAGAATCAACATTGTAAAGATCAATTACGGGAGGTAAATCGCAACAACCTATATTTGTGACTTTCGAAATACGTAGGGTAGATTCAGTTAAATGTACCGTATAGCCAAGTGTCAAAATATCGCGTCCGATCATAACATCGTATTTCATACAATCGTCGGGTAGTACGTAAAATAAAATTGACAGTTCGTTATTGTCGACCACAACATCACTAAGAATTTGTTCAGTGCTAAAAACATTCGAATTATTACCGATACCAATTACTTGCACGGTTGAAAGTGAACGTTTGCCCGAGAATTTATAAGCTACACTTTGTTTAACGAGAGAACACTCGGCGCCGGAATCAAACAAAATGAAAACGACTCACCGGATTGTTCCAATTGCCCGCAAACACCTGCTATTTCGCAGCTATCGACGCGTCGTTCCGCTGTTGCGTTGGCAGCGCTGCCCGCCGACGATGACGCGCCACCCGCACTGCCGCGTTGGCAGTTCGTAGAGATGTGTCCGGCTTCTCCACAACGGAAACACGTTATTCTTTTGCTGGAACCCGATGAAGTCGCCGCCGGTGTAGTTTTCTGGGAGTTAGCTCCAGCAGGCTGCGTAAACTTCGAACGACAGTTCACCGCTTTGTGTCCCGGTTTTCCGCACTTATGGCACGTGAACATAGTGGAAGTTTGTGGCTTTAAACGCTTTGCATCAGTGGCGCCATCACCGGTACTGCGATCGAACTTCCGCTTCAGACTTGCACTCGCCTTAATCTCCTGCAGTAACTTGTTGCGTGACGTTATTTCGCTAGTAAACGCCAAGCGATTAAGCCGAGAGTCGAACTGAGAGACATGAGCGAGCACATACGACGTGGCTATTTCTTCATGGCTTCGATTCTTCCATCGAGCCAACAGGGTAGTCATTAGGCGGCTGGCGTACGCTACGAGACATTCGCCCTCCTTCGGCCGGCCGTTGTGGTTGTTAACAAGCGATGCAGCAAGAGTTTCAGTGGATGCATAACGCGCAAGGAATAAGTCGCGGAAATGCTGCCACGTCATACCTGCATGCGAAATCTGCGACAGCCACGATGACGCATTACCTTTCAGGGCTTTGCTCAGAGCTATAATAAGCGATGCGCCCTCCAGTGGACGTTCGTCGAGGCAAATATCGATAGTATCGCACCAAGCACGTGGATCGGTATCTGGTAGCTCCGGATTAATTTCTGGCAGCATGATCTGAGGTGCCATTGTTGGTGTCCTGATGGCTTCGATCAGCTGCATCATGTTCTTCTGCTGCATCTCGAACATAGCACGCCAGTAGGAATGGAGTCCAGATCCCACTTCTGATGACGGCGTAAGCGATGGCTGAGCGATAGCGCCGTTGTCATTAGGGTTCGGTGGTACCGGGTTCATGATGAAAATGTTAAAATAATAGTTTCGGTTTCGGTACACAAAAATCACAGTTTATTATTTAACACAAATTTACATTAAATAACACTAACAAATAATCTCCACAAAATGGGCAAACCGACAGTTTCGTTCTGAAGGAGTGACTTGGTTGGAGTTCCGAGCAAAAGTGATCTCGGCACAATCCCCACTCTACAAAACGACTCTGTCCACGCGCCGCCATTAAAACAAAATCTGACGTCACGGCGTTTACCCCTACTACAATGGTCAAATCAGCAACTTGATGTTTAAAAGTTATCGCTTTCTCCGACATATATATATAGATAACATCACTCTTGTAATCCCCAGGCTGGGCTAGAGGTGTACCTTATAGTACACCCACATTTCGCCAGTTATGTTTTAAGTCCCATGTAATAGGGGGCGAGCATATTGCCGTCAACCGGGCACAAATCCAGACTCCGTGGCCGCTATTGAGCAATTCCTGATGGAAAAGCCCATCAACACTTTGCCCGACTCGGGAATCGAACCTATATAGGACCTCATACTCGGCAGTCGCGCTGTAACAGGCAGTTAGACCCGAGCGGCTTTATTTTTAGACGTTTACAAATCTCTGTCATCATCCTAAAGACCTGAATTTGCTGAGACATCTAACAGAGAATGCTTTTACTACAGGTAGCTATCTTATTTTGACAGCTAATAACAATGCAGCAAACATTGACAAAACTATTTTTAAACGTTGCCCCCACACTAGGAATTTCTTTTGTATCGTGGGTGCGTTTTACAAATATTGAATATTAATCTTTTTAACGCCAGAGCATAAACACTCGCGCGCGCCCTCCACGTCAAGCCACAATTTCACCGCATCCAAATTAGACGTGTTATGCTGTCCGTGGCGTCGTGAGCACTTTTTCGATTTGACGTCCATAGGCGTCCGTGGCGGTCAAAAGGTTAAACTCACATACCAACACAAACTGGCAGATCCGGAACAACTACCTTTCGAGAGAGAGACAAAGACGGCTCTAGACACCTGTCTAGCGTCATCTCTCTCTCGAAATAGAACTAAAACATTCCTGCATTAAGGCGTCATGGTAGGGCCACTGTAGGCCATAAAAAATATTTGTTCCGAGCGGGAATCGAACCCGCGACACGTGGCAGAGCAGCCAATCGCTTAGCCACTGCGTCAACCGTGCCGTCCTATTATCCGCCATTCTTTGACGTGCGTTTATCCTATTTAATCTTTGAAAGGCGGTCGTCCCTCACCGGCGGCATTCGCCTGTAATGTAACAAACGATCCAAGATTCGATTTTGTACAGAAACAAATGCATCTGAACTGTAATATTACAGGCGAATGCTCCCGGTGACGGAGCGCCAACTACACATACCTTTAGGTAGGTACCTACCATTTATAAAGTTTGATATCAACTATTAAATAAATAGTTTTTTTTTTGTACTAAATAGTCTTACGTTTGGCCGCAACTCGCATGAAGTGAGCTCGAGGGTAAATAATAACAGACATGGAACAATTAGCTGCTAGCTATATGTCCACGCTCGCGAAACACTCGCAGTTAATATTGTTAATATAATCCATCGTTTTACCTGTTTGTGCCCCCTTTACCATTTACAATATGCTTTTACTGTACTCATTCAATACCACACAACTACACAACCCCTGAGAAAAACTCTTCTTACAGTTTGTATGTAATCTCCTTCGTTGTTGGTTATCATTATTATGGCGATAGATAGACTTGATGCTGCTGTACTCGCTTAACAGTTGCCCGTTCCTGTCCGGAATGTGGCGACGTGACGCCAAAGTGATATAATTATTCAAAAACATAATCGGAGTAACTGCCCTGGCGAGTAGTAGTAGCTAGCTCGAGAAGAAAGTGTAAAATCATAGTAAAACCTTCCACCGAAGCGGAGACGTAATGGAAACGTTTGAGCAGAGAGGTATTACATATATTGGTTTATGCCCAGCCTCCGCACTCAGCGGCATCGCACAGCGGAGACGAGTAGAGACGTGAGCGGTGTGTGGCGTTCGCTAAGCTGTGGGTAACAGCCTGTTTGCGCGACGGTGGACGTGCAGTCGCGCATACACGAATCAAATAAAGCTTGCGATCAGTTTGAAAAATCAATCAAAATGATCGCAAACTTTTTTCGCACCGCGGCGGGTGCCGCGTCTCCGTAAATGAGCACTTAGCATCTCTTCTCCTCTTCGCTTTGGTGGAGTCCGGGCCTGACCAACACTCCTGACGATGGCATTCAAGCACGAAAAGTGCTGCACTATAATAACTCGGTTGCAATCAACTAACCCACTCATACATGACAGTCCCTACCTAACTCGAATAATGTCTAAGGGTGGTAGCTTTGAGCTCGTACAGTCGGCCAAGAAAGTGGTGTACCACCCTAAGGTTGAATATCGCTTGCAGATTCATAGGTGATAAAGATTAGTTTCGCTTGCAGATCGATCTGACAACTTCTATTGCTGTCTTTATCTGATTATTGATAACGACTATTACTGTTTGTAACGTGACAGCTGTTCTTAGTTTGAACTTGATGGAACCAATGACGTCGTAAAATCAACGGCGGGGGGCTGTAGATTTTGATGACAAAATTGTATCTACAAATTCAGAATTGTAATCAACAAGTTACATAAAATTGTAAAGGCACAAGGCGAGTCCACAAACCTACAATTTCTGTAAACTTGTAATTACAATATCAATAAAAAACAAGCTAAAAATAGATTTATCCTTTTATTAAATTTCTACAATCAATTTTAAAATACTTATAACAAACAAAAACATAGCATATATAGTAATATTTAGAAGATATTGAAAATTTTTAAAAATTAGAAACGGGTGTAACCGCCGTTGGCCTCTATAACCTCTAAAAGACGAGACCTCATTGAACCAACAAGCCGTGAGCAAATATCGGTTCCCCGCATTTCCTCCCAGATATAATTACAGTGACTAATAAGAGCTTGTTTGGTTCTTTCATTTTGATGCGACCATCGTTGGACCATAAGGCCCCAAAGATTTTCTATCGGGTTGAGGTCCGGCGATCTTGAGGGCCACTGAATTACCCTTACGTCAGTGTGTGAACGAAACCAGGCTCTTACGATCCTCGCATTATGAATTGAACAATTAACTTGAACAAAATCAAATTGTGGCACTTCGTTCTCCGGGTAAACATTACGGACTGTCGGTAGCATTGCATTCTGAAGCACGTCGATATAATTTACAGCCATCGCTCGAGGAGGTAGAGAACACAATTCTCCTACACCATCCGTACTCATCCAGCCCCAAATATTTACGGAAATTCGACCAGATTCTCTATTTGGGATTACATGATCATCTTTATACCGTGTTGAATTATATCGCCAAAGGTGAAGACGTCCATGCTGACTGGATTTAAACGTTTTTTCATCACAAAACACTGTATTAGACCAATCAAACTCTAAGTGCTCTCTGGCGAAGTTCAGACGAGCAAGTCTGTGAGCATCCGTCAAATATATTTTCTTGGCGTAATGCCTGTGGTGCAACCCCATGTAATGTAGATGATTCCTTATTGTTTGGGCACTCACATCGAACATCTCCGCAAAATGTTTTGTGGGCTTAAAACCATTGATTTCATATTCCCGTCTCATGAATTCTCTATCGTTATTGGAGAGTGCAGGCCGGCGACCACTTCTTCTGTGATCCAACAAACTTCCCTCCTCTCCTTCACGACGAATCCAAAAGCGGACAGAACGCCTCGATATATTCAAATTCCGGGATATCGCACTGATACTGCTTCCCTCATTAAATTGGGCAATTATTTGTGCTCTTTCGGCAATGGTCAAGTTGGCAGGCATTGAGATGATCCAACAAACTTCCCTCCTCTCCTTCACGACGAATCCAAAAGCGGACAGAACGCCTCGATATATTCAAATTCCGGGATATCGCACTGATACTGCTTCCCTCATTAAATTGGGCAATTATTTGTGCTCTTTCGGCAATGGTCAAGTTGGCAGGCATTGAGATGATTTTATATGCAGTTGATTAAAAAATAACACGGAAAATATATCGATTTTTTGCATATATTTGACAAAATGTCAATTGTCAGTTTTCTTTTTCAAATGGAATTCGGTTGTCTAAATAGTTTTTATTACTTTTGTTTGGAAACATTTCAATTGCTTTGTAGAAACTAATGTCCTTTTCATTTATACTAAAGGTTAAAATGTCATGTACTTATATGTGACATATGACGTATGAATACTAAATACATAGGTTTACGTCATGATAATGTTGTCTCTTTCAGTAATATCTTTTTATAACGAACCTTGTTGTAATTTTCGATGACCGGGAAACTAAATCAAAACTGGTACACCACTTTCTTGGCCGACCGTACCTGCTGTTACCCTAGCATAGTGTCTATTTCATGGACCCCATATGAGCAAGTCACCAGATTCCCAACTAACCAGATTCGCAATGCACCAAATGTATAATGTAATGAAACACAAAGTCACAAAAAATAACAGAATAGGTAGATACTTTATTCACCAAAAAAAGTTAATACACGGAATTCTTGATGTATGCCTTGTCGTCCCATTCTACTTGGCGCATCACGTTTTCTTCTTCCATTCTCCCCTGTCAAACTGCGTCACGGCATCATTTACTCCTTTCTATTTCATTTCATTCCTCACACAATCCATCCATCTTTTCTTTGGCCTTCCTCTCCCTCTCCATCCATCAACAATAATCCTCCCCATTACTCATGTCCATACCAAGACAAGACGAATTCCTTTAAATTTTTTCTATAAGAGGCGCCACTTTCAAAATTCCTCATAGACTTACTTTTTTACCCGACTGTGCCAGAAGGAGGGTTATGTTTTTCGAGAGTATGTATGTATAATTGTTTGGCACGCTCTGCGGCCTGAACGGCTCGATGGATTTTAGCTTGAGAGGTGTCGATTCGTATTTACTGTGAGAATGACACTGGTTATATCAAAATAAAAAAAAAACAAGATGGCGGATTTTTGGCGCCAAATTCAAATGTTTGGCACGCTCTGCAGCCTGAACGACTTGATGGATTTTAGCTTCAAAGGTGTCGTTAGATTCGTATTAATTTTGAAAGTGACATCGGGTATACATTTTGAATCAGAACGCAACATAAGCTGGGAGTACCTCCACGCGGTGAAGGCGGTAAAAATTTGTTTGGCTAATCGCCTGCGAAACCTTTCACATTTGTAAACCAAAAAGCTGGAAGCAGGCGGGAGTCATTCCATTTTTATATTTTCAAACTCAAATGGGTCCCGCCTGCTTCCAACTTTTTTTAAAATGTGCTGTTCTTAGCTTTTTTGTGTTTTTTAACTTGAAGTTTTTTACCAGTCCGGTTTTTTTAAATTCTTTTTTTTATTATATTAAATGGGCCTACTCTTTACCTCAATCTTGTCCTGAGAACAGAGATGAAGTCGACGATGGAACGAGCTAACCCAAAAGGAGCCTATTAACTCGCGACTTAAATAGATTGGGGTCATATGAGCTCTGGAACACCACTCCGGCAGGAAATTCCACTCCTTGGCAGTGCATAGATGTAGCGCTGATGCGCTTCGTAGGAATGTGTGGAACATCGACAAGGTATCCGCCGCTACATCCAATCGTTTTTCATCCATCTCTTCTTCACAGCCCAGCATTCTGATCCTTACAGTAGGACAGGCCTAATCACGGACTTGTACATTTTCCCTTTACGTTGAGAGGCTTCGGGGGTCGCAAGTTGTTCCAGTGACCTGTCGCCATTTTATCCATTCAATGCGATACGTACCGGTCTACTTCGCCATCCCCTTGGACAAGCGACCCGAGGTAGCGGAAGTAGGAAGTTATCTACCAGTAATAGTAGAGCATCATTTATTTGAAACATATATAATTTTTATGTGTTGGATAATGCATTACCTGACGAGTTGCGAATCTGGTTAATTGAGAATCTAGTTGAGAATCTGGTGACTAACAAGGGTCATGGTCTGCAGAAACTTAGTAGTGTGCATCAGAAGAGGTGTGTGGGCTTTTCTATTTCTCTGTGGGTGGCCAGTGTCCTACAGCTACCATTAACCAAATGAGCTCTAAGAGCCGTAAAAAGTCGGGTGTATTTTCACTAAATCCCGCCATTTGCATAACAACGGGCAATAAAACCAAAAAATGAATGTAAACCATTTATTAATTGTGTTGTTCAATTTCAAACCGCGTCGACGGCTGCCGGCATACTGCCGGTAGCTATCAGTAAATAATTAGAATAAATATATAAGAAGCGTGAAACTCTCGTTACATATTAAGTATATAATTCCTCTTCACAATTAAAAAACTACAATGGCTAGTATTTTTACGATTAAATATGGCGCGGTGATCGTTTCAAAGGATTTTTTTTAACGGCGAATTAACGTTGTAACTGTCACAAGTTTTGAAAACCGTGGGTATTCGTTTCCAATTACCCAATTGAAATTGAGTTAGCAGAACAAGAACAAAACTATTATTTTAGCAGAAATATTGCTGGCTGCGTACCACTAACTAATAATGTAGTACCCTCACCCTATAAATGTTTCAACTACGTCACTTTGCGCCCATTATTTTTAAGATTACAGACCTTCAAAACGATCTGACCGCACCACACAATACGCTTACTTCTCAAAATGTAAGATATAGTAAAAAATCTATACATTCCGTCCAAAGGATCAATTACAAATCACAAACTACGTCCTAATGAATGTAAATAGAACAATGAGCTTACGTTTTACAAATTCGTTGGGGCACTTCTTGTTATTTTAAGAGATTCAATCACTAGGCTGGGTTAGTGGACTAACATTTTGCGAATGTTGTTAGAAATAGGATAAAATCTCCTAAGTGGTGACACTGATTGAAATTTCCAGGTTCTTTATTTGATGTGTTGCCATTATAAAATTAAATCAGTGGCATATCAGTGGTTTTTTATTTTTTTATTATGTCTTTGTTTTCTGTTTGACGCGTACCAAACACCGAATGTTATGTATTTACTCTCCTAGTGAATTTAGAGAGCCCTGACACTCATAACACAAGTTCAATCTTAGCTTGGGTGTCAGAGGTGTATCATAAGTCTGAGTTAAGTACAATTCTCAACGTGACTTAAATAATATATTGCTGTAGCAAATAATTATGGACATTGCAATTGTAAACCGGAAATAAAGATTTTTTTTTATTATATTTATTATAAACAGATTTAGGAAATGATAATTTTCAAAATTAGAGCTAAATTCGCCCCAAGACGACCCACTGACCCGAGATGTACCTTTATTTTTAGAGAACATTTCTTTTTTTTTGTTGAAGTAACCAATTCCTTTATGAAACATCGATTTTACAGTGATTTAGTCCACTAACCCAATCATATTCGTACTTAAAGGAGTTAATATTCTACTTTCAAATCGAAATATTCAAACGAGAGAAAGAGATAGACATACCTAAGTTTCTAACCACCCTAGACAAGTAACTTCAGTACATGAATAAAATACACACACATTATATTATTTCAGTAACAATCTTAGGCTAAAATATGTACAAAGTTCGTAGAAACAACTATTTTCGCGCTTTTATCACTCCCAATACATTTTGTGAAAAAAAAAAGAACAAATGCGGGTAGTTTTCACTGCCCATTTTGAAATGTCAAAAAACTTAACGTCGGAGTCATAAAAGTGCGACTGAAAATAAAAACAATACATCTATCGAGGTTTAAAAAAAAACAAAACGTTAACAATTTTCTGTTTGACTAGACTAGTAAAATCAAACTAAATGCGATTATCAAACATTACTTGATACTTCTGGTGTTTAATAATATTGGTCACTGAAACCTTACTCGGGAAATTGATTATTTTATTTATTATTTTCGCAAATGAATTGTAGCAGCTTGGTATAAGCTTAAAGATTGCAAATATTCATCAACGCTGTGGAAGGCTCGCCATTATGTATATTAAATGTTGCCATTTCCCAACACTTCCGTTTTAAAAATTGACTCGAAATCGTTTTCGCAGTTTTTTGTTTAATTTTCAATTTCCCGAACAAGATTATTAATCTATCAAATCACTGGTTGGTAATACCTAGCTAACGTAGGTGACCATTTACTAAAATGGAAGAAATAAAGTGTGATAAGAAATATTGTCACACATAGGCACTCTCCGTACACAGACTCTTGTACTGGGGTTTATCTCTACTGAACACTTCAACTACAGTGAGAGAACTATTACTCTCGGAATCACAAAAAAGCACTTTTTCAGACCCTTTTCATGGTAGGCTGTTTAATTATATTCCTTTGGCGGTTACGTTAATAATTTAAAAAAATCTAATAAACAACGTGGCGGTGAAAAACATTGACAGGTAGATTTTCTTTTTAGTTTTTGATAAAATAAGAAGCAACAGATCTAAATAAGTGCCATTTACATTAAAATATCTTAATAAAATTCTAGTGCATCCCAGCGAAACGGGATATCAAAAGAAAATTACATGGGTCACTAATATTTCAGTCTATTTTTTATTAAGGAAGACTTTTTAACAATATGCAGATACAAAATACTTAAATTACTTTGTACTACTACAAAACGGGATACCTACATTCATTGTATAACTCGTTTACATTTCTTTTCTAATAAATACACACTACCGAGACAGCTAAGTCGCTTCGAAAAATTTCCTCATCAACATTTTTAACGGAAAAGTAAATTGTACAAAAAATATGTTTTTTATTCATTTATATTTCCAAACTAATTGAACTTTTGGTCCGTATTCTAAAAGATTCTAGTTTCCAAAGCAAAATCGTAATAACACAAACTATTAAGGCACAATACGATTGTGTCTTTCGGTTGATATGACTCCTCAATCTAAAACTACAAAAAAGTCTATGTCTACTTATTTAAAAATCGAAAAAAATCTTAAAAGCAGCTCCCATGGAGTTTTATAGATCACAATGTTATTATTCTCGTATGTCAACTAATTGTTTCGACCATTCAACTAAAACTACGAATTTGACTTAATAAAGAACCCAGCACCGTTTGTACCACGTCTATTAGCTACTTAACTACTTACTGGGATGCACTTTACTGGAGATGGGTACTAGAATTAATAAAAACTAAGCGATATTTTCAACAGCAGATTTGGTATGTGAATGACAATACTGATTTTATTATTTATTTATGGTGAAACAGTTGGTTGCTAGCAGTTCTTCAATATGCCTCTGAAAGTGTATAGATTGACTTTTGAAAAAAATGGTGTATCATTAGGTTCTAGTCTCTGCACTACCACAAATCAAGGACAAGGCGAAGTGACAGGGGTTGGTATTCAATTTTGAAGACCATTTTAATATGTTTTGCCTTGTGTAATTTTGTTAGAAAGAATTTGAAGTCATTGGAGCCCTGTTAACTCGACTATACTATTTTATTTACAGATGATGAATCAACCTACTGTTTCTCCATTCTACAATTTTTAAAACCATGCCCTCAGTATTTATATTAATTACTTATTATCCAATTTCTTGTCAATGTTAAACTTTTATAGTCGATACAGTCAGATATAAATTTTACTTTAAAATCCTTCCTACAAAATTATATTTGTCGCCACATTTTTTTTGTCACAGAGTCCAGTGTAGAGGTTGTCAGTTACTGTGTAGTACAGCTTAACTTCTTAAGAGTTGTCAGTTCAAAGTGTACGATGCTAGTGTGTTAACATGACAAGAGATTAGACTTGCAGCTTCAGTATTGCCTCACCGTATAGAAAATGAATGTAGTCTTCGTCTTCGGTCCCGAGGCGGCTCCGTTGACACCGAGGCATGCACACTTCACCGCTACACAGCTCCTTATGGCGTCATGCATCTATGTCCAACATAGTCTTTTGATCTCCAAACATTACTAACACTACTGACTTGGGGTCGATCGACTAAGAAAATTCGTACTGGCTCCCGACATGGGCCCAAAAGCTCTATACTACGAGTCTCAATAAAAAAATATTCTTCTCCAAACTAAATTATCTAACGAAGAGGTACAAAAACTAACGAAAAAGCGGATAAATGAAAGAACAGCTGTGTTTTGTGTTACCATTTTATTATTTTTTTCTAATACTTGTATCTAAGTGAAGATGAACCATAATATTGTTAATGGCTGAAGGAGGCGCGCGGCCGGCGCACTACTGCGTCCACTAGCTAGGGGGCGCTAGAGAGCCCGACTATTGCCTAGTTTATAAAATAATAATCTACATTAATTATACAAAACATTCATTAATAATACTCCTTGCGGCAAAGCTTACTCCCTGCGCATAGACATTACACCACACTATGCTCGGGGACCGTAGACTGACGTAGTCGAAGATTTCTACGCAGC
Source organism: Standfussiana lucernea (assembly GCA_964057025.1). Taxonomy (NCBI): domain Eukaryota; kingdom Metazoa; phylum Arthropoda; class Insecta; order Lepidoptera; family Noctuidae; genus Standfussiana; species Standfussiana lucernea. The sequence goes on from OZ059811.1 coordinate 10,690,105, forward strand.
TACATACCCAAACCCAACCGTAACTACGGGGTACCTCAAAATATACATATATTAAGTCTGTTTAATTGCACAAACTGAGGACTTCCATAGTGTGCTACTAGATGGCGCTACGTGACAAAGGCTTCAACAAAATGATCATGAAACGTTATCAACATCTTATTTTAGTTATTGTTCGTTTATTTGTCTACCTTATATTGTAAAATTAGGCCAAATATGTTTGAACTATGTCAAATTGGAGTATTCCAATAAGGGATTTTATATCTACTTCAAATAATATAAGTACAAACTTTAATATCACACTAGCGCTTTCTAGTAACATAAATAAGGAAACCTCTATTAGCCGGTGGATATGTAAATAAAAAACAGCCCATCACTAATTTGTCTATGATAAACTATGTTTTATATAACTACCATAAATAAAATGCAAGTAATTCGTTCAAAAATATACATAAAGGAATGTAGACATATGACTACGCGAATTTCGACGCAAAACATGTTAGTGCTGCCAAGTTTCTGAACGAAGTATCATGTCGCGGCATGTTGCATCCAAATTCATTTTCAAAAACAATAAAACTACAAAGACAGACTGTGTCTGGCTTTTATCACAGAATAATTTAGATCCAATAATAAATAAAAAACTAAAGTACCTTACTTCAGGTATCAAGACTAGAGTTTAGAAATTGCGCGATTGGAAAGAACGGTAGAATAAATATGAGAAAAACCGCGCCGTTTCTTACTTCATTGAAACTTTAAGACTACCCGCCTCTCGGCAACATGCCAAGACACAATTAAGGGAAAATATTAAAATTTTTGAACGAAACAAGGCCGCACGCCCTCAAGCGTCGGCGCGAGCGCCCTACACAATAAACACTGCGCCACATACAGTCGCTTATTCAACAATGTAATTATATCGGTTGACGACACAAACGGGTAGACTGCGTGCTGAGTGATGACAGAGTTAGAAGTTTGTTCGGAAGTCTAGTATGTTTAACGCTGGCCAGATACTGTACAAAAGCTACAGTTTGCCGAGAATACCCCTGGTAGAAAAAGGCAAAACTTCGTTGGAAAGCAGAGCCAGAAATCCCGAATTACATTACCGATATTTTTAATATGGCGAAATCCCTGGTAGGAAATAAGTAGGTGGGCCTAACTATTGCCTAGGTTTGATGATAAACGTGGTTGGAATGCGCCAATGGATATCCATTGGCGCATTCTACCCTGAAATATAGGTTCCAATTTTAGATTACTGTTAGATAAAGTAGCCCGAGGACGCTAACGTAGCTTTTAATTAGAAAATTCCAATTAGAAGGCAATCTTGCAAACCGAAGTTAGCTGTAAAACCTTTTTCAATGCCGGGCTTCGGTAATTGGATATCGATGTTACAGGAAAACGATCATTCAGAGAATGTAAGTATCTTTTAGTGTGCAGGAAAATTCAGGCTTTCTAAGACAAAATATTCCAGATGGAAAATTCGACTTTAAAACCTTTTTTTTTGCAGTAATTGGGGCTAATTGTTAGACTGAGCCCGCGTTGTGGATTTTGTCCACTCCCTCTCATAGACTGTGTAACAGCCGTAAGAACATTATGGGCTGATCATGCTATGCAACGTGTTTCGGAACGAATCTCAAAGCAGGGCAAACGGTTTATATATGAGTTATCCATATTGGAATAGTTACAGACCAAACGAGCTCGCTTTAGATAAACCTCGTGCGATAATAAGGCCATTATCCAGGCAACACATCCTACAAACTTCCAACTCTGACGTCAAATAGTAAAACACAAACGACCCGCATTTCGTCGCTTACCATTTAAAAATACAAGATTAACCAACACTACTACACAGATACACCTATTATACAAAAATATTTGTATTTGTATGCATTGTGTATAATTATAGTAAATCTAACATTTGCGCGCGCTGCCGTGCCCAGTCATTACTTAGCCAAGTGCAATTTATTACTTAATTTTTATTTAATTTAGTGTGTCTTATTGATGGTATTTTTGATAGCTCTTTTAGAGCTTTTTTATTAATTTAGTTTGTTAAATGCATTAGTGATTGATTCATAGGTAATGCTTCTATTGACACCCAGCACCAAGTTCTTTTTCCAAAATTCCGATTCTTCAATTATATTTTAACTTTGAAACTTTCTTGCACGAATCATAGTCATTTGTGTATGTGTTCATCCTTTTTTTTTCAAATTCAACAGTTATTTCCCCTGACTATTCGAAATTCAAACATCAACCGACACACGTTCGACTTCCAAACGTTAGCTCTACTACCGTTCTTGTGCAAGCTGCAGCGCGCGCGTGCTGTATGTAGTAATATTAAATGTTATTGCTTTCGGTTAGTCATATTTATTTATCATATGTATGTAAAACTTCAAAATGTCTACACTACAACACTACTCTAGCATTGCCATACATTAAAAACACACAACATAGTATTTTTATGTTCAATTTAACATTATACCAATCCAAAAATTGTATATTTATGTATATCTTAGTAATCTTACATAATTAAGAATATATAATATATTTTTTCGAATGCTGTTTACATTTTGGTCCAGTGAGCCTGGAGCGAACAAGCACTTCACTAGTTTATCGTTTGCGTGCTATGGCATATCTGGTGTATGGCACATCACTACTGCGTCAAGCTTATTATCGATAGAAATTAACTACAACTAGGCAAGAATAAGTATTGAGCAAGATAAGACTCCGTATTCAGTTTCCCGCCAAATTTTAGAGAAAAAAAAGTAATAAAAAAATGACTAGAGAGGAATGTATTCACGTATATGGCAACGAAGTGATTAAATAGTAATAGCGTCTTAGTTGGCAACGTCCCGTCTTATTATTGTCACATTCTTAAGCTACTCTGGCGTATTTCCTTTTTGTTTTTTGGCAAAATATTATTTTATATTCCGTCTTTTGTCGCAGTGTTCCTAAATAGGTATTTTCCTTTACAATTCTGTAATTGCTCAACTCTTCTAGCGCTCACATAGCGAATAGTTCTTAACTCACTACTTCCAATCGCTTCTCTCTACATCTGCGACTTCGCAACGTTGAGCAAAATTAACTTTATTGGCTAAATTTTGGCCTGTTTTTTGGCAAAACAACTCTTATACCAGGAAGACCTGTGGCCCGAAGCGAAGCGTCTAAAGGTCTACTCTACGTGTCTACGTATACAATATTCCTTTTAAAGGCGATCTTTAAAAGGAATATTTTTAATAGCACGCATCACAACCAACGTGTGGCAAACGCCTTAATAAATTGACAGTGAAGTATATTGTATGGAAGATTAGATTTTGTTTTACGTATTCATTCATGCCAACCATGCCGGACCAGCCGCGAATTGAAGACCCGTCGCACTATCAAAGACATAACGCACTTTTTGACATTCAGTCACTATACCAACTAGTGCGAGCTAAAATACAGCTTTCATTTTCTTATAATCTCTGCTTCTCCTAATGAGTCAGTTGGATTTGCGACACCTTTGAATTTGCTAAAAATCGTCAATGCGCGGTGCCCAAGTATCTCTCTCCGTGAAGTCTTGAGTTAGTCACGAGTATGAAGACGCGCTTACACTACCGCGTAACACTATAATTTACAACTGTTATACGCAATACGCATGCCTGATTCGCGTTACTTGACTTACCATACGTCTGGTCTGTCCCACCCTCCTATACCAACTGAGGTTTTTGGCGACCACCGTGGGGCAAATGATCACGACTTTTTCACACTAGGGTTGCCAACTTTTTTAGTAGAAATGTTAAAATTTTTGATCATTAGTGCCTCTGTCGTCGGGATCACCCTAATATTAAAATGTAATTAATCACAGTTTTAAAGCCAAAAGTGTAGATGGCAACCCCAAACTAAATACTACAAGTTCAACGTGCAAACTATCTAGAAAGATAAAAAAGTAGTGTAAAATACAACAAACCAAACCCAGCAGGAAGTCCCACGCTAAATAAAACACACAATTTTAATTTCTAATATTATATCCATGTAATGACACATCAGGTATTACTAGGTGCTCCTTACAGCGGGCAAACTCCTTCTAAAACTACAACTAAACCTACTGCCGAGGTCCGTCACGATTCAGTGGCGTCACCAACCATAATGCATACTACCCACCCAAGCAAGATAACTTCAAATCAACTAAAATACGGAATCGCAATACAAAAACTCATAGTGAATCTCCTCAACTAGAGTCCCAAGTAGGGTAGTTAGCAACGTCACTCAATCAGCAATCAGCAACGAACAACAGCAACCAGTTACCAAGTGTAACTAAGACAAGGGTGTTGGAATATCGCCACCCGTAAAGGGAAGTTGGAACAGTACAATATATGAAAAAACAAAGTTAAGTACATTACAAGATTTGTGTGAGGGCGCGGGGGACGTGTCTCAACGTGGCACAAACTACGTTCTTACTGTGAGAAGGCTAAGAGAGGTGTTCAAAGTATGATATTTATATCAGAAATGGCAATAGGATGATGTTTGCACATGCGGTTTAGTTGCGAACTACTGAAATGATGTATAGGTATTAGTTACATCTAAAGTCTGTAGTCATTCATTCGGAACTCTCCACCCTAGAGCACCAAATTTTAAGTCAGAAACACAATTTCCCTATTTATTTCAAAGTACCCTCATTTTTCAATCAAAAAGTTTACAACTACCCACGTTGGAACGTTCCTTCGCGTCCCCACACTCGCCGCCCTCTATCTAATTTGGCAAGATACGAAGCGCACGGCGGCTGTGACATCACATAGTCATCCATTCTAATACTGTCTCAGGAAAAACGACCGCTAATGTACAAAAGGTGTAATTGTCAGGTGACAGGCGCGCGCTTTCTAGACAACTAAAATTATTGTAAAATCAGAATCATTAGATATTAATAAAAATAAAAATTTTTGCTTGGCATTCATCGCCACAAAGGTAGTTCTTATACCAGAAAAAGTAAAAAAAAACTGCCTCATATTGGTTTTTTCAGTTCAAACTGCTCATACTCGGTTGTCACTGGTTATCGGACCGAGAAAGCGCGCGCGATGCTGATTAATCTCAGGAGGTTTCTAATCCTACTTATGCTAAAAATACTGCTATATAATAAGGATAGGTATGTGTATACATAATGTGAATATCATAGCATACGGTAGCCGTGGCGTGTGGAAAGAATAACAAAAGAGAAAACGAAAAAGTCGTTGAAAAAACTGGGAAGAACAAAAACTGGTGTATTTAATAGATAATCAATTACGACTTCAATGATTTCACTGGTATCGATGACAGAATACACGAGTTTAGTTTGTATGAAAAGTGTAGTTGGAAAATTGGCGCCCTGCTGGGACCAACCTAGTATGAACTACCTTCCACATTTTATCTTCAACTATCACTGGTTTTTAGATGATGATCGTTTTAATTTCCACACGCTGCGGTTACAAGTGCGTCGGCTGGCAGGGAATGTAGCCGACCAAGCTACCATGCATACTGCACTACGCTTTGCCGCGCGGCCTCGCTTACGCCCAAAATATACGCTAATATAAATATAGGGATTAAGTACTTTAGTAATAGACGCTTTTCGGAATTTTCCCGTTTGATGATATATTTTTGGGAGATTTCCCATGATATTATTGTTTTTGGAACTTTAGTATGAAAGTATTTTTATTGGTTTTTTACATTATCATATAATATTGTCATATTCATTATTACTATTCTGTCTTTTAACATGAACAATGTGTTTAATTAAGTACAAGATTACATTTAAATTCCGAAATGTCTGATTTTTATCTAAGTTAAGAAATATTGAATCAAAATGATCATTCAAGACGATCCCAAAGATAGATAAACAATTCTAATAGAATCAAAACTTCGACACGAGTATTTGGATGTAAAATGTTGAACTTTAAAAGGAACTTGCCAAAGATCAAAAAACTATGACATTGTGTCGATAATTTTGGAAAATCACGTATGGTTTTAATACTGCTGGTCTTAGGACTAAGTCCAGTATTGCGCTTAAATCTAGGAATTGCACAAACACAACCATCTTTGTCTTTTACACTCACTAATCACATATTGTATTGCTTTTGGATCTAACGCTACGATTGATAAATTAAGTACTTCTAATAGAGGACGTAAGGGATTCTGAGTTTCTTTTGGAGAATACTGTCTTAGATTTACTAAGTTGATATTTAAGAAGTATTTAAGTACACGCCTATATTAATGCAATTAAGTACAGTTATTTCAATAACAGAAGTTATTTATTTATTTATTTTATGAAAGGTAGCTTCACAGCTGACAGTAAATTAACATAAAATTCTTATTCTTTGAAGATGAGACCTGTTATTTCGGGATTTTCCCTTCGTAGAACCCAAGACAGTATCCTTTAAAATTGGCGCCCAACTGGGCCCAACCCAACAAACGTTCAAAATCAAAGGACGTACTTCTAAAATGTAAATAGACAAGAACGAAGGGCGAGGCCGCGCGGCCATGACAATCTACAGCGGCTTATATACTTAGCTTATTGTCACGGTACACAGGGTGTTAGTCCACACGCTCATACACACTAAACTAAATTATTATTAATGTAAACTAATTTACTTTTGTGAGCAATTTTGGTGGCTATTGCAGTTTCAGAGTACTGTCGCATTTATTAAGTCAACTTCGTAATTACTTTACTACCGTTGACTACAGTTATCAGCAAATTGAAACTTGAGAAAGTTTGAAACAGTCAAATAGATCTCGACGTTTGATCACGTGTAAGTGACAAATCTTGGGGTGGTGAAGCAATTATGATGACTACTATACAGAAATATTTTGGTAAAATGTTGGTAAATCTATGTATATCTCAAGTTCATTTATTCATAGGTGTATGTAATTTAAGTGTAGTTATTGAACCTGCACTATCGAGACTTTAAAAACCACAGAAAGCGATTTTTTTTCTTGTTTATTCGAGGGAAAGTACACACAAAAGCCACCAACACCACTCTCACTATATCTACGTATGTCAATAATATATAATACTATTGTAGAATGAGATTGCTTTCCGCTCAGATATGTGTGTCGTGAGCAGAGCGGTCGACGCCGTGTGACGTAACGCTTGTGACGTAGTCGTGAGCACGTCTGCAACTTACGACGGCCTGTCGATGACTGATGACGTGTCTTGGGACCAGCCCTGACGGGGGAAAATGGCGACAGTTTTTTTAAGCGGAATACCTACTTCCACTCCGTAAAGGAAAGTTGTTTTAGTACGAGAAAGAGATAGAGTTATACATAATAAATATTGCTATCCCTTTTTCGCAATATGACCGCTTTACAGTCGCGGTTGAATCAAGAAGTTTTGAATTAGCATAAATGTTCAGTTTTGCCATCAAACAGTTTTGATACTAGCTCTATAGGTGTTTTAATCTTTTTGAAATCTAACAAGCAGTTGTTTTTGCAAAAGTAAGTACTTAATTAATAATAAAAAGAGTAAAAGAGATTATAAAACGCAAAACTGAGCGAAATTTTGGCACAAACGTCCTAACGAAATGGCACCGTTTTTATAATACTGACATCTCCTACCATTTCTTTGTGTTTAATTTTATATATTGAGATTAATTTAGCCTAAATATTTTTATATGTTTAATTTCTATATGCCCTTGTTTGTGGGAAGAGATTTATCAAATAGAATTTTTCTAATTTTATATTTTACCAATATTTGAAATATGAGGGTAGATAAAACTTTTTATTTAACAATAATAATTGAATAAAAGCGAAGTCACACAGCGTCATTCTTACCGCGAATGTTATATATATATTAATCCCTATGTTCTTTATCATTAAAAAAATACAGCTGCGAATGAGATTCATAAAATACAGTCGAGTCATCATAAATAATATCAGGTTAATGTATTGCCAAACAAACGTGCACTATGTCTACCACTAAATTACAAAATATCAAAGACAAAATATAAGAAAAATTAGTTTTTTTTTTAATCGCAACTAAATTATTTGAGATCTTCGCCTTAATATTTAAAAGTTAAGGGGACACGCAACGACGCGAACTTTCGAAAACGAAGACGACATGTTTATTAGTATTTTTTTTTGAAAAGTCACTTGGAAAAAAATCGATATACCCTCATAATTGAAAAACTAAAAAAAATATCAAGTGACTCATCAAAAATCACGTCATAAACATGGGACCGTCAATTTTCTCCTATTCGAGCGTATTTGGGAATCGCCTTAATAAATTAACTTTTTAATAAAAAAAATGAAATGCGTTCTCTTTGACGCCCGTAGCGGGCAAAGTATTGCTTGTAACTGCCTTACACTAAGTTTAATGAGCCAATAAACATCTTAACTACGTTCGAATACTGATCATTCCCTCTTGTGGCCACTCGAGTACGCGGCAAGACAAAACACCTTAATCAAATAAAAAAAAAATAGTACGTAGGAACTATCGATAAAGAAATTAAAATAGCCGAGCTAAGACCTATCCTTTTGTAGGCGGGTGGGGTTTTCATGACAATATTGCTCGTTACCGTTTAGATGTACATGGGCAGGCCGTACATGGCTCCCCAGTCGACGCCCTGGAAGGACGACATGTCGACGCCGGCGAGGGAGTAGGCGGCGCCGAACTGTGGGAGCGCGGGCGCCGGCTGCGGCTGTGGCGGCGCCACGAGCGCGGTGGCCGCGGTCGCCGCCGTGGGCAGCGCGTACGGGGCGTACCGGTACGCGTGCGCCGCTCCCACTGTGGGCACGGCGCCGACGCCGCTGGTGGCATACACCAGCCCCCTGCCCGGTCGCAACACCAGCCTTTTGCCAAGCGCGAGTGGTGCTGCCGCGACGGCTTCTTTCGGCTGCGCGCGCTTACACTCCACCTTCTTATTCTTAATAGTATGGAAGTGTATATCGCACACACGCTCCACAGCCTCTTCAGAATGGAAGGTCACGAAGCCGAAGCCCCGATGGCGCTTGGTCTGCTGATCCATGAGCATCACGGCGTCTTCAACGAGGCCGAACTGTGAGAAGTAAGACCTGACCTCTTCGGCGGAGGTGTCCTGTCCGACACCGCCGACGAATATCTTCTTGGTCTTGGCGGGTCGGGGGGCTGACTTGGGGGTCGCGTGTTTGGGGTCGATGCGCTTGCCATCCAGCGTGTGGACCGGGACTGCGAGGACTTTGTCGACGGAAGACGCCTCCTGGAACGTGATAAAACCGAAGCCGCGCGATCTCTGCGCGCGGCTAGTGTCAGTTGTATGTCTGGGTATATGTGTTGAAGTGGGGAGATAGATCTTTTTGGAATAAAGAATATCCCGTTAGAGTATTCTGCTGCTGAGCAGAAACTGTAAGGTTAGGGAGTGATCACACTTTAGGCGTGGAATCGGATCTTGAGCCTATCAGAAAAAGCTTTATGTCTAACAAAAGCGATCAAAGCCGTCATCCGCCTCGTTTCGCTTCGAATTGCATGGATATAAAGCTTTTGCTGACCAGGTCAAGTCGATTCTGTGCGCATAAATGTGGCCACAACCCTTCCCTGAACCTACAAGTTCTTTTTTACGCCACTTTGCAGAATAATTGTGTTAATAAAGGTCTGTTCCCCCACTTCTCTTGAAAAGGGGTGACAAGGGGTTTTAGTGACTTACACCTAAGCACCTACAAGTGAATCGAGAACTACTAGTCTCAAACAAAACTTAAGATCAATTACGGTTAATGTTGTACTTGAATCAAGAGCGTATACAATTACAAAAGAAAAATCGAGAAAAACTTTCTCAAAAAAAAAGTACGGTAAGTACTCTACGGTCGAAAAAGAGTATAAGTTTCAAAATATTGCCAATTTATAAATTCTATATACTCAACTTCTTTTACAGATAAAAATTTTAATTTCTAAAGTTAATTTTGGTAATACTTGTACAAGGCAAACCTACCTAGCTATAGAAAGGTATAGAACTATAATTTATTTAGAAAATTTATAAAATACACTACGTTATGTACGAATTTGTATACGCTCTTGACAAACAGGCTTTTTAAGGTTAGATTCCATCAGTGTCACCATAAAACTTAGGCGGGTAGATAGCGTTCAGTAAATTTATTTCATCTCAATTAGCTTTACTATGAGAAGTCATCATCATTTACTTAGCCTTTCCCCAACTAAGTTGGAGTCGGCTCTCAGTCTAGCCGGTTGCAGCTGGATACCAGTATTTTACATGGAGCAACTGCATATCTGACCTCCACAACCAAGTAACTGGGTACCACTATAGCAAAGTAAAACTTAAACAACACATTGAGGTCGGTTTCCAGTCTACTGAATGCAGCTGAATACCAGTATTGTATGTGGAGCAGCCGCCTATCTGACCTCCACAACCCAGTTACCAACTGTTTACTATAAAAGTTTCTAAAAAAGTAATAAAAAGAAAACACGAACTTTTCAAATCCGTTACAGCACTCAAGAAACGACAATTTAAACTTGAGTAGAAATTCAGTATTGTGTAAACTCCAAGTAAAAGGTATTTCTTAGAACATTTTGTGAGAGAGAAAACGTTTCTATTCAACAATGGAATGACAAAGTTTGGGATTATAATTAAAGTTACATTTCTGTTAAGTTTTACTGCTTAGAAATTCGCTTTTGAAGCGATTGTTGACTTATGACTGCTAGTATTTGTTTCTAAAGCGAACCATATTTTCATTGGTCTCTGGTATCTGAAGAATTTTTTTCATAAGAAAAAATAGCAATAAGATGAAATAATATAACTAAACACCATCTCCCCAACTAAAACACTGACACACAAACAATAATACAAAAAATCACACTATGTCCCCACATTTAAGAGCTATATTCGCAATCGCAAATATTGAGTTAAATGAGGGTATATGAAGATTTACGTGGATTACTTAGTTTACTAGTAGTCGTACAGAGATCGTCCTAAGTACTCATGCTTCCGTCGGTGGTACATCTAGTTGGAATTAGTGATGATTTGTGACCATTTTAAGCCGAGAGATTTTTAAAACTATATAGACATGTTACACAATATTCAAAAGCGGTTAAAGCACTAAGCTTATTGAATCAATCAAAAAGACAATTCATAGATTAATCATTAGTTATTGCCTAGTCTTTTCTCAATTTTATTGTGGTCTGCTCCCATGATGCAGCTAAATACCAGTATATTATATGGGGCGAACGTCTGACTTCCGCAACCAAGATACTGGGTAATATGACGCCCTTTGGTAAGACTGGTTTTCAGACTTTCAGGCGACTTTAAAGATTAATGCGGCCCATTAAAATCCACAAAACCTAAAGAGTGTATTATTACCTGATTGCTAGCATTTGAGTGCCCTGTTCGATATCCAGACGGCTGGAGAAGTACACTAGATTATTGCTTATACTACTTTAATAAGCTGGAAATTCTAGCCAGCCCATTCAGAGACCAGGCTATAGTCATTACTTACTGGTTTTACTAGAATATCTGGACTTATTTAGGCTATGCTAGCCTAATAAACTTAGTACTTCATTCACCAAATATTTAATGCAATAACAAGATAAAAACGTGCAATAAAATGGCCACAACATTACATACTAATAAAATTACTGACAGACAACTATTTCTTATATATTATTAGCACGAATCTGTCTAACCGAGCAATGTTACCCTCAAAGTGAACCAAAATTCTACCATTTTCATCTGAGCATCTCAGTGTTATTACCTCAGTGAGAAAATTACTATTTACTCTTTTCTACCAAAAAGATTTCCAATCTATTTCTGTGATCTTAGCTAAGTACTATTAATTAATTAGTAGAAAATCGAAGTTTATAGGTTTTGCAGATCATTAAAGGGGTGAAGTCAGTGTTGCTATGTTTAAAAGTATTATTGGGGATTAGGGAAATTGTTAAACATTTTAATGTGAAGTAAGCTTAAAGTACAGGGAAATGGCTAAAAGTTTAAAGCAACCTACTGGGACATAACACGTAATATTTAACTATTTATTGAGTACATTGATCAAGTAAGATAAATTACAAGAAGAATAATATTCCTGATAAAATAGAACAGTATCATAATAGATATTTAAATCTTAAAATCTAGTCTTAAAACATTATTGTGACCCATACAAACCAAACAAAAACATCAAACAGATTTATTTACTACAAAAAAAGTTACTAAATTAGTAGAAAAAGTAAAAGCATGGCAACACCGACTGAAAGGGAACTACCAGATTCAAAAATAAAAGACAATAGAAGGAGTATTTGATCAAATCCATATTTCTAGACCTAACGTTCTATGTTAGTGAGTCTAGCATGCCGGTTTGTCTATGTTATTTAATGGATATACTTTTATTAGTGTACCTAGGTTACTTTGGATCAACCATAGCCCAACTATGTGTGGAGATTTTGGTCCATATGCAAAAAAAGACTGGATTTACTGTGAGGAGAAGGCAAGGAAAGGTTTTGTTAGAAAATTGAAGAAATGGACAAGCCAGGTTGTCAATGGGACCTGGCTATAGTGGATTGAAAGTCATCATGCAATAGGGCTAACAATAATGTAAATGGTTACTCTATACTTTTAAATGGACACACTTAAGAACTGGATTGTGATTTTCTGTATTTGATTGGGGAACCATAATTTTGTTCTGGAAACTTTTATTTAGACGAAAATATGTATGGATGCAGCCCACACTGGGCCCGCGTAGTGGAGTAAGAGGATGCCATTGGGATTTCTGGCTGCTTTTACTATGGATTGAAGAGATTTGGGGATTTTTTCATTATTATACCTACTTTATTTGGATAAGGGCCATATTGGGTCACGGATAACGGAAATTTAAAAACACCGATTTTGTTCTGTAAATGGTTAGTTAGTAGGAAAAAGAGATTGCGGGGTAACTACAGTACTAAAGGGGTATAAGGGTAACAAAATCAGGGAATATTCAATACAGATCATACATAAATGATATTTTTTGTACATGGCCTTGATCGTCCACACGAACCTACAGTTCTACCTAGACCAAATCAACCTATACAACGATACTAAGACTGACCGAATGCGCTCCGTCTTCTGCCTACCGCTGTCTTGAAAAAATTGGCGTTATTATATTCTTAATTGCTAGTTTTTAGTTGTTTACATTGGCCGATAACTTGTGGTGGAGATAGTATAGTTTAGAGTTACTGCCTTGTGTAGACAATGCCATGATATCTACGCATAGTTTAACCGCTATAGCTATATCCGAACCATTATATGTTTCACAGTTGATTTTTGTAAGACAAAACTTATAGCATATGCTTCGTTCAGTCGATTTGGATAGAGCTATGTGGGTGTTCATTTGTCAGAAAACCTACTTTTTTACAGCAGTTATCGAAGAATGTAAACAAAATGAATTAGTCTTAGCAACATGCCAGGAATAAACTTAAGGATACGTTAATAAATAATTATATTTACTCGTTTTCTATAATGCTAATTCCTTTTCTAATCAATTATTAATGAATCCCTCTCAGGAGGAGGGCGAATCCTTAAAGTGGGAACATTATAGGCTCATTAGGCTAAGCTTGCGCATCTTTCTCTTTATCGAGTGGTTAGTGCCTAACCTGGTGTCAGAGTTTTTATGCCGCCCATGGGCCTCAGACTTGGCTATACATGCCGTCGAGAAATATCTCTCAGGCATGCTGGTTTCCTAACGATGTTTTTCCTTCACCGAAGGGTGGAAGGGACACCGACGCGAAAACGGAAACCACTTTGTAGGAAAACAGCTGTTTTTTTTTTTAATAACCGACGAAATATTTCTATGTGGGGGGTTCAGAATGATGTACTGAGTATATAGTTTCCGTTTTCGCGTCGATGTCCCGTCCACCCCGTCCGTATAATACGCACATGATTCCGAAAAATCAGAGGTGCGTGTCTTGGGTTCCAACTCGACACCCCGCATCAAGGATGTTGGTAACACAGTAATATTGTCATCATCATCCCATTATCTGCCTAGCCTTTTCCCAAATGTATTGGGGTCGGCTGCCAGTCACAGTATCAGTTAACAGTGATACTGTATGAGGGCAGAGGAAAGCATTGCTGCAGGTTTTTTCTCATTACAATCTCTTGGTAAACTAAATAACTACACAAAGACAAATTACACAATTTTAAATCAATTTTGTAACCCCCATAGAACGTTATAAATGGTAAACATCTGACGTCACAATTATGCAACTGAGTGTCAGCAAAAGTTGACGCAGTCAATCACTCATTGAGTCATTATCTTGACAAATACTTGCTAGCAGTTTTCGGTGCAGTGTCGTTTTTTGGTATCAGAGATTAGCGCAGCGGAGAGGAGACGTGCGGAAACCGTTTTTTTTTTGTTTTGGTAATGACATCTCGCAGGTCAACCTATAATGCTGCCTTCTGCTTAACCACTTGTGGGTGCCTTGAGTGTAAGGCCTCCAACCAGGGGCAGATACTTAAAAACTAAGCGACAACTCGCTAAGGGCACCCCTGTGGAGTACAGACCTCGGCTTATGGCGTCGCTGGGGGAGGGCAGCAATAGGCTGGATCTGAGTGATATCATTATTAGGCTTAGCATCGCGGGCTGGCTCGAGCAAGTGTCGGGGGGGGACGTCAACAGGGACGTCGCGAGGCCGGAAAGACAGCGGTTTTCGAACCGCACTGGTTTCCCTATTACCTTCCTGGTGATGGGGTCATCGGGAGTGTGCGGAAACTGGCCAATCACTTTGCTTGAAATTTACACCTCGTATTTCGCCTGTCCTGTGATTGGTAGGATTTTGCACTTTTCGTCTCTGCTCCGCTAGTCTCCGCATTGGTGGAGTCCGGGCCTTACCCGCGTCTTTGGTGGCGGATTTATTATTAATTATCTTATGAAAAAGTCCTACAGGCCAGGATAAAAAGTCGGTACTTATCCAAATTCCTTAACGGAGGTCATGGTCTATCCGTAAAATGGTCAAATTAATCGAAATCCTTCATGGCGTGACAACTCGCCCACTTTCACATTTTTATAATATTAGTAAGGATTGTGAAAAACTTTATTGATAAATGGTTTCCGATTTGTAAGTTAACTTAAAGAACAGTGAATTCATAACGTATTAAGGTTACCCTGTTATTTTAGTGCAAAAATGTGATGTTCATCGAAACATGCTTCGTAATAAATTCGCTTTCGCCACGCTTTCGGTTTTTTGTCACCATCCCACAGACATTTGGTTGCCAAGTGTCTAACAAACCTTATCATTTTTATTTTTATTTCTTCAGGATATTAATTTTGTGCACCCTGTATAATATTTTTTGTTACAGCTTGTATAATTTATATAGGTAGTTAGGTAAATAAATTCATAAATTATGTACAGGATTTACAATAAGCGTTTTGTAATAGATTGGCATGTTGCTAAGGCGTCTATCGTACATACTTATCTACTGAAATAATAAAATCATCTTAACAACAGGTGGATGCATTGCAAAGTTAAGTTATTGAGAAAATGATAATGTGAAATGTTGACCCCTCTAAGTAAATAAACTTTTTTCCGAATAATATCATAATAATGATATTCATATCTTTGTTTGCATCCTATAATGCTACCAAGGACATGGAGCTGTGGAACAATTATACTTAATTGTTCCATAACTTGGCACTACAAAAGCAAAAAAACAAATCGAAACCATTTTTTCATTTTTTTCAACTGAATTTCCTCTTTTCTTCTCTCTGGAATTTATATTTGATTTCCTTTCCTATAAATTCTGTAATCATTTTACCATTATAAACTTTTCAAATTTCCAAATCTTTTTGCCAATATCCACCCTTAAGAAAAGTAGATGCCAAAGTTTTACCAACCATACTAGCTGGAAGTTTTTCTTAGTGCAGACCCAATCACTTACATAATAATACACATAATTCTGAATTCTATTCTTCAACAAAAATAACTTTGCATCACCTCCTCAAAAACCAAACCACCGCAACCCCCCTTACCTGTGTCACAGGATCCTTCATGATCAGAACATCAGTAACAGGCCCGAACATGGCAAAGTACTCTCTCAGCTTCTCCGAGCTTGTCTGCCAGCTGAGTCCGCCGACAAACAGCTTGCTTGGTGAGGGTGAGGTGCTGCCTGTTGGTGCCGGCTGTGTGCCATTAGCAGCGGAAGTCACCGGGGTTGAACGCCCGGATGACGGGGAAGTTTCTGTGGGGAAATAGGGGTCTAGGGTCAATGTTGTGATGAAGTTCATTGTGGCTTCATTGGATTGTAATAGGAGATTGATTGACTTGTTTTTATGGCAAATTTAGCATACTGATGTTTTAGGGACATCTCATTTGTTGAAATCGGATCTTATTCAGCCTTTCATAGGGAACACAGAGACAGTTACCCCAAGTCACAGGTGAAAACTTATTTGGAGCCCAAATAAAATAGAATTTATTAATAAAAAATAAAATAAAGTTACCAACTAAAAGTAATAAGTATTCCTTGGAAAAATGTTTTGGATATGAGTGAATTAAAATACCTAACAAGCTATGAAACTACCCATACCTAAATCAAAGATTCACAAACAATTATTTTTTATAAATTATGACAATTAGTATAGTATATCACATGAAATTATTAGAGTATTTGATTTAATTATCAGATTTAAGTTAAAATTATGTAGGACTAAGGAAACAAAATTTAATTTTCAAGGTGTAGAACATATATATCAATATATATAGCATGGCATTGTGTAATAATATTGTTTATGAAAAACAAACTCATGTGAAATGCAAGGTTTTTGTATTCAACAAAAGAAACCTATTTTGCTTACATAATTAAAATGGTATAATTGTAACCTCTGGATAATTCCCTTAATTTTGATAAAACTTGTATTATTTAGCTTTGTCAATGGCATTTATTGATTTATCAATTGATGAATGCCAAGCTGTTGAATTGAAAGTAAAGATTTGAATCAGAAATTAAGTTCAATCATTTGTATCTTGTACTAGACACCTTTTTTGTGAGTTTGTTTAACAAAATTTTGTTAGAAAATATTTTTATCTTGTTACCACAATGATTTATTTGAAGTCTGATAAACAACTATCTAATTATGAAAAGATAACTGAGTTAGACCTTCAATTTACTCAAAAAATTGTATTTGTTTGTTAGTTTTGAGTTTAAAACTAAATGCTCTTTTTAATCCTAAGAGTAGGTTTGAAGACACCATTTCAAAGGCTATTATAATATAATCACAATAAGATTCTTAAGAGAATGAAACAAACTTTCTGTGCATAGTTAACATAATGCAAAGGAACCATGTTTAGGATTTACTTTGTGGTTGAAAATAAAAAATTTACTATGTTATCTAACTCTAAAGGAGCAAAGAAGAATGACACAAAGCCTGCCAATTGCCATTATGTTTTGCAGATAGACAAGCTACCTTCTACCTACAGCCAGCCTCCATTTTGAGAGGCTGCTTGAAAATTATCATTTGTTTTTTTGAAGGTGACGCTGCTCAAAATGGGTAGTTTACTAGGGGAGGAATTCAAAATGAAACTCACTTATTTGTTGCACAGCAATCTGCTGCTGCTGGTGTTGTTGATGCGCTGCTGCGGCGGCCGTGGCGGCGGCGTGCGCGGCCGCCTGTGCGCTCAGCACATGAGCCGTCAGCTCGCCGCCCACCAGCCCGCCATCCAGCACCTCCACACCACCCAGCGCCCCGCTAGAATATAACCCCATCATTGTCACTACCGCACCAAACAAATCACGACTTAAAACTAAATTATTTACGTAAATATCGATAGCCGAATCACGATTCGGTCCAACGACGCTTTCACTTTGTGGCTTGAGGCAGAGAAAAAAAAACAAAACACGATCTGTTTACATTCAGCCGAATTTCCCGCCAATGCTATATTAAGTTTGAATATAACTATAGCTGAATAAATTGAAATTTAATCTATTTGTGTACGCAATAATAACGGTATTATTAATTTACATTTCGTACAGCGCAAACATTCAAAATGGTCGTGAAATTCGTGGATATTTGAATAAAATAAACGGCAAAGGTTCTATAAGAGACGTATTGTTTATGGCAATGATAATTGATACGAGACTAAGTCATGACATGACATTGACAGGTGAGAAGATAGCATGTAAGCATTTACGTCTGACCGTGATTGAGGAAACAATTATTATGCCATATCTTGTGTGTCGAGATGGAAAAAAGAATTAAGAAGCCGATTTCCGACAACCCCGCTGCGATTACACAACGACCCCTGGTAGGCTTAAAAAGTCGTAATAGCTTCTTATACTCCACGCAGGCTATTCAAGACAAACCACCAAATGTGAGAAGCAAACTGTGGGGAGAAAAGCACCCACACCTCCCGATTTCGTCAAACCCCAGGAACATTTGCCTCCGGGACATGATCTGCAGTGGCCTGTATGGAAAGCATTTTAAATGCTTTAAACTGGTTGCGCACCCAAGTAGGTCGCTGTAAACACAATTTGTCAAAGTGGAGAATTAAAGATCTATCCGACACACAGTGTGAATATAACTTCCCAATTGCTGTAGTGCCCGAAGTGTCCCAAGACCTGTGCTTTAGAGGACCTAAAAGACGCCACAGCCCGGATTAAAGTGGCCACACACTGACTGGGCCCAAGAAAGGACCATGGGCAAAAATATATGGAGTCTGGGCTCACCTACCAACAGAGATTTGATCACTTAGAATATACTTGTACAACACTAAATATAAAAATCCATAGGGTTATTTTGCTCTAAATATTTTTCTCCTACCATAAATAATATTTATTTCTGCAAAGTAATGCCGTTATGACATTGTAGTTTTTGTTGCTTGAAATCTTATACTAGTTTTAATTCCATGTGCAAAAAATACATAAAAAATAAAACACTTTTATCAGTTACAAATATTTTTACTAACATTTCAATTAATATCAATAATAGTATCGTTTAGATGACCTGCCGGTGGATTAAATTCTATATGCCTGCCTAAACCTAGATACCATATTATTGAAATGGTATGTGCACAACTTTCTACTGTGAGTCTACCTGTTAGACACGAGCAGTAATATTGAGCCATGGCATCTGGATCACACGGGCGCAAGCGTGTTGTTACAATAACAGTTTTATGACTACCAATTGTCTTTTTCTACAAAACATAGTTAGGTGCATATCTTTTTTCTGCAATGGAATTGAAGGTGGTGCCGATAGTAAAAAATTAAAGTACGTACAACATCCTTTACAATGGCATATGCCATAACTCTGTTGGAAACTGAGCCCAATCTGACGCATGGTCCTTTAAATAAGTCGTACCATCGACACAAAAGAAGATCTTGTGTGTTGATAAACTAAATTAATAGAATTTGATTATAATCTCGTTTCTGTAAAGCGTACGTCATTCCTACCATTCATGACATTTAGAATCTCTCGAGGCTTCTTGGGGAAAGCAAATATTTGCATTTCAGATGAAACACGATGCGAATGTGATATGTGACGCTTTCCTCAAGATTTATCCGTTTTGTCGGTAAATATTTAACAACGTGAATATAAAAAAAATTACGTATCCAAATAAGTAGTGATATAGACACATTTTATGTCAATGGGTTTTTTGAGCAATGACGTGCCTCTCGGTATTAGGCTCACTGATAACAAAGAGTGCTTCTGAGTCAAGAGTAGTATTAGCTGCTTACGTTTGCTATTACTGCTACTTAATCACATAGCTGATTTGAATGGTAGGTATCTTCGTCCTTTTAATTCGCCAGGGGTCGGGTAAGCTCACGGCAATGTAAAGACATTATATTTTCCCATGCTCAAAGTTAGTCTGTGTTCTACAATAAAAATTATTAGATTATATTCATATCCAAATCGCTTCCGAAGAAATATAATAATCTCTTCAAAATTCTAGACGGTCGAGTCTAATAGAAAAACGCACGCCGGCCGCCGCCCGCCGCCGGAAAAGCTTTTATTTTATTGAAAATGAACTTAGCCGTACAGCTGTTCAACAAAAATTACCCTCCTACGAGTTGCGCATTTCATCTCCACGAGGCTATTACTATCCCTCTCACACTCATACATTTTCCAAATGAACCGGTCTCCGTTTCTCTCTGAAACCAATATAGCTGTCCTTTTCTGGCTTAGCTGTTGGATTTATTCGTATCTCGCTTAGTTTAAGGGTGTGGTGTGGAGGGCAACTTCTCGTTGCTCAGGGGCAGTCGGTGACAACCATCCGACACAGTCTAGTGTCGGGTAGCTGACATTGCATGTAAATATTTGAGCCTATGGTGACATTTATTGAAATGAACACATACGCTTTTTTTTCGGTAATTAAACTTTCTTTCTGACTTTCTAATATCTAAATGTTTTGGATCTCGTTAAAACAAAATATATTTACACGAAATCACTCTATCCACAGTGCATATTAAATGTTACTAATGGCGACTTTCTCTGGCATTCGAAATTTATCATTTCCAGATTTAGTTGAGAAAGAATTTTTAAGTTTCCAGGAAGATTCCAGTTCACCCCGTTATCTTTAAAAATCTAACTCCTCACTGCTTTCTAAGGAATTTATAAAAATTATGACATATTTCGAGAGGGGTACCGTCAGAGAGACAGTCAGTTCTTAGTTTGGTTATTTGACTTTAACTAGATAAAACTATATAAATATTTGTTTAACTTTAACTATATTATAAAATTTTTAACTATATTATATGTAGAAGTTGACAAACCACAGTTCAATATAATATATATTAACCAATGATCTAAAGCCTCTTCAAAAGAGTTTCTCAAAGGTAATAAATTATTGGTCAAGTACGCTCCCCGCTACGGAAGCATGATCAAACTCTTTAAAGTAGTTAATTCTTCAGGGCTTATCCACTCCTATTATTTTTTTACACAAACTCGACAGCGACTTAAGCTTCTTAATTTTTTAAAACCGATTAATAAATTAATCACATCTGCACTGAGAACTTTTAAATCCTATTTTTATACAAATTAAGAATTGTTAAACTGTATAATCTTGTTCACCAACTTTGATAGATGGGCGTTATTTCCGAGGGATCTTTTAAAGAATTCCCTTGTCCAACTATAAATCAGGGCAGACTCGCGCCATTTATCTCGTCTGAACATGATGTGGGGTACATTCCTTACGACCTTACACTATCCTCATGATAATACGACCCAAGATGTTTTCTGTGTTGTATTAAAATGTCACATAGAAATTCCCGTATACGGGAGTCGTTAAAAATACATATTTCATGTGTCTGATTTATTATGTGCGAACGTTTTCCATTAGCAACAAAATAATTTTCTCGTGACTATTTTGCTTTCGTTGTTCATACTGTTTACACGTTAAATTTCGATAACTATGATGAACAAGAACAACTCATGATTTAATTACTACACTTTGAAGTTTACAGGTAAGTAAGTTAGTTATGCACGCAATCAAAACTAATTTCTGAAGTTTTAATTTTGTTAGATCTTCTTGTGAAAGGTATTTCCAACGCTATCAGCATAAGAAGCAACGTCATTCAACTTAAACGAAGTTTCCGGTGGATACATACCTACTTCTTCTGTAGCAAATTGCGCAATGCTTTGCCGCAATGAATTCAGTTTCGATAAATTAAGACACCGTAAAGTGAGAAAAACGTCAGCCGTGACAAATAGTTTCTCTAATTCGCTATCGTGTCAGAGGCGAAGCGGGTGGCTGTTTGTTACGACCTGTCGATGGGACAATAAAATGATCATTGGTGCATTGGACACTTTCATTCAACGCAATTTTCACACAATTAAAATGCGAATACTAGGTAATTTTGTAAGTAATTTATTACTTATTTAGTATTTGTTTATTTTATTTATTAGTAATTTATTCCAACTTAGCATTAACAGCCGCAAATTATAAAGAGACTAATATTGGAAGTCCTTTCACCTATTTGGTTTAGTACATTAATGAATGTGAATGGAATTAAAATAATTGTACTCTTCCGCACGTCGAAACGTGAAGTGTTACATGCTATCGCTAACAAAAATGGCAGTGTTTCTTGGTTTCGCTTGTCACAAGTTTGGTGTCGAATTATGTACCTATAATATTTTTTTTTAGTATTAACTGTGTTCTGGATTGAATTAATTCATTATCTTGCTTTTCTTTGGTTTTTGAATGCTTTATAGCTGGTTGTTTAGTCGAATTAGTGACATACAGACACAAAAAAAAAACAAAAAAGTTTAAAAGACATTTGGTTGGCGGAAATCAACTTCAGTTTATCAGTTTACGTAGGTATATTAAATCATTATCATCCAGTTATTTTAGTTTGTGAAGGAAGAGAGAGCGAGTAATTTCATTGATAAAGAAAGATGACCCTCTGACCGAAATGGAATTAGGTAGGTAGGATAAAAGTTGGAAGCAGGCGGGACCCATTTTAGTTTGAAAATATAAAAATGTGCTTGTTCTTAGCTTTTAAGTGTTTTTTTTTTAACTTAAGTTTTTTACCGCAGTCGGGTTTTTTAGTTTTTTTAATTACTTTTTTTTAAAGGAGGCGATTTTCTGACAAAGGTAATTTCAAAATGGACAAACTCTTTTTATTTGCTTGTACCTACACACGGTGTCATATCAAGCTATACATTGCCAGTATAATATGGCCTCACTTTATGTAGATTTCCTGCACAATGAGAGGTCCGCTTATACTGGTTTTTCATAGCTTGATTGGTGATTGGTCGTCGTGCATACCAGTAGGTATATTTTGGCGGTTCATAGACTTTTGGGCTTTGATTTCTTTTACTTGGAGTCACTGAGTACCTGAAGTAGAGTTGCAGGTACAAGAATGGCGCTGCTGGTGAAGATTGATTGTTTTTTTTTTTGTGAAATGTACCTATTGAAAAAACAAAATCGCGGTAATGATTCTGATATTGGCCATACCATCCTTGTTTAGCTTAGATTATTCAGATTAAGGTGGAAGCCCCAGGCTAGCCCGCGACATTCATATTATTTTGTTCAACATACAGCCTGACACTGACCGGCAAATTGCAAAAAAATATAGGCAAATTTTAATTTCGCGGACCAAGTATTTGCCGAGAACAATATGAGAAAAATTTAAAAAAACTTTTTTGCAAAAAAAAACCGACTTCCAAAAAAAACACTAAAAAAGTGGGAAATAACTTTACTTTCGGAAGTCGGTGACTATTGTTTGTTTCATTGACTTTTTTGCCACCGACTTCCGAAAGTAAAGTTATTTCCCACTTTTTTAGTGTTTTTTTTGGAAGTCGGTTTTTTTTTGCAAAAAAGTTTTTATTTTACCCTTTTTAGTTCAAATTCCATCACACACAAATCCTTGTCAAGTATCAATTTCGCAATTTCTTTTACTTGGATGACATATTGTTTCCAGCTATTTTGATTTCAAAACCAAACTACTGAACCGATTTCGATGAAATTTCTATGGGACCAATCGGGAAGTAGATCCATTCAGATAAAAGAAGAATTTTTCAAATCGGTTCATAAATGACGAAGATATGAGGTAACAAACACAAAAATTTCCAGCTATTTTGATTTCAAAACCAAACTGCTGAACCGATTTTGATGAAATTTCTATGGGACCAATCGGGAAGTAGATCCATTCAGATAAAACAAGAATTTTTCAAATCGGTTCATAAATGACGGAGATATGAGGTAACAAACACAAAAAAAAAAAAAAACATACAACCGAATTGAGAACCTCCTCCTTTTTTAGAAGTCGGTTAAAAAATTACGTCACTAAAGCGTGTTTTTTAGACTATAATATTTTATTTGGCTTAGAATATTCGGACCAGGCTTTTATTTTATTCATCGGAACAAAACATGCAAGTACGAAAAGAAAAAAATAAGTTGCCAGTGATGTTATTCAACAGGATTGCGGCCAGAAAAGTTCAGACACATAAAAATATGAACAAAACTTTTTTATCTCGTTTCTTACTTGGAAAAATATCCGTATTCGCTTACATAGGAAAGTTTTACAAAAGCCGCAGAACTTTTAGTGTGCTATTAAATTATTCTTTATTTATTTAAGTAACCGGGCGCAATCCAACTAATATTATAAATATGAAAGTACCTAACTCGCTTATCCTGTAACCTATACATGCTTTAATGGCTAAACGTTTTTGGAGTATCATGTAGATCTTATCCTAACAAAATTTAATTGTCTTTTTTTCTATGTCTACATTGTGCTCACATATACACATATGCTCACATGTAGAAGCAACAATACTGTATCTAGGACTAAGTGATATGTTGTAACTTGATTTGAAAAGAGTGTCCATGGAGTTTCTTGCCCATTCTTCTCCATGAGATCTACGATTTTGGAATGGGCAACTACAGTCCATCAGTTATTATGCCTGTGGTTGGACTTTAGGTAGTTTAGTTTTGACTATGCAGAAGTGCCTGTCATGGGTCTATTTGAAATCAATTCTTTTAGTTTGGATTTGGATGAAAAGTGGCATATCGATTGATCGTGACATGGCCTGGGCTGGCTTGGACCTACTTAGTATCCCGCTAGTATCTACGTTCCTATGTGATAATGTCCAACCTCCACGTGTGCGAAGTTGCAAGCCGAAGCTTGTTTTTTTTGTAATACGTGATGAACGGTGTGGTTCAGCCCTGTCTCCACCTTGTTGTCTGGCAATTTTTCAGAAATACAGTTCGCGCCTTCCCGAAAAAAAGGTCTAATTTTCGTAAAATCAATATGGTATTTCTTAATAGCATCCCGGTGTCTGCAGGCCCGCTCCATACGACTTAAACATAACTTGCGAAATGTGAGTGCTCTACAAGGTGTTGCTTTGCATTCTCGTCAAATTCAAGGAAGTAACTATGCTAATGATTCTCGACCCGAATCAATAATAAAATGGGTAGGTAGGTAATTTTTTATATTTTTTTTCTAAATATTGGCAATCGATAAGTGGACATCACCCGTATTAAAACGCGGCTCGTCTAATACTAGCCCTATAACCGCGCTTTCACACACAAACAAACGCAGACGTTTATTCGATAAACGGGTGATTCTCCTCTTTTGAAAAGGGCTTCATTCTGAAATAGTGGCAAATTGAAACAACTAAAAAAAGGAACGTTTATTATTATTGACCAGCTGGTACCGTAATTTATATTGATTTTTTACGTCTTCTATGACAACCTCTTGAATTATAACGAGGTTGCAAAACTACACCTTGTATAGGTACGCCTAACTAACCCTCGGGGTTTAGATAATATGTACGTGCATATATTATAGACATGGTGCTGTTATATGTATACAATATCATCAAATAATAACATTATTCAAATGCATAATATTTAAACAAGCAGTATTGCATTTAGCAGTATTTTTGCTGCCTTTTGATGGCAATATGCTCGCCCCCTATTACATGCGACTTAAACGTAACTGGCGAAATGTGGGTGTACTCTATCAGGTAGGTAGTGTCTGCCTAACCCTTCGGGGATTACATGCGTGAAGTTTTATGTTGTTATATTTCAACAAATTACATTCTTAAACAGTATACTCTTGAGTGATCTCCCGCTCATCTGTGAATATTGGTCCGTTGTCCTGCGAGTTTCGACCCGCGCTCCGGTCGCTGACCCCACCTACATCGCTAGAGGGATGCGTCAGACGAAACAAGTCCGTTTCGCAAAACAAAAATAAGTACAAGGGAGTAATGCACAGATTAATAGCAGCTTGACTTTTAAAGGGTGAGTGGATGTTCTTGTTTTGTATTGTAAGTTATTTGACTGCGGTGATGGAGGGATGTTTTAAACTCGAATTTAAGAAATGGATGTCCGTTTCCAAGTGTCCGTCAACAGTCTTAACGAGAGAAAAGATTTTTCAAGAGGATACATCAAAGTTGGGAGTGAGTACTGAGATGACGAGTTTTAGAGAAGCAGAAGCCGTGCTGCGGCGAACCCAAACAAAAGAATAAGAATCATAAAGTTGTGTTTAAAAATAAAGGGTGTAAATATACTCTTAGCGAAGCCGAAAAGCACTTCTCCACGTTCTCCAAGTCATTGCGATCATTTTCCGGATCATACTTGGGAAACTTCTAGTTACAGACAAATTGGAGGTCAAATAATAATCATCACAGTCAAGTTCAATGCAGCACAATGTTGTGCTTGAGTGCGTTACATTGAGTTTTACCGTAAAACGTGATTTTTCACCCCAAGATAAAAGTCGTTTCCCAGCAATATTTTTGCGTAGAGTTGCTTAGTTTGAATACAGAATGCTTGGTTGACGGCTTCGTGAAGGGTCCGTTTACACCTTGTATAATTGAGTGGCTACTTGACTAGCCCTGTCACTACAAAGACTTCGCAATACGTTGCTATCTCAGAAAGAAACCGTACAACCTTCGAAAATGGCATAAAAGTCAATGCTGCTTGGCAACAGGAATAATAATAATACTTCCCCAGACAAACTTCTTCAATAAGAACACACTATCAAAAATTATGTCAGAGTCATTTTCTACTCTTGAGTGACTAGTGGCTGAATCGCAGTCACATAAATTATGCAGATGGGTGACCGTTCTTCACAGGTAGACAGGCTCAAGACCCCTTCATGCCTTCGAGAGCACGTAAAACTATGAAAATCGTTACGGCTAGTCAGGAGCTTGGAAGTCTGACCACTGTTCTTACCTTAGAGTCGCGTTTAATCAAGTAATTGGGTTGCGAAGGTCAAATGGCTGTCGCTAGGTGTAAAACTGGCGCTCTGAGAAATTCTGTCGCTTCTTGTTTGATTAGGAAAAAAAATGCTAAAAGCCAATTACTAAAAAACATGGTAAAAGCTAGTTACTTTCTTAATTTTTTGCTGTGCATGTATCCTCTATGCTCACCAGCTGCTGAATTGAAAGCTGATTCTCACAAAGTCAAGAAAAGCTAAGTGAATGATTAAGAGGTCTGCTCGTGTCTTACTAAAGACATCAGAACACCAGTATTTTACCTTCAACTACTACTATTTCGTCTCTGAAATTCAACATTATTTTGGATCATCATTCTCTTGCCCTTATCCCAAATTATTTGGGGTCAGCGCAACGTGTCTTCTTCTTCGGATCTGATCCAAAATAAAGCCTTTACATTGGTCAATCTTTTATTTACTACAGTCCATTTACAATTTATGCCTGTGGCTGGACTGTAGGTAGCTTATTTTTGACTATGCAAAAGTACCTTTCACGGTTCTATTGGAAATAAATGCTTTGAGTTGAGTTTTATTTTGTCACTGTTTCATAGCCTTTCACTCATACCTTTGAGCGGGTTCTCTTACAGCTCTCCCAGAAACGCTTCAGGACGTCATCACGCTAGCGTTTTCTAGGCCTTGTTAAAATTGCATGATATATATATATTTTTTTTACTCTATTTTGTCGCTCACTAACTCATCGTCATATGAGGTCAAGCGGCCTCAGGTCGTGATCTCACATAATTATATGCAAAACTATTTTTTTTTCTGACAGAGCCTAGGAGCTTGCTGTATAAAGTTGTTGTTACTTAAATAATTTGCAAGAGAATCTTCCCATTCATCCAAAACTGAGCTAGTTTTTTTCCTCTATTGCTTATGTAAACCCTTTACTTCATACATAACATCACGCTTTTGATCCCGGAGGGTTAGGCAGAGGTGTACTTAATAGTACACCCACATTTCGCCAGTTATGTTTTAGTCCCATGTAATGGGGGCGAGCCTATTGACAACAACCGGGCACAAATCCAGACTCCGTGGCTACTACTGATCCTGAGATTCCTGATGGATAAACCTAATAACACTTTGCCCGACCCGGCAATCGAACCCAGGTCCTCGTGCTCAGGAATCTAACCATCTTTATTTCCTGAGTACAAATCTGAAAATAATATTTGTAGCTGCTGAATGTAACCTCCCCTTGCGTAAAACTAGGTATGTTTGCAAATCAAGAAAGCTACCGCCAATCTACCCACCTTGTAGGTTACCAAGCGGCAAATCTACATTTCCTTAGAACACATTCTAATTTTAGCCAGATCGTAACACAATATAAAAATAGTTATTTCTCATGTATACTTGCTTAATATTTCTTGGAAAAGATGTCGTGGTCATGATTTGCGTAGGAAGTGGGTACCTACTTGTAGGTCATAATAATCATTTCGTTTAACTGTCGCAGCGGTTGCATTGGTAATTGCATACGAGTACATAGCAATATTGGCCGAATGACGACCCAGAAAACACATCTTTGGAGAAGAATGATTAGGAGAGCCGCTCATAAATAAAGATGGATAAGGCCAGAAGAAGAAGACATGATATGGTGCAGATTTGCGCCCTTTTGATGGTAATAGACTCGCCATATTACATGAGACTTAAAAATAACTGGCGAAATGTGATTGTAATTCAGGTACACATGTCACTGTATAATCCTTCGAGGGTCACACGCGTGATGTAATGTTTTGAGAGTACGGACATCCAAAAGCTCGACACAATTTCATATAATTTGGTGTGTTTTGGGTGGTAGCAGATATCGATCCGAGTATCAAAGCTGGGCTATGAAGGTCTGATGCCGATGATCTGATATTCACGCAACCCAATCAGGTTATACCGGTACGTTGACTGGATGTGATATATCGAGCAAAGCGTTTGAAGATTAATCCAATTTCGACAAGATGGCGGATGCATATATTGAGTTATGTTCTGCTGGATACACTTCTCACACTGCCTGTGTAAAAATAATAAGGTAGCCTATGTATGTATTCGATTATGGTCTTCATGATTCAATTTCTTTAAAATCCGTTCTAGACTTCTGTGCTGTTTTGTAGAACAGTCCGTGTTCTTACATTTTTTTAATAGGGTTGGTTATGAACTTCGTAATACTGGCAGTCGCTTTTTTATATCTACTAAATAACAACTCGCCTGATGTGAAGCGATGATGCGGCCTTGGGTGGAGCAGGCGCGCCTAGAAGAAAGCGATTCACTCGAATCTTGAATATATCCAGGGAACAGAGAAGCTGGCAGTGAATTCCACAGACTGGCAGTTCCCACAATAAATGTGGAAGCATAGCGCTTTGTTCGGGTCCGCGGAACTTCTTTTTATTCTTTCATTTTTGACTGAGAAAAGGTTTGCATTAGGAAAAACAGACCAGAGGGCATCGAATTAGTGACATTCTATCAGTGATGAAGAAGATAGAAGAGGCAGAAATGTATTGGATTGGTCTAAGCTACTGAAAAACATATGTCAATCGTGTTGACATGTCGCTGTACAAATACGAAATACTTCCTGCCCTCTGAGACGATATGAGTTGGATTTTTGCGCTTCGATGGCAAGACGATGCATTTATACACACTTAGAAGAGGGTATGCGAAACCCGGTTTTCCCGGGTTTTACTATGGGACCGAAGCCGGGTTTGATGCCTGGTTATTTTGGGGGCTTTTTTCTATAAGTTTGAATAAATGATCTAACTTTAGCGCTGAGATATATTCAATCAGATTCAGCACAAGACATTTTTGAACTGCATCGAGAACTTGCTGCAAAACTTAAGAGCAGCAAACCGAGTACTTATAGTAGCAAGTGCAATATTAAACGTCGCTACGCACAAGTAGAGAGCGTTGCCACGACAACGCGCGAGCCCCTCCGTAACCTAGTTTACACAGTTTACCTCTTATAACTTGTGCGGGACGAAAACTTACTCTTTTACACTGAAAGACTGAAATAGGAAATTTCCTATTAATAAATAGAAGAAGATAAAATGCTGGTTTTGAATTGGGACAACCTTAGTTGAGCAAAATTGAGTGAGTTGAAGAAATATATCAAAGTTATAAACGAAAGTGGCAATAGAATAGGTAGGATTGTAAAAATTGTGTTCATTTTGCAAAATCTATCATTCGTCATTCCCCTGCCCTTACCCCAATTTACTTGGGGTCGGCGCAGCATGTCCTCAACTTCCATGCTTTCTTTCTAGCCTCATGCCTCTAATAGTCTCATGACTTATGCAAAATCAATCATTTTCAATCTAATAATTGAGCCAAAATCTCAGTGCACCTATGAAATTTTCTCTCGAAATTACACATTACAGAAATTCTGAGCGTACTGAAAGAGATTTAATATCAGAGTTTTCGTATAAAATCTTAGCATTTCGGCACAATGCCGTCTTGAAATAGAAGACAGAAAATGGCGGTAGCAATGACCGATATTCTCGTGTGGCCTTTATTAAACGCGCAGAAAAGCTCGCGTGTGTAGAGAGAACTTGATTTCTAGAGATATGGCTTGGGTTTCATCAAAGTTAAATGTTATTTGGACGTTAATCATTTGATGATTGTCGTTATAATCTGAAGTCCTTTCGGAAAATTTGTCAGGTTAAAATAAACTCTATAAGCCTCACTTTTGGAACGAAAACGGCGGGAGTAGAAAAGTGGAAGGTTTGTTTATAGACATAAAGCAATCAGGGTCTTAAACTAGTACTGTCACCAAGCAAATCGCCTAAACCACCTTCAAAATTTGAACACCCACCAAAAAGAAACATAGACAACCCCAAAGATGCGTGCTGATGAATTAAACCATTTTTTTTACTGGAAAATCGATAGTTGATTGTGGGCGTTCATTGAGGGTGTCGTAGCGGCAGCGGGGGGTGTTGGCGCGTGCGCGGGGCGGCGGGCGGAGGGGCGCGGCGGCGCGGCGCGGCCACGCTGCCTCACTCGCCCGCGGGCCGCCGCCCGAGACGCACGTCACGACCATATTGTCCTGTCACAGCAGTACGTGTTGCCTACAGTTACTGCTGCGTCCGGACAAGCGGGCCGTGGCGTTGCACTAGCACCACTGAAGACCCACAACATTGTTCTGTATTTCATGTGTTCTTGTGTAAACTGTACTAACAATCTTCCTTGCAGGTTATATTTGAGAAAGCACGAGGAAAGCTGCTGTGAGGTGCTTTCTGATTATTCGCCTGTCGTGTAAAGTGTTTGCGTGGTGTTGTGTCAGTGTAACAACGCGAATTCTTCTATAATATCGTCCGTTTCGCGTAGATACGAGAGTGGTTCAACACATGATCGCCGGAGGGTGCATATATCGAGCGGCGCTGTGCGCATGCGTGCCACATTTTTTCGCTGCATCTGAAACTCCGGCCATTTTCTACTCGCAAATCGAGTCCAATTCGATTTTAGGGGAAAATGTATCTTATTTGTGTTAAGTTTAGGGTTGTTTTTGGCGTGTTGGTGTTAGAATCCTTAGGATAATATATTTTAGTTTCATTTCATTGATTTGAAAGGGACTGAGCCCCGGATGGTGACGCGAAAGGGGTGGAATCTAGGTTGAGGCAAGCTGACACAATATGGACCCAACTTACCCCTTAACAGACGCACCATAAAGATAACTAACCTCAAAGTATTTTTCTTAAGCTTTTCACAGATTTCCACGAAGCAGAGATGAGCAATTGTATTTTAATCATTAGAAAAGCTTCTTTATCTATCTGTCTAGTGCCTTGTATAGCGTAGCATAGAGTTCAGCACCTAGTTTATAACCTTATTTCGCACAAACAAGCCTAAAGCGCGGGGGAGTAGAGGTCCTTGCCCCGGCTGTGGGTCAATACTGGCTGAAATAATTAATTTATTTTTTATAGCCTAGTTTACTTAGCCTATCTAGTTAGTTAGAGAGCTTTATAGAATGGAAGTAGGTAGATAGATGTAAACCTTCAGTAGTAATGACAAAAGGCGTTGTCATTACCCGGTGACGCCATTGAAGGACTGGGTAGCAACATAACCGTATAATATTCAGCACTATATACCCAAATTTACTCGTAAAACCACCCAGTAACTTCCAGCTGTAGTTTAGTTTAAACCTCTTTGTTGTTTCAAGAGGGTGTTGCAAGCTAAATTATTAGTCAAATAAATGGAATAATTGATTACTTGACAACTTTAGGGTAGTGCGTGTTTGTTTAGTGTGCTTCCATTTTTGAATGTTCGTTTTAGTCGATTCTCTTTTGTTTATGTTCTGTAAATTGATTTTGGCAGTCGAGCTTTTATTCGTTGTATTAGAAGTTATCAGATTGGTAGCTTATTATTAGCTATTAAATAATACCTAGGTGCTACGTACACATGATCGATAACAAACATCAACCCTGTTATCCCCAAACGGTTAGGCAGCCGTACCTACGTAGCTGTAGTAAACCTACATTTATGTATAAATCCCATATAATAGGTGTCAAGTTTACATACGAGCTTTTTTTGTCTAGTTTAAATAGCAACACATCATAGTTTAGTTAGATTTTATTTTTATATGACGTAACTTTGGCAATGAATTGTTAGGCTCTAGTTTGGTGGCATTAAGAATAACAAATTTCGCAGTTCTCTATCTTAGAACATTAAGGGCCTTTTACAGACTGACTGGCTGTGGATACGTATTATCTATTAGAAGCTAGACACATAAATGTAATACGAAATTAACCCCCCCATGAGTTGACCAAAATATATCTGATAACGTCACATATAGAATTTTTCCTATATATCAATACACAAAACACATTAACAAATAACTCGGAAACAATTTATCCCGGCCAAGTAAATGATTCTGAGCGAATCGACCATAGCACAGGGCGTTGCCATGGCGCTTTTAAGCGACGGGATACCAGACACAGAACTTTATTGGAATACTCTCCACACGCCGCTTTGTCTACGAAAACCACCCTTACTGCTGCGACATAAGAGCGCTGTTAAAGTCAAACTGTGGCTATGGGCGTGCGGTTGTTGTTTGAAAAGCGACCTTACTGCCCCGACATAAAGGCGCCATATGTGTTGGCAGTTGACTGTATCTATTATGAAGAATATTGGCCGCACCTTTAATGTTGGCGTTAGGAATACCATTAGGAACTATATCCGAGGCGTTGAACTGAATTCATTGGTTTTGAATGTAGCTTGAGCTTATAAATATTATTATTTACACAGTAATATGTTCTCCAAGGGTTATCGTGGGACCCAGTAACTGGGTTGTGGTGATCAGATGGGCAGTCGCTGTACGTAAAATACTGGTATTCAGGTGCATCCGTTTAGACTGGAAGCTGATCCCAACATAGCTGGAAAAATTATATAAAGGTTAAGCTACAATATACCGGCTCCCTTTATAGCTTAGGGACTTGTAAAAAAACATTAGAATTTAGGTTAAAAAATAACAGCAAAATATCGCTCCTGTATTTCCCGAAGGGTTTGGCAGAAACCTATCCGGTTACCTATACATATAGTACACCCACATTTCAAGTTAAAACCTATGAAATCAAATCTGTATAAACACTAGATGCAACTTCAGATGACAATCAAAACCTTGTTTAGCTTTAAGAGTAGTAATGAATTAATATGAATACGACAATTAATATTGTTTTTTCCAGTATAATGGAAACCAGAATAATAAAAATATTTAGCAAATGTTTTAGGAAACATCCAATTTCCTCAAACTTCGGTACTAAATCTCTCCTTGTCTCCTTTTCCCAACTATGTTGGGGTCGGCTTCCAGTCTAACCGGATGCAGCTGAATACCAGTATTCTACATGGAGCGACTGCCTATCTGACCTCCACAACCCAGTTAGTACTGGGTAATACGATACCCCTTGCTAAGACTGGTTGTCACTTTCGGACCACTGGCTACCTGTAACATCTGTCAAAGATCTACAAATGACAGCCGGGACCAACGGCTTAACGTACTTTCCAAGGCACGGAGGAAACTCGGTTTGTAATGGGTGGTCACCCATCCACGGATCAGCCTAGGTAAGCGAGTCTTAACCTAAAGATCGACCCGAGCGGCTGTTATTATTTAGCCACGAGCTCTTCAACAGACGTTAAAGAATAATGATTACCAGACATAACAACATTGTTAATAGAAATATAATGTCATCGATATACGCGCCAACATCCAACTGATAAAATCTCATCGCCGGCTCTAGGAACAGAAACTCTTTAAACACAAAAATCTGCATACTTATGAAGCTCTTAAACGTGTATTACTGAACAAACTGCCAGAGAAAATGGCGCTTATTGCAGCTAATTTAAAAGCAATGTTTGTATTATTTTTGCGAAAGCATGGTAACAGAGTTCATTGACCCGAGTCCTGTGCGAGGCGGTCCAGCACTTTGCAAATTACTCATACGGGTACTGGCAGTTGGCTGTTCTGCTATAAGCTATAATACACATAAATATGCTTAATATGAGTGCTAGGCTACTCCTGTCAAAGTAATGAAACTTCAATGTAGTTAAATGTAGAGAAAATAATAATGCGTTTCAACTCATAACGTAACATAACGCTTGTCAACCTCGAAGGGTTGGACAGACGTGTATGTACCTACCTTCGTACATCCTAATTCCGCTAAGTTCATGTAATATAGGGACTACAACCGACTACTTCTTCACGCTTTACTGAGAAATTCCTAATGAAAAATATAACAAAAAAAAAACTACGACAAAATAACTGCTCAACCGAGGAATCGAACCCAAGACGTTATGCTTAAGAGTGTTTGCGACCAATCGACCGACGACGAACATATTCTCTCTACGAAACATCATCGTCTGCGAGCCTTTTCCCAACTATGTTGGGGTCGGCTTCCAGTCAAACCAGAAGCTTCTGAAAACCAGTATCTTGGAGCGACTGCGTATCTGACAAGTCATAATCAAAATCAAAGCATTTATTTCAAGTAGGCCAATTACAGGCACTTTTGAACTGTGGAAACAAAGACAGCAATAAAAAATGAAACCACACTCCCAGTCACAAGACATAATAACTGTGAAAGTACTGTAGTTGCCCATTCCAAAGCGTAGATCTCTATGGAGAAGAATGGGCAAGAAACTCCATGGACACTGTTTTAAATCATAATGTTTTTACTAAAATCTTGGATACATCATTCTTGTTGAGATGGTACATTCAATCATCATCATTACTCTCCTGCCCTTATCCCAATTCATTTGGGGTCGGCGCAGCATGTCTTCTTCTTCCATACGTCTCCATTACTCGTCATCTCATCATACACCTCTTTCCTTGCCATATCAGCCTTCACACAGTACATCCATCGTTTCATAATATAACTGTAAAAATTAAAGCCTGTTTTATTTATAAGTACTCCATTTACAGACAACTTCACTGATGAAATCAGACATCTACATGTCGTAGCCGCGTAGCAATAGCGTAGGCCGTACTACGTAGGTAACCTGTCTACGCCGGATTGCTGCTACGAGGTGTTACTACGCAGCTACGGCGTAGCATACATCTTTAGAATAAGATCTTGGATCTTTTCTCATACTTGCTATTGTCTAAGGGGCAGGCAGAGTTGTATTGATGATTATTCGAATGACTATATGTATGAGTGAAAGTACTTGATACTCAGATCTGAATTAAGCTTTCTTACTGCATAGCTTTTGTATAGCATTTCACCAGGAGTGACTGCCTGAGAGTTAATGACCTAACAGTACTGAAGAGACTAGAATAGATACTTAAATTTATTTTCACTGAGTTTTTTTTAATACTAATTATGCTTGCGTTTGACGGCAACTCGTCTGATGTGAAGTGACGATGCGGCCTAGGGTGGAGCACGCGCGCCTGGAAGAAACCGATTCACTCGAACCTTGAATAGATCCAGATCATAATGATCAGGGAACAGAGAAGCTGACAGTGAATACCACAGCCTGGCGGCACGTACAGTAAATGTGGAAGCATAGCGCTTTGTTCGGGTCGAGGCACAAATTAAGTTGTTACAGTTCATCTAGAATCGACCCTATTGACATTTACAAAAAAATCCCTACTTGCTAAAATGTATTCAATTAAAAGAGATTTTTGATACATTTCGATTGTTAATTAAATACTTCGGTACTTCTAGTTTCATTTTATATTTTGAACTAGCTGTTGCCCGCGACCTTTTTCTGCGTGAAATTATTATAAAAACATCACTTCCCTATTTGAACCGAATTTTGTTAAAAATTTTAAGGGTTTTATATTTTTTTACACGAAACCCTAATTCTTTTTCTAAAATACAGGTAGCTTAGTTACTCCTTATAACATCAGCTATCAGCCAGTAAAAGACTCGTCAAAATGTGGTCCAGCCGTTTCGGAGATTAGCCGGAACAAACAGATAGATTGACAAAAATTATAAAAATATGTTTTTGTTACCAGTTCCGTATATATTCATATGCATTCAGTAAAAAGCTGTTATTTTGAAATTACAAACAGACACTTCAATTTTATTTATTGGTGTATATTTATAAGATATATATGTGCTACTGCGATCTAAAACACATCAATCTTCAGTATCTCTATCATAGCTATCATGATTTCTGTACAAAAATTGCTGCCATCACACATATACCAACTTCATTTGTCGTCACAGACAAAAAACAGTGTTCGTTTCGTCGAACCGAATATGGGACGTAAAAGTAGTAATGTAATGTGCTCGTATCTTCAGAGGAATACAAGGGATATCGGGGCTTTGCTGGGAAATGAAAAAAGCTGGTTTATGTCGGTGTTGATACGTGTACCGTTCCTACACATACTGCCAGTGTTTTAGTACTTTTTTTTTGCGGCTTCGTTAACATGGAAAATGATTTGGGAAGATGTGTTTTTAGAAATCCGTGCTGACATTTTAAATGCGAAAGCAATGAGGGCTATCGTTTTTTAGCTCGCCAGATGGCGCCACTGTTGAGTAAGGTCAGGTAATTCTATTTCATACTTTAAAGTACCAATAACTTCATAAAAAGTTTATTTAATTACTTTTAACAACATAGTGTAAACTTAAGGTACATATTTACAATATTGTCCCTAAAATTAGCAAGCATGAAACATTTAAAAATCATTTTTCCTTCAAGTACTAACAAATTAGAACTCCCAACTTGCTACATATAATCTTCAAATCATAATTAATCAGGGATGGCTTATTCTTGACCACACTCGTGAATATTAATAAAACTATGTGATAAAAAAGGGCGTAAAGCGGGAACACTATGACATCTGTCAATTCTGAAGACCTTACTCTACACGAACGCCTCTAGCGGCGAATTCATGCGCGACAGCCCCCATTCTCTCTCAATTCTCTGCCCAATACATTACATCGCGCATGTAATCCGCGAATTAGGCAACCCTGGTACCTACCCGTAGTACTTATAGTACACCAATGATTCATCAATTAGGTACTAATCCATATCCCGTGCCGCTACTGAACTAACCAATTCCATATAAGAAAACCCTATAAAAAAAATCCGACCTGGGAATCAAACCCCTAATCCCTCAATCAAGAATTTTCATAAATTGGTCGTCCTGTCCTGTTAGGGACTTCACATTAGTAACGAGGTGTTATAAATGTCAACAGTACGGCCATGCAGCAAAATCTTGCAGAGAGATCAACTCTACGTGTAGTCACTGTGGTGAAGAAAGTCATGTGATGTCCGAATGCTCGAAGAAAACTGAAACTCCGAAATGCGCGACTTGTTCACGCTTTAAAAAACCCAGTGACCATAAAACCGGAGACACAGAATGCCCTGCTAGGAAAATAGCTGAGCACAGATATATCAACTCCATCGATTATGACGGCGCCTAGTGCGTCATAAAAAACCAGCCTTCCGTTTCTGTCTTTTTTTTCCCTGACTCAACGACACCTATGCGAGACAACCTGCCCTACTTACCATCGAATTGTTGCTGTCTAAGCAAATTCTTGACCGCTATATAAAAATATCATGACAATGATTTTTGCAATTTTTACTTGACCGAGTCTAACTTGTTTATGAATTCTGCTGAAACTATTGTAATAGTGTAATTAATTAAGCGCAAAATTGAACATAGCTTTAATCTACATGTTTAAGACCATTCATCTTTTTTTGTTTTTCATTGTCATTTTGTTCTCATCTAATAAATAATAGAGTTAAAGTAAATTAGGTATATTATTATCATAATAAATTAACTATTTTTTTCACTAATTTAAAAAAAAAAAACATCGTATGCTAAATATTGTTTAAAAATTTGTTGTCCAAATATGTACTTAGTATTAGAACACATCGCCTGTGATACAGGTTTATCCTAGTACAGGCATCTAACTCTGTTTTACCTACATTATTTCTAAGACTTATGTTGTATTGTAAAAAATTAACTTTGAATAAATTGAATTGAATTGAATTGAATTTGAATTGAATTGAAACCTTAGACCTCATGTACAGCATTAGCGCTTGCGACCATTAGAGCGACGAGCCAGTCACTCACACTTAGGTAATGATTTAGGCCGTATTCCTTCTAGATTGACCAGTAACGTGGTCAGCAAAAACATCTAGCTAAAGAAAAAACCTTAAAAAACCCGACGTCAATTTTTAAAATGAAATCGTGTACCGGGATACAATTTTCCGACATTAATACGTCCGCCCTAGATAGACGTCCCGTCGCTCGTTACTGGCGCGAACTTTTTATCAGCTCGCGCCATTTTCTTACTACTTCATTACTCTATTGGCAACAGATACCAACCTCATTTTGCTGCCGTCCAACTGTCAAACATTCTCTAGCTCAAGGCAGTAAGGTTGATGTTTGAATGAATTTCCGTTTTGTTGATTGCGGATTTATTTTTGTACAACTGTCAAACTACCAATGACATGACGAAGCATTTCGTTTTTGTAAAATGAAAAAGTCACGGTGATTCGGCCACAATGGGATTAGCTTAATCGAAGTGGGATGGGCTAGTTTTTTCTTACAGTTTCCATAGTAATGACTCACTGGAGCGTAAGTGAAAATATTTTTGCGAAAAACAAAATGGTGAGTCATTTGCTTGTTTTTTCATTCGGCAAAGGCGGGTGGGTATCTAGATAGTGGACGCAATTTCGTTCCGAATTCATGTGTTTTTTGCTTGTTTCACATTTATCAGCCCGATTGGTAGGGATGTAGGTGCTATTATAGTTTATTTTCTTTTTGTAGAAGGTCTTTTTTCATTCTGATTAGAGACTGTTTCACGGGAGTGTGCTGTTATACGTGACCGGTCATATTAGTTATTTTTAAGCATAAAATCAAAATCAAAAGTCATTTATTCAAATTAGGCTGATAATCAGAACTTTTCGAACGTCGAGTTTACTGGACAGTCCCCCAAAACGCCCGCCCTTCGTCACTTCCTAGTGTTTTAGCTGGGAAGAAGAAGTGGCGGAACAAACTCCCCAGCAACACATCTGTCTGTTAGGTTAGAAGAACCAGATTCTATACAATAGCGTGTAAAATATATAAAAAATCAATTGCTTTAAATAACTGTGACATGTCAGCTAGCACACACCAATAATAAAATCAAAAATTAACATATATATGTATATAAATATTCAAGCATATATAAAGCCACACGTGCAATGTTGGGTTATGCATATAGCAAAAACTTGAAGTCACAAATGATAAACTTCCTCCATAGTGCAAAAAACATACTAAAATAAAACGAATTACTAAGAACAGTAAAAAAAACTGGGCAACAAGACGACCAGTCACCACAAGCAGCACCCGTTCACGAGCATAACGCAAAGACCAGCCACCCCTTCGCCATATTTGAGGGAAGGAGATAACCCGACCCCCGACGCTACCGCAAGCAATGACATCTAAAGGAGCATACGGTGGAGGTCTGCCCCGCTTGGGCGGAGCAACGCCGTGTCCTCATAGCGGCGATCGGCGGCGGCGACCTCTCGCGTCCGGCCCTGGTTCGAGCCATGGTCCGGAGCGAGACGGAATGGGAAGCCGTCACCTCCTTTTGCGAAGCAGTCATGCTAGCAAAGGAGGAGGCGGAACGTGAGAGAGAGCGTTCCTCCTCACGTCCCAGACGCCGCGCGAGACGCACCGCGTAGAACCGGGCCTGTGGACGGTGAGCTAAGGGCTAGCTCGCCGTCCCTCCGTCTTAGGACGACAGGCCGTGTCGACGGCGCGTTCGTGTTCCACGCGCGCCTCAAAGAGATGTCAGCATAGGGAAGGGGCCCGCAAGGGCCGATGCCTGCCGGGTGCTGCGGGTTGTTCGAAAGAGATACCGCGGCCCCGGAACACAAAGGGCGATGAAGGAACATGGGTGGGTTTTAGTCAGTAAAAGTCTGACACTCATTCAGAAGTCATTTGATGATTTCCCATCCGGAAAAAAAAGGGAGCATGACGAACTTATTGCCGGATCAAGAAGCAAAAAAAAAAAAAATTAAAATCAATAGTCGAGGTCGCTAGTTAACCATATTCCTTCTAATCTTTTAACTTTTCAAATCTTCGGCAGACAGAAACTGTAATTAAAATCGACTAAACATAATTTAGCTAAATTGGTGGCACATCACTACACCCGTCAACAACAATGACATAATATTGACATGTGTGGCGATGGAGGGAAAATAATTACGCGCAGTTTCAGCTCAATAATAAAGAAACAAAGAGTAGTATTTCAGTTCACCGAAACAAAAAAGAGAAGCTCAAAAATGATAGGCACCTCTTCTTGCATCTTGCTAAACAGTTCTCCAGGGAAAGCACTAGCTACGATATTTGATTAAGTTGCCAAGCAGCTCTGCTTTGTACTAGTCAGTGGGGGCCCGTAACAAGGTGACGAAAGCAATGAAAAATCACCGTCTCATCTAAGTGGGGATTGGTATCTAATGGGTAACCTACTCGTTGAATATTACCAGAAATTAGAATGGGAAGACCGCTTTCCCCAATTGGAAAAACATTTTCGTTCCTGTTCGCTTTGAATCTTCTCTTTTCAAGACATATCATCTGCCTAGCCTTTGCA
Organism: Standfussiana lucernea; assembly: GCA_964057025.1. Lineage (NCBI taxonomy): Eukaryota > Metazoa > Arthropoda > Insecta > Lepidoptera > Noctuidae > Standfussiana > Standfussiana lucernea. The sequence continues at coordinate 10,730,687 of OZ059811.1, forward strand.
CAACATATTAGGGCCGGCTTAACCTTTTCACCACCACTGAATTCAATAGAAGCACTAGCGCCACGACTTCATTAGATTATATTATATTTCATTATACATTTATAGCTTGGCGCTAGCGAGGCATCGCGTTCTGTGTACGTTGGCGGTAAAAAGGTTAACTAAATATAGCTGAACATCTGTTTTCCACATAGAGTGAGTAGGCTCACTCCATGTCGAGATCAGGTAGGCCTGACCTCCACAAATCAGTAACTGGTTAACACGATACTTCTTGCTAAGACTGCTTCTCAGATTTTCGGGGTTCTGCCTACACGTAGCGGCTACCAAAAGATTTTCAGGCCTAACTTTCATTCTGAAGTACGGAGGAGTCATGAAACCACAGAACGACCTTGGTTGCCGTAGCTTCACCTCGAAGATCAATCCGCTCGGGTATTATTGTTTGGCCGCGAGACGCTCCCATTTTTCAAGATATGCTTAGCCCAAACATCAATGTTCATATCACTCACAAGTATTCCCGAGTTTACTGACGATCTACCACTTTTCACCCTTACGACCTAAGTAATAAGGTTGAAAAGAAATCGACCCTCAGTGGACTCGGTAGTACATCCTATCAAGAGCCTCTCGAAAGTTCTGCGCGAACAATAAAATGGCGTGGGGTGTCGCCGTATAAATTAATATCTGCAGATAATCCTCGTTCTGCTGACTGCCTGGTGTCTGCGTTTTATGACGTGGAAGTGAACACGGATGAGGCGGGCTGTTACGGATGTCATCCATTACAAATGGTGGAAGAATTGAGGATTATAGGCAGGAGTTCGGAACAATTAGATTTCATTTCTACGTTATTAAAAATGATTATTATGAAAAATAATGTGAGAAACTCCGGACTAAAATTATGACTAGGTCATTCTTTCTCTTATAAAAACAGTTTGGTAGTCAGAAACGAAAAAGTCCGGCAGCCAGTCTTGTCCACGAAGCAGTCTAAAGGATCGTTTATCCCAGTAACTAGGTTATGCAGGTCAGAGGCAGTCGCTCCATGTACTATACTGATATTCAGATGAAGACCGATGAAAATGAATGCAGAATGATAACTATGTTTCTCAAAGCCGTAACTAGCCCAGAGTTAAAAGACTACGTCGAAAATGTCAAGAGGAACAGTAACTAAATTAACTCTCTTCTGCTATGATTTTTTCATAATCTAGTTTATACCCGCGGCTTCACACGCGTGGAGTTTGGTAGGTATTTGTCCCGCGGGGTCGAACTGCCGAGATAGAAAGTATCCCATGTGTTAATCCAGGTTATAAACTATCTGTCATCTAAATCCGTTCAGTACTTTTTGGTTGAAAGAGTAATAAACATCCATCCTCACAAACTTTAACATTTTAAATAGTAGTGTAGCAGTATGAAGAACAGGGTGTAAATTTCTTCATCCCTCACAAAAGAGGGAAGATCCTCCGAGCAGACGGGTGTTGTGTCGGCTGGGCTACTGCCCGACAGTCGCTGTCGGGTTCTTTTAAATAGTCTTAAGTCGCGGATAACGTTCACTGCGCGATTTAGATATTTGATGTTAGTTCTTCCTTTGTGTCATTGGTGGCGCTGTAGTACTTTTTGTATTTGTGAGATAAATGTTTGACCAACTCTTCCACGGGTACAGTCAAAAAGGCATAAAACTAGTATTAAACTTATCACATACATCATAAAAAACCCTACCGCCTTAAACATTATCAGACCACAAAGGGCCTGTACAAAACAGTCCCGGACAATAACTTTAGTCCATTTATTTTAACTACCCATTTTGAAGGTAGACTCGCAAAAACCCGGTCAGCCTCACTTGAAATGCGAAAACCGCCCTTACAGCTTGGATGTTAAGGCGCTGTGACGTGCGGTTGACTGTATAGACCTGTGAATAATGATCGTTTATCATAATACACCCTTGTCTGTGTGTGATGTGACTAAACTTGGGTAAGGGTCGTGTCTCAGTGCGGGGCGATGCGCGGCTATATAGAGTGGGAGCCGTAAAGAGCTTTGGTCAAGTGATTTTTAATGGTTCTTTTTTTGACGGCTCGGTTGGCGCTGTGACTGAGCGATTGGCTGCTACGCTGCATTTCGCGGGTTCGATCCCCGCACGGAAATATTTGTATGACCTACAAGCAGTTGTTCTGGGTCTGGCTGTTTGTGTATGTGAGTTTAAATGTTTGTAAACGCTCCCACGATACAGAAGAAATCCCAAGAGTGGGGTAATGTTTAAAAAAAAAAAAACATGCATATATCCCATGTGACCTCTCAATGTAAGACTTTTAAGATTTTGTTTTATAGAGTTTTTGAACGACTGTATAACTATTATATTCTATAACTACTATTTCACTCGGACTTATTATTATTATAGCATTTATTTCGAGCTACGCCCATAGTGTTAGTAAAAATGGTCTTAATTACTACCTAGTGTTAGTAGACAGACATGGTTCATTTTGAGTGGAGTTTCATCCAATGTCTAGCATTGGAGACTCCCGTCTATCTGCGAATACACTCAAGAAAGTGTTGGTACTGCCACGAAGACGATCAAGTAGGGGAGGGCTTCTTTGCGCTGAGCGCAACTCTATAGCTTCGCTCTCCCTACCCTCAGTACCTTACCTAGTTTATTCACAGATTACGACCCGCCTACTGAAGTGTCACTCTACAGTACCGTCTGACACTACGGTCTGACACTAAGGGTACAATGGTACTTCATAGTGCCATTAAAGGGTGACGATCATTTTTCATGAGTTTATCTGCGGTTAATGTTGTAAGCTAAGATGTATGGTGGCATCAAAATCGGGATGTTTTGATTGTGGTACTGTTTGTCATTATCATTGATTGAAAACTACTGGGCTGTGTTATAAAAAGATGACGTTAATTAATGGTATGTCAGTATTATCACCAACAACTACCTAGCGTCCTAGCCTAGCGTCCTAGCCTTTTCGCAACTTATTATTTTTTTTTTTATTGAGCATGTGGTCGCGGGCTCGATTGCCGGGTCGCGCAAATTGTTCTTGGGTTTATCCATTAGGAATATCTCAGTAGCCGACACGTAATCTGGATTTGTGCCCGGTTCATAGCTATATGCCCGCCCCCTATTACATGGGACTTGAACATAACTGGCGGTGTACTATTAAGTATTACTCTGCCTAACCGTTCGGAGATGACAGGCGTGATGTTATTTATGTCTCTTAGTGACCCGTAATGCCTGTAAAGATTGCGAATGTCGGGACTAATTTGTACTATTGGGTTGCAGGTGTTAAGAGGATCTACTATTTAATGATGCTCTATTTACCGTATTTTGTCACGAACTTTGCGAGTCGCCAAGTGTTCTCGATATTTAATAGATGGTCGCTCGTATGAATACCCTTTGGCCATACGCACTTTATGATAGACCTATGTGACAAGCGCCAGGGTAGCCCGCGGAATTCAAATTTTCTTTGGTTTAGCAGGATTTACATTATCCTGTATGGCGTACACGTACGTAGTTACAGAATATTAGGTATACCCATTCAAATCATCAATACAACAATAAAAGTTCATTTAATTCCATTCAATGACTTTTTCATGAAAGAGTCATTCAATGGCATTAAATGAACTTGGAGGGTTGTGATGCATTTCGCGGCGTACCCTGGCATTTCACCTTAAATTAATTTGTCTGTAAATAAATATAAATATGTATCTGAAATTCTGAAGCGGAGGGTGTCCCCAATACTCCTAATACCTACCCTGTATTCATGATAGCATTTCGTTTCGTTCAGTAATTTGCGTTGTAATGGATTTCTAATTCGTCCGAAATTATATTTCAGTCAAACCTTCCCATTTATTTGATGTGGTGTATATTAAATCAGCCATTACTTTTGCGTTATGGTTTATTTTATAGCTGCTATTTTACGATTCGATGACATACCTAACGATCGTTTTAAATTAATAAAAAGGAAAAGTATTGAGAAAATATCTGACTCCATCAGCTGCCTGCCTTTTCCCAACTAGGTTGGGGTCAGCTTTCAGTCTAACCGGATGCAGCTGAATACCAGTATTTTACATGGAGCGACTGCCTATCTGACCTCCACAACCCAGTTAGTACTGGGTAATACGATACCCGTTGCTAAGACTGGTTGTCAGACTTTCGGGCCACTGACTACCTGTAACGACTGTCAAAGATCTACCAATGACAGCCGGGACCAACGGCTTAACGTGCTTTCCGAAGCATAGAGCCACCTAATGGGTGGTCACCCATCCACAGACCAACCGGGACAAGCTCGGCTTAATTAACCTAAAGATTGATCTGAGTGGCTGTTATTACTGATGATCTGAGTGGCTGCTCGTAACATATCTCACTCTCTGTTCGGTATTAAAATGTTCGGGTTCGAACCTTTAAAAATAAGAGATTTCATCAATGATAATAAAGTTCCTAACTCAATAGATTAAGGCACTAGGTATAAAGTTGGGTTAGTATATCCTTTCAGATAAAAGAAGAATTTTTCAAAACGGTTCATAAATGATGAAGATATGAGGTAAAAAAAAAATACAACCGAATTGAGAACCTCCTCCTTTAGACAGAACGGGCAAGAATGACACAGAAGAGGATTCCTTTACTAAGCGGTGAGTGGAACAAAGCTGCCAATCATGATGCAAAGAAAAAATATCAACTACCTACCTAAACAGGTAGGGACTTGTAAGGCCCGAAATCGTAGGCAGGTATTTTCTCGAACAGAAACTAATTCAAGGAAAGTCGTAAAACGTTGTTTCCTCATTATTAACGATTCGTTTAATGCGAAATCGAACTTCGGTTTATTGTTCCGTCAATAATATAGTGCTGTGCCTGGCGGGGACGCCATTTACTCGATTTTGGGAATGACACCAATAAATAACTGTAAAGGTTAGTATAGGTTCCTATTTTTGAACGGAATATTGCGGAAAAGAAAAATTTTAATTATTTTTAATTAATAATAATTAATTAATTTAAATTAATTAATTAATTAATTATAATATATATATATATATATATATATTTATATTAATTAATTATAACATTAATTCTAAAAAGTTTGATTCTTCATCAATGAGGGCTCCTCTTTTAAAATGAATTCGAATTTAATCTCGTGAGGTTCAGTTTTCAAAATCAATTAGGGGTTCAAACCTTTTCAATGTCAGATACGCAAAAGCCGTAAACGAATCTGCCTTAGATCTTAAACTTATCTGAACACCAGGCTGCAACTATTCTTTAACAAGCTGAATTCTTTAATTATTGTACCTGAAACAAAATACAAAATATTGAGTACAACGCCATCTATCGGCTGCAACTTCTAAACAAAAAGGTTCCGTTTAAACAACATAACACTTCACAATAGTACGTCTACTTGTTACTAGATGGCGCAAAACATAACTTCGGTTGAACAATGGAATTTATTGATTTACGCCTACCGGGAGGGTTGGGGGTGAGGGTCGCTCATTTTGCAGACTATTTGTGAGTGTCCCTGTGCAGAATTTACTGTTGACATGAATCAAATTATGTACAGTACGGATTCCCTCATTTGGTATGATACTTTATCGATTCGACGTTGAAATATTTCAATGTTATATTCAATTTCGTGCGCGGCGCGTGTTTCCCTAACTGATATTGATCAACCGAGTTACTTTATTTGGGTTACATTTTGTTTTAATGTTGCTCTTAAAATATCGTATTACAGAATCAAATTAGCTTTTCTGTATTAAAAAAGTCCTTTATATTTTTTGTGTTTTCTCGTAGAGGCGTAGGCTGTTACGATTAATCGTAGGTCTACGCCGTAGACTTATCGTAGCAAAGCGCTTTGTAGGCGGATTGTGAATGTTCTTTTATGTTTCTTATAAATATGAATTCTTTTGGCAAAGAAAAGGCAGGATAACCAGTTTTTGTGTGTTTCTTTAAAGACGACTAAGCGATTACGTCCAGAGGATAACACAACAGGGTTGTTTTGGGGTTTTCGACCAAGAATTTTTCAGTACTAGCTGAAGATTTGTGCCCGGTTGACGGCAATAGACTCGCCCCCTATTACATGGGACTTACACATAGGTAACTGACGAACTATGGGTCCATTTCTTCTTTGACAGAGTTTTTTGCTACATCGGCCTCTGACTTGGCTTTACACGCCATCGAGAAATATCTCTCAGGCATGCCGGTTTCCTCACGATGTTTTCCTTCACCAAAGCAAGTGATAATAATACAATACGCACATGAATCCGAAAAATCAGAGGTGTCCACTATAGGGTAGTGTACACCTATGCTTATCCCACCGCGGATAAACAGGCTTTGTGATAGACGCATCCTTTCTAGCCATATCACCCTTCACACAGTTCATCCATCGTCTCTTTGGTCTTCCTCTACTCTTATAGCCATCCACATTCATACTCAAAACTTTTCTCACGACATTTTCGTCATTGTTACTTCTTCGGTCACGCGTAATTCGCTAACTATGAGAACAGCACAAATGCTGATTTTGTAATATTAGAGAGTCTGTCGGTGGTAGCGGGGGTGAACCACCCATGTACACCCAACAACGTTGTAGGTCGACCACTTTTCACTCTATGTCCTTAGTAATAAGGTTGAAAGTCACCCGGGAACGTTGCCGGCTGTACATTGAGGTAGGTAGCATGTACGTATGTAGGTATTGCTACACGTGTAGGCTTAGTGCACTCTACAAATGGAAATCAGAAAGGTCAGGTGTGTAGTACTTGGAACCGGCGTGCGTGTATGACTAGATGTATGAACGTGGACGAGGCAAAAGGAGTGTGTCATGTGTGTAAGAGATTGTAGCAAGTGACATCTTTAAATTGAATAAACCCCCATAAATAGCGACCTACACAAATATCCTTTCTTTGGTATTGTTCGTCGTGTCGTTGAGCTCCTCAAGTTATGAGTCGAGCTACACGATAACTGACAAATGCTTGCACTGGCTGGACAGGTCCAATCAAATCTGTGTGGTTCTTTCTTCAAAAGACCATCTCAGACCCTAATCTGCATAGTCCTCATGTGAGTTGATCAAGATTATGTCTGGACCTCAGAAGAGTTTGTTTCGGCTGTTTCTTCTCAGAGTAGTCAGGTACGACACACCCGCCTCATCAGATTTTAAAAAGAGACGACACGTGTTAAAGTGTTTGTAAAAACATCATTTATCAATAAAGGTGACGTTCTGTATTTACTGCTTAAATACATGGAGAAAAGACATGAGTTTATCTGGGAAGGATGTCTGTTACTCTTTCACGCAAAAACTACTGAACGGAATTCAATGAAATTTGGCACACAGGTAGTTTATGACCTGGAATAGAATTCTTGGACTTCTTTTATTCTGGCAGTGCGATCTCGGGGAGACAATTACCGAACACCACGCGGGCGAAGCCGCGGGCATAAGCTAGTGTCTGTATATAAGTTAACAAATATCACAGTCAGTATGAAAGTCATCAACATCTGCCTGTCTTTTCCCAGCTATGTTGGGGTCGGCTTCCAGTCTAACCGGATACAGGTGAATACCAGTATTTTACATGGAGCGACTGCCTATCTGACCTCCGCGACCCGGTAACTGGTAATGTGATACCCCTCTAGCAAGAAGTAAGTTAAATAAAGATCTTGAAAATGAATTCTATTTGTAGAAACGATTCATTTTAAAGTTTTAATTAATGGACGTTGGGTGAAGGCGGGTACTTATACTTTGTCTAGTTGTTTTTAGCTTTACTTTATACACTAAATTGTTAGATATTATTTTGAACACTAATTGCTATAACTTCGGGGTTTGTGAAACTAAATCGGGTTTACAATTTTAAAATACGTATTCATTATAGAAATGAAAAGATCGTTCACATAAAGTTTTGCTGCGGAACAGTTACATTGTAAAGGTTGTAGTTATTTAACGATTTGCAATATGAAGCAAGCTAACCCCGGAGTTTCTATGAAGGATAAGATCTGAATTATACCACTTTTAATGCATAGCTTACGTATATTAATAATTCTAGATTGCTCTATCCCACTCCTGAATCTTTAGAACCGAAAAACCTTTTCTAAAATAAATTTTCGATCAGTGATCCATCAATCATCTGCCTAGCCTTTTCCCAACTATGTGTTAAGATCGTCTTCTAGTCTAACCGGATGCAGCTGAATATTTGCACAGCTGTGTATTTTACGTGGAGCGACTGCCTGTCTGACCTCCACAACCCAGTTAGTACTGGGTAATACGAAACCGCTTGATAAGACTCGTCTGATTTTCGGGCCGCTGACTACCTGTATGGACTGTCAAAGATCTACAAATGACAGCCGGGACCGACGGCTTAACGTGCTTTCCGAGGCACGGAGGAACCTCGGTATGTAAGGTGGTCACCCGTCTACAGACCAACCTAGGCAAGCGCGGCTTAACCTGAAAATTGATCCGAGCGGCTGTTATTATTTAGCTCCGAGGCAATGCAGCAATAAATAACTAACCTAATTATTACACCTCAGTACAGTCTCCCTATCTGTCCATTCCCTGTTCCCTGACCCATTTCTGCTCACCTAGCCAACTGACATACCTGACACCTACCGGTAGTCCCGTACCGGAAGGGACCGACCATCACTTGTTATAGTAAAACCCGTTTTCATAACCACTGGGCAATGACAGTGTTTTGTTGGATTTTGAACGCACATCTCAGGTCGTAGAGTTGGAATTCCAACGGTGAAAATGCGTCATTCAGGTGTTGCATCTAAATTAATGGCAGTGCTCTGTTGGATTTTCGACTTACGGATCAGCGATGTGAGTTGAAATTCCAAGGGAGTTATATGCATTAGTGGTGTAGAACGGTCTCAGTACAGCCTTTTCACATTTATTTAACCTCCGCCCCAACAGACAAAATCACAATGTTCCGTATGCTCGTAGGAATAAGGTAGTTTTAAGGTTGCTATCACTGTTAATAATAAACCCTTGTGTTAAGCCTTTTTTCATGAAACAAGCCCGCCACACTATGCTCAAATCACTGCAACTCCTGAAAGCCGGAATCAACAGTGGCGACACCAGAAAAGCGCTGAGACAATGAAGCTCGACGAAGTCCCAGAGAAACGATTTATCTGTGTTGGATCCCGCAACGAAATTAATCAGAGAAAAAATAGCGGAGGAGTAGGAAAAACATAATTTCCACGTCTCTCTCAGCAGGAGACTGACTCACTGATAAGCCTGTGTCAATTATTGTGATCTTTAATTTTATGACAGTACGGTTGATGTTGGAGTGCAGCTGCCAGCGGTATAATAACTATAAATAGGGCTGTAATTATTTAGATAAGTCAGTAATGTGTCGGGCACAAACGGTGTGTAGCTCGGAGTTTTGTTTCTGTCATACTTTAGTAATTTAGTTGTTGTTTTAAAAGGTGTGCTGTGAATTTGGAAAGCGTGAATATGTGTTCACAGCCTTTTATGTTTGTGTGGACAGGTAGTCAGTGACCCGAAAGTCTGACAACCAGTGTTACCAAGGGTTATCGTATTACCCAGTACTAACTGGGTTGTAGAGGTCATACAGGCAGTCGCTCCATGTAAAATACTGGTATTCAGCTGCATCCGTTTAGACTGGCCGACCCGGACATAGTGAGAAAAGGTAGGTAGATGTTGATGTTTGCGTGGGGGGTGAACTTAAGGTATAATAATGGGTGTAAAAATACTCGCAAGTAGCCGACTGCCTATAACTGTCAAAGATCTATAAATGACAGCCGCGACGAACGGCTTAACATGCTTTCCGACGTACAGAGGAAACTCGGTATCTAATGGGTGGTCACCCATCCACAGACCAACCTAGGCAAGGGCGGCTTAACCTGAAGATCGATCCGAAAGGCTGTTACTGATTAGCTACGATATCCTTGACTTTCATACATCTATCAAGTAGTAATTTCAAATACACAAAAACTCACAATGGGCCATTAATGACTCCATATTCGTGTTACACCCCTACCCCTGGTCTCAGCTATTTTCTACACACGCATTAACATCCACCTAGAAAGTAATTTACCGTAAAAACCTCGGCCATTACGGCCGGCCATTACAGCCACGTGGTTGTAACAGCCAAGTGGCTATAACGGCCGAAATATTCTAATCCTATCGTCGGCCATCGCTCAATCACTGCCCTGAACCTTTTCTACAACGTTGGCTAATTTTTTGATGGCAGCTGCTGCAAATGGGTTGCCGATATATGGAATATCTAATGATTTTTCGTGGACATAAATAACATTTGATGTCGGTGACAGAGGTACCTTGACGACACGTGGGATGAATATTGTATGTTAGAAGAGTGTTTTGGCATATCATAACATGGCTACTGTGTGCCCCGAAAGGGTCTCGCCATTAAATATGGAAACAACTTGTTTAAATCAATCAATCAATCACTTTTATTTTCAGGTATCGACGAATGTCCATAGATACAATTCACAATATCTTCTGTTCACGCGCATGCGTGGGGAGAAGCTTTAGGCAAATGAAATTACTGTTAGGCAATCACTGACTAATTATTCAATTAAAAATATGAAGTTACGTAACGATACACGACACCCTGCGGTCAAAATTTCTCCTTCATAAAAGTCTCGAGATGGTGTGTTGGGATCCACATCACAAGAGACTTGAAAATCTTGTGGTGCGACTCCGACATCTCCATTCTCTCTCGACTCTTAGGTCCCGTCTCTCCCAACATATCTCACTTTACTTTTGTATCAAATCTAGGAGCCCATGCTAATCTGTCAAGCTTCTGACCACTACAGAAAATCAAGACAAGAATCCATGTAAAACATCATTAGAAAACCTGTCATAAATACTCTTCGAAGCAAATACCCATCATATCTTTTATACATACACAACATATAACATAACGCCGGTAATCCCCGAAGGGTTAAGCAGAGGTGTACTTAATAGTGCACCCTATCTCACCAGTCATGTTCAAGTCCCATGTAATAGAGGGCGATCCTATTGCTTTCAACCGGGCACAAATCCAAACTCCGTGGCTGCTACTGAGAAAGTCCTGATGGAATAATCCAATAACAATTTGCCTGACCACCAGAACAACGAAGCAGCCTACGATCTTTTAAACACTTCTGTGACATCCCTTCCTACACAAAAATCTCTAGAATAGCATCAACATCATCATCATCATTCTCTTGCTCCTTACCCCAATTTGTTTGTGGTCGGCGCAGCATGTCTCCTTCTTCCACACTTCTCTATTACTCGTCATCTCATCAGAAACCACCTTTCTAGTCATATCATTCTTCACACAGTCCCTCTAACGTTTCTTTGGCCTTACTCTGTCATTATAGCCATCTACATATATTATATTCATACTCAACATTTTTCTCACTTCATCATCCTCATTCCTCCGCATCATATGTGACATGTCCATACCACGATCGTCGATTACCACACAACTTTTCAGTCCCGAGGTAAAGTAAGCATTATTAGCCCATCAATAATCACCTCCTCTATATCATCATTCTCCCGCCCTTATCCCAATTTATTCGACGACCCGAATGGCGCAGCGGTAGTGAGGCTGCCTTACGTTCATAGGGTTCCGGGTTCGAATCCCGGTAGGAGCAAGTGTTTGTGTGATTAAGCATGGACATTTGTTACCGAGTCATGGATGTTTATATGTATAATAAGTATGTATTTACAAACAAAAAGTATCTATGTAGTATATCAACTATCTAGTGTCCACGACACAAGCCTCGTTGCTTAGTGTGGCACTAGATGGCGCTGTGTGTAATGTCTAGCGATATTTATTTATTTTATTTTATTTTTATTTATTCTTCTTCCAAACATGTCATTCTTCTTCCATACTTCTCTATTACTCGTCATCTCATCAGACACCTCCTTTCTAGCCATAATATCATCCTACACACAGTCCATCCATCGTTTCTTTGGTCTTCCTCCACTCTTATACCCAGAATAGCATCAACAGTGATTACAATAATCCGTGATATAGCCTCGCCATCAAGCTGAAGGAAGCTAGCTACCATGTAAACTGTCATCGGTAGGTAATAAAGCCCTATTGGTGTAATAATTCGGAGCGCAATATGCAATAATGTGTCGCCGTCGGCTCGAAGACACGTGCCCTCGTAAACATGACTCCGAAAGGTGTTACGGTGCTATAGCATGTATACATGATGGGATGGTTGGGAATGGGTTTTTTTTGCGATTTCTAGTGGGTATTTGTGGATACATAGGAAACAGGATCAGGTGCTGCCTTCCTGTACTCAGGTAAGATTGTTTGGAAGTTTTGGGAGATCTTTTCCGGTTTTTATAGTACTTCTATTTATAAGAATGTGGCTACAGGACTGTGCTATAATTATCTAGTTAACTAGACAAATGTATCATAAAGATTTCTAAACTCAGACGATTATCCAATCGAAAAGAAATGTATACTCGTATTAGAAACGAGATAAATTGGTATAAAAAGTGTTTGTACAAATTGTAAACTTTTTGCTAACTGTATTTTGCAAACATAGATAGGGATGGACTATGAATTTCTTTCCGAATCATTCGGATTGTGTGTTAAGCGATTACGATACATGTCAAAGTTTTGAATGGTGAATTTTAGTCTTCAAAGCACGTTTTCCTGTTCCTACAACGGTTGTAAGCTGCTTGCACTAACTGTCCCGCCGTCAAACATACGCCCTGAATATTATGGTGTACAAGAACCTCCAGACAAACAGCACATTTAGATTTGTGATGTGAGAATAAACAATACGATTGCCATTTGGCAAACACATTGTAAAACCGGAATAGCACATTGTTCAGCGTGTTGTACGAGAGTTAAATAGCGCCGCTATTCCGGTGTGGAGTGTGGCAGGGATGAGCAATTTAGTCTTATCTTTATTGGGTGCTTATGTTACTGTTGTTACAGTTACATGAGGGTTTTTTATTTGGTTTAAAAGCTCGGTTTCGTGGTGAAAATCTATCAGAGGCCCTAACAATGTGAATTCGAATGATATCGCAATTGAAAATACAGTGGTATTTTCAATTGCGAAATCGTTCGTATAGATTTTTGCTACAATCATAAATTAGCATCACCTTTAAAGGGTGGAAGGGACACCGCCGTTAAAACCGTTACCACATATTCAGTAGATCATTCTGAACCCCCCACACATAGAAAATTTTCAACAGTAATTTAAAAAAAATCTGCTGTTCCAAACATTCTGACCGTGTAGGTATTGCAGTTTTGTAACAAACGGCTGTTTTGTTTTAATAACCCACGAAAAGTTTCCATGTGTGTGGGTTCAGAATGATGTACTGAGTACGTGGTTACCGCTTTAGTATCGGTGTCCCTTTCAACCACTTTGATTTGAATGTCTTAGTGTTGAACGGAATGGAACGTTTAGACAATGTAATAGATGAGACGAAAATATGATGTCTCTCTCTCTCTTACAATATGGCGAATAATACGTGTAATGTGTAAAAGTGTCTCAGTCAACTTAAATATTAAAATACTTCATTATTATTGCGTATCACTTTTAATTAAACATCCTTCAGGTTATGGGCCCAGTCTCGTAATCAGATTGGATAAAAGTATACGGAAGAAGTCATTACTGGCAAAAAGTATCAAAATAAGGCACGTGCGGCGTCGTCGTGTCGTGTGCTTGGAGGTTAGAATTTTGCCGGGAAAGAAATTACTTGTTCCTGGTTGGAACAAGGCAAGAAGAAGTAGAATCAAGAAAATACAATGGATTCGTTATTACACGGACAGGGAGCAATAAAATTGGAAGGTGCGAAGAATTGGAATATATGGCGGTTCCAGACTATGGTTTTGCTGCGAGGCCAGGGATTGTATGACATAGTAAACGGCACTAAGATAAAACCTGAAAATGATGCCGACCGTACTCGATGGGAAACTTGCGACGCAAAAGCCCAGACCTTGCTAGTTACAAGAATGTCAGAAAATGTGATGCTACATATTTTATCATGTGAAACCTCGACTGAGATGTGGCGAAAATTACTAAGTGTCTATGAACAAAAATCAGAGACGAGCATTCATATTGTGCAGCAAAGATTCTTTCAGTTTAAATACGAAGAAGGGGCAGAGATGTCTACTTTTCTATCAAAGATACAGGAAATGCAGAATCAATTGAAACAGCTCGGTGAAACTATATCGGATAAGTTCGTAATAACGAAAGTTTTGATGTCGTTACCAGATCAATACAAACATTTTGTATCAGCCTGGGAATCTGCGCCTGACGATAAGCAGACCTACGATAATTTAGTAGCCAGGTTGTTAATAGAAGAGGAGAGGATAACGGAGAAAAGCGGCGGTGAAAGTGCGCAATCATCTTCTACTGCATTTGTTGCTAAGAAAAACTTCAACAGAAAATTGGTGAAGTGCTACAAATGTAATAAACCGGGACATTTTCAAAGTGAATGTAGATCTAATCAAAGTGCAAGTTCGAACAATCATCATAATAATAACAACAAAGACGGTCGATTTGAGCGGAAGTGTTATTATTGTAATAAAGTTGGACATGTCAAAAGTGAGTGTCGTTTCAAGAAACAAAAAGAAAACAATGCATTCGTTGTAGTCAGTGCAATCGGCGATAATTTTCATAAAACCCAGTGGCTAGTAGACTCCGGTGCAAGTGAACATATGTGCTGTGACCATAAACTTTTTTCATCGTATTCGAGCGTAACAAACAAGTTGGTGACTGTAGGTAATGGAACTCAGATTAGTGTCGAAGGATGCGGGCAGGTGGCGCTTGAAGTATGGAACGGGAACGAATGGATTCACACGACCATTGACAACGTCCTCTACGTTCCTGAACTGAAAATGAACCTTTTATCTGTCAATCGTGTCACGAGCAGAGGTTATGTTTTGATAACAAATCGTAATAGTTGCGAATTTTATAAACGCAACGAAATTGTAGCAGTTGCACAACGAAGCGGCAATATGTATGTGTTGGACTGTCGTTTTTATACGGATTGCTTAGTTAATGCTGCAAAAGTTACTCACGGAGACTTGCAGTCATGGCATGAAAGGTTAGCCCATCAAAACATACAATATGTAAAGGATATATTGAAGAAAAACAATGTCAGCTTTCAAGAGCTCGATTCTAAGATATGTGAAAGTTGTTTGAAGGGTAAAATTCACCGTTTGCCCTATCCTGCGAGTGATAATGTGAGTACGAGAACTTGTGAAATAATTCACGCAGATACCTGTGGACCGATGGAAGTGACATCAGTAGGAGGTTCCAAATATTTTGTTGTATTTAAAGACGACTACTCAAAGTACAGGATGGTTTACTTTGTGAAAAATAAGGATGAAATTAAGAAGTGTATAAGAAACTTTATAGCTCAGGTAGAAAATGAAACAGGAAATACTATTAAAATATTCAGAAGTGATAATGGAACAGAATTTATTAACAAAGAGGTCCATGAGATGTTCCAAGTAAAGGGTATTATTCACCAAACATCTGTTCCCTACACCCCGGAGCAGAATGGCAATGCAGAAAGGGAAAACAGAACACTGGTTGAGGCTGCTCGGACGATGCTGTGTGCTAAGAACCTACCAAAGAAATTATGGGCAGAAGCCATCAATACTGCAGCCTATGTTATAAATAGAACTGGTAAGAGCAGTGTTCCAACAAAAACTCCCTATGAATTGTGGTTCAACAAAACATATGATATAAATAACCTAAAAATATTTGGTACTACTGTTTTCGTCCACATACCAAAAGTACAAAGGAAGAAGTGGGACCCAAAAGGAGAAAAAGGTTTCCTGGTGGGATATGGAGAAACAACAAAGGGATATCGAGTATATTTCCCTTGCAGTGATAGTGTTGAAATAAGAAAAGATATTGTTTTCCTGGAAAACAATCAGAGTGATGTAGAAAAGTTTGATAGCAACTTGTATGATCTCCTACCTGTACAGTTATCAGCCAGTGAAGCCAGTGAAACACAAGAGCCAAGTGAAGAAACATGTTTAAACCCTCCAGAGGACAGTTATCAAGAAACTAGTAGTGGTACAGAAAGTGAGGGAAGTGTGTATGAGCCAAGTAAAAGCGGGGACTCGAGTGGACAAAGTGGTAATGAAATAACCACTAGACGGCAAGGCAATCGTGTGAGGAAGCAGACTGCGTTTTATGAATGTCACAACGCTTGGGTGTCTGACAGTGAGCCTAAGACATTTGAAGAAGCCATGAGTAGCCCAGACTCTAGTAAGTGGAAAGAAGCGATACAAAAGGAACTACAAACTCTCAAGGAAAATAATACATGGAATGTTTGTAAGCTACCTGAAAATACTAAGGTTATTAGTAGTAAATGGGTGTTTAAGATTAAGAGTAATAATAATAATTTGCAATATAAAGCTAGGTTAGTTGCTCGGGGGTTCGAGCAAAATGATATACTAGATCTCAATGATATTTATGCACCTGTAGCAAAATTGTCGACATTTAGATTATTTTTAGCAGTAGCAACAAAACTTAATTTACCAGTCTCACAAATGGATGTAACAGGGGCATTTTTATATGGTGATATAGAGGAAGATGTGTATTTAAAATTACCTCAAGGGGCATGTAACAATGGGGAAAATATTGTTAAGTTAAATAGGTCTCTGTATGGCCTTAAGAAATCTCCAAAATACTGGAATGTAAAATTCAACTCTGTTATGATTAGAGAAGGCTTTAAAAGATCTCAGTGTGATTCGTGTCTTTATTCTAAATGTGATGATAAACAACAAATGTATGTACTCATTTATGTTGACGATCTACTTGTTTTTGGAACTGAGGCGAGCCAAATATGTAACTTTAAGTTAATGCTAAGTAGGGAATTTAAGATGAAAAATTTGGGGTTGGTTTCAGACTTTCTGGGGATAAATGTTAAACAGAATTTAGATAATGGGGTAACAGAATTATGTCAAAAAGCCTATCTAGAAAATGTCTTAAAGAAATTTAATATGTATAATTGTAAGCCTATAAGTACACCTATGGATCAAAACTTTAATATTAAAATATTGGAAAGTGAAAGTAAAACAGATAAAAATCAAGAAAATTTGTGTAGACAGATTATTGGATGTCTAATGTATGCGGCATCAGGAACTCGACCTGATCTATGTGTGGCAGTATCAATATTGAGTAGATTCCAAGACCGTGCTAATGAAACTTTACTAGTAGCTTTAAAGAGGGTGTTGCGATACATTAAACATACAATAAATTATAAGGTTGTATATAAATGTAATGATGACAAACTATTGGGGTATTGTGATGCTGACTGGGGGGGAGATCTGAGTGATAGGAAGTCTACAACTGGTTATTGCTTTATTTTCTCTAATTGCCTTATATCTTGGTGCTCTAAAAAACAAGGTACTGTAAGCATTTCATCCACTGAAGCAGAATATGTAGCAATGAGCATGGCATCAAGTGAAGCTAGTTGGTTGATTAATATGCTTAATGATTTTAATATTTCCAATGTATCTCCAATTACAATATTATGTGACAATCAGTCGGCCATTATGGTAGCAAATACAAATACTGTAAAAAGACTTAAACATATAGATATAAAACATCATTATATAAGAGAATTAATATTCCTTGGAAAAATTAATGTAAAATATGTATCCACCACTGAACAAGTGGCAGACATGTACACTAAGCCGTTAAAGAAGGAGTTGTTGTTAAAATTTTGTGAAAAGTGTGGTATATCTTACCTGTATTATTAGCAAGTGATTATTGCTATGTTAGAGGTGTATTAGTCTGAAGGTTGTATTTAAGTTATATATATATATATGCTGTGGTGTTGCCTCATTTATTACATTGAGGTAGGGTGTTGAACGGAATGGAACGTTTAGACAATGTAATAGATGAGACGAAAATATGATGTCTCTCTCTCTCTTACAATATGGCGAATAATACGTGTAATGTGTAAAAGTGTCTCAGTCAACTTAAATATTAAAATACTTCATTATTATTGCGTATCACTTTTAATTAAACATCCTTCACTTAGAACTAAGGAAATTCAGCATTGCCATTCAACGTGGCAATGCTGCCAGCCTTCAGGGCACTATTCCTGTTGACAGCGATGTGGACGAATTATTTGACGCCCTCCATTGTTTTTCCTTTCTCTATGTACCTAAATATTTGTATTATTATTTTTCAATAAACAGTATTGCTCTACTAAGTAAACGTTGTATGCGAAAGGAGCATTTTAAATTCGATTTACGATACGTCTGCTCGTGCAAGGCGCATTGTATTGACGTAAGTGAAGTTCTGTAGGTCTTCCGCAGATAGATTCAACTGTCATGTAACAAGAAATTCCCTTTTTTGACGTCGGTATACATAAAGACTTCCGCCAAGAATGACGATTTTATTATTTCTTTATCGTGTGATTAGCGACTAACCTGGTGTCAGAGTTTTTATGCCGCCCATGGGTGTCTGACTTGGCTTTACATGCCGGCGAGAAATATCTCTCAGGCTGCTGGTTTCCTCACGATGTCTTCCTTCACCGAAGCAAGTGATGATTATACAATACATACTTACATGATTCCGAAAAATCAGAGGCGCGTGTCTTGGGTTTAAACTCGAGACAGTCTTGGCAGTCCAACGGTCACACCACTAGGCTTTCACTGCTTGCATTGTATTCATTGAGTTTTTGACATAGGCAATCAGTTCACTTAAACTCTGTCAGTTAGGTACATTTCGCCCCAAATCAATACTTATCTAGCAAAAACCACATAGATACAAATATAAACCTTGGAACAAATCCCATTCTACGCACGAGAAACCAAAGAAGTGTCATTACTACGCGCTGTGCGTATCGTACGTCGTCGTAGTGTCGTATCGGCGTGTTGGTACGCGGCACGCGGCGTATCTACGCAATCAATATAGCCAGACAGACTGACGCCCGGGATGTTTACTGGAGAAGCCGGGGTGATACTGTGACGGTGAATACAGAAGGACCAGTTCGTGTGGTCCTTGAAAAAAAAAACCCGCAGCATATTAGGTGCCCAGTACTCGCAGCCGGCGTGCGTGTATGAGCAGATGTATGAACGTGGACGAGGCAAAAGGAGTATGTAAGGATCGTAGCAGGTGGCGTTCTGTGGTTTCTGCCTGCCCCCATGGGAAACATGCATGACTTTATGTATTTATGTAATAGGTGTCAAGCGATCAGATCGCGTTAGAAACACCACCCTACGCTCTATAACTCAAGTAGCTGATGTTGGAGTTAAAACAGCCAGGGTGTAGTGGGCTGGCCAAGTCATCACTGGACGCCTGAGGGTGGACATCGCCGTCGAGGTAGACCGCAGCGAAGGTCGTGTGCCATCTGATCATGTTCGTGGGGCAAACGTGGCCAGAAATTGCATAAAACAGAGAGGTTTGGAGGGAGAAAGGGGAGGCCACTGCCAGGCAGTAGGACACAGTATAGGCTATGAACAAAAAAAAATAGGTACCGCGAAACTTATGTCAAGAATTCGGTCAGTCAGGAATTTTCCCCTTCCAAATTACAGTAGTTTTTTGTGTAGCAGAACGGGCAAGAGACTGGAAGGACACACTGTTAAATCCTCCGTGGTTAAATCAAAATAATGTTTAGAATGTAATCCCGGTCTCGAGTTATAAGCACGCTAACGGACATTCAGTCAGAGAAATATTACTTTTTTATAATTACTACGGCGTTCAATCGATGCTCCTTCCTAGGTGCTGAAGAAAAAAAGTCTAACGTATTGTGGAGTGATCAAATAAGGACAAGACTCGCCGTGGACTTTGATCATCTTCCTGCCCGTACCCTTATTTATTTGTAACCCGCACACTACCTATGTCTTCTTCTATACATGTAGTCTAGCCACTATGGGCGGTACTTTTGTACAAGCCTAAAAACTTGGCTTGCGCTTATAACCTTCATGATTTTAGAATTTGTAAACAGTCTGCTAACTATAAAGGCTTGCAGTATTGCAGGCTCCTAGGCCACTCCGAGCTACCAAGTCATGCCCTAACGGTACCGAATTAATTTGAATAAACCACAAAGGAGGTTAACAGTCAGTTAGGTTTTTTTGTGCGTAACCCTAAAACGTGTTGAACCTTCTGACTTATTCCCTTTGTCGTTTGACTCGCAGAAAGTTGTTCGTATTGATGTGCTCCTAGTAATTGGGGTGGTGGCTGGCGATCCGCTTTGATTCAGGGGATGAATATACATATTATTTACGTTTAGGGACGTCGAAGTCCATTTAGCGTCCGTTGACTCTGTTAGCCGGAAAAAATATATTAATGCTTTTAACTGATAAGTTATGTGTAGCACCTATATACAGTAGTTATGTGGACAAGAATTGACAACCAGGATACATATTTGTAGCTGATATAAAAGCTTTTCTAGTTATCTTACATCACATGTTGTATTTTTCTCAAAGCGTTGTTATATATATACTGCCGTTGCGACGAACTCTTTCGTAAAGAACTCTTTTACTACTAATTAATACTCACACAACATTCCACCTCCGTTATACTCTCCCAATTAAAGTTAAAAGCCCTCACCACCATTGTAATACGCTAACCGCAAACAGCATTCCAACAGGCGAGCGATCAATGTGCGTCCTCCCCGGATGCATCCATAACTATGAACACTGATATTACTAGCTTATCGCAGCTGCCGAGTTGTGGGAAATAGAATCCAGGAATATATTACTGTCGGTTCGATATCGTTCGTGCGTATTTTAGCAGCTTGATTTTGGTCTGAAAATGGCGTTTTCTTTTTAGCAGCGTGATTTAACCGGCGCTCAAGATTCTGCAAGTGTTTTGGCTTAGATGTGCTTGCTTCTCTTTCTTGCACTAGATGTGCGACAGTGACAGATATAATTGTCGAAACGTGAATGTCTTACGTGCTCGCAGTATCATTGCCACTGAGGCGCCGAGTGCCGTGAGTAGTGATAGTCTAGTGATGTGACCGTTGGACTGCCAAGTCATAGGTCTCGAGTTCGAACCCAGGACACGCACCTCTGAATTTTCGGAACTATGTGCGTATTGTACCTATAATTATCACTTACTTCGGTGATGGAAAACATCGTGAGGAAACCAGCATGCCTGAGAGATATTTCTCGACGGCATGTTAAAATCCAAGTCAGAGGCCCATGGGCGGCGTAAAAACTCTGACACCAGGTTAGGCACTAACCACACGATAAAGAAGAAGTATCATTGCCTACCTTGTCTCGAACGTGTGTCGGCTTGCAGTAGTTGCAGTGTGGCGACTGCAGGTGAATACTAGCATGGGCGATTGCCTGTATAACGTACTTCCTGGTCTAGTTTAACTAAGCGGTCGGAGCGGGCGGTGCGATCGGGTTGTCCGGTAACTGGGCAATGGAGGTCAGTTAGGCAGTCGCTCTTTGTAATATATTGACAGGGAGCTTACCACGATATACTTGGGAAAAGACTAGGTACTTGACTAAGGCTTATAAAGATGCAAAACCAAAAAATCAATGAAAAGTAATTAGAATAGAATAGAATAGAATATACTTTATTGTACACCAAAATTGATACAGAACGGTTTACAAAATTGTTAATTTTATGGTTACAATGGCGGTCTTATCGCTGATAGCGATCTCTTCCAGACAACCTTTGGATGGACTGTACGAACATGAAATAGAAAAAGGGGGGGTAGTCAGTGGTGTACTGCAATTAATATACAAAATTTAATATAATACAAGTTATTTACTACTTATCATGTAATATAAATACAATGCATATAAATACATATATATAATAAATACAATATAATAATAATAAATATTTTGTTTTATAAAATAAAAATAAAAAAATAAATATTACAGAGAAAGAAAATGATTTTCAACTAAGCTTTTAAAAGCAACGAGTGACTGAGCTTGTCTTACTGACACCGGCAATTCATTCCATAAACGGACAGCCTGGACCGTGAATGACTGGTCATAAAATTTGGTGGAATGTGCAGGCATCAAAAGTCTCAAATTCTCCGATGATCTCAAATTTCTAACATGAGTGTCATGAATAAAATTAAAACGTTGTTTGAGATAAGCGGGCGTTCCGGGATTAAACAGAATATTGTAGAGTAATGATAAAAGTAATTCTCGTTGGTCAAGCGGTCGCAAGCGCGACTGCTAAGCATGAGGTACTGGGTTCGATCCCGGGCCAAGCAAAGTGCTATTGGGTTATTTTTCATCAGGAATTTCTCAGTAGCAACCACGGAGTCAGGATTCGTGCCCGGTTGCTGGCAATAGGCTCGCCCCTATTACATGGAACTTAAACATAACTTGCGAAATGTGTGTGTACTATTAGGTACACCTCTGTCTAACCCTTGAGATTACAGGTGTGATGTTATGATGAGTAATTTATTCAAATGAGCACGAGAAAAATCAACGATTTAAATGTCATAATTACTTATGATAGCTCCCCAAAGCGCCCGCTCTTCACTATACTTCCCATTGTTTTTAGCTGGGTAGGTAGGTGGTAGGTTAGCTTTTAGCTTTGGAGAAGGGGCGCAGAAACCTCCCCTGATAGCGTAACATCATCATTATTATAATTTTGCTGCCCTTGTGCCATGTTACTTGTGGTCGGCGCAACGCGTTTTCTTCTTCCATTCTCCTCTGTCAACCATCACGCTATCATTTACTCCTTTTTTTTTCATATCATTCCTCACACACTGCATCTATCGTTTCTTTAGCATAGCAAATTCACGTAAACATAACGACATACTCGTACTTTGACGCAAAACAAAGCCTTGATACTTCAAGGTACTCTCCCAACTCCAATAATACTGCAATGCACAACACAATCAACTTATCATACCTTAACATCACCTTGTCCCCTACCCACCCCAGTTCGTGAGCTAGCGTGATGGTATAGATTACCGCGACTTGGCTGAGCACGCAACGCCGCGATATCTCCGGGGTATCGACTTGGAGCTAACTGTCGGCAAGTTATGTCGGGAGTATAAAGATGTTTGTCATTTTTGGAGGTTATTGTTAGGCAGGTAATTATCTAGTTATTCTTTCCTTAACAAAAGATAACATCACGCCAGTAATCCGGGTTAGGCAGAGACGTACCTAATAGTACACACATATTTCGCCAGTTATGTTTAAGTCCCATGTATAGAAGGCGGGCCTATTGCCATCAACTGGTTACAAATCCAGACTCTGTGGCTGTTACTGAAAAATTCCTGATGGAAAAACACAATAACACTTTGGCCGATCCGGGGATGAAACCTAGGACCTCAGCAGCCACGCTTGCGGCCTCTAAACTAGAATACAAAATCTTCAAAATATATAAAAAACGTGCAGCCTAACGGGTCTGAAATACGATATATACTTAAGAAATAATTTTATTGCGACAGTGTTGTTACTATGGAAGGATATTCATCCCCCCGAAATGGGAGGGCAAAACTTTGTATGAAAGTTTTTGTAATTTTTCCGGTGGAAAATCCCGCCGGGCAGACGGTTCGTACTTGTATAAAACTCAATGTCTTTCTGTATAATAAAAATATAGTCTTGAAGTGTCTTTTTATAACATCACGCATATGTGTCCCCGCTGGTTAGCAAACGCGCATTGTTTAATACCATGCCGCTAGTTATGTTCGAATTTCGCAAACATGGGGTAAGATGGGGCGCAGAGCCACGGACCAAAACGAGGCAAAAATAATATAGACTTCCCAACTACTACTAACTCCCGTTTCTATAAACAAGTCAATGTGTTTACTGAGTAAATGTCATTATTTAAGATACGATTTTTATCACGTAGTTTATTAATTGCTTGATGACAGAACGGTAAAAAGTTCTAATTCTTAGCTTTGCTTTCGTTGACGGTTCTTACTTCGTTTAAATTCTTGTCTTTGCATAAAAAAAAATTATAGTTACTTTAACTTGACTATAGATACGGGTGTAAGAAATTCCATATAAGTCATAGTCTAAGAAGAATGAACACTCTATTCAAAATTTTCAAGAGCTGCATCATAGCATCTACAAAATTCAGCCTCTCAACATCAAAAATAAACTCTTTCATTTCTCACAAGGTACAGCTAAATCTACCATTCTAGCCAATAAATATGAGATGAGCCTCCGTGCTTGGATTAATACTAAATGTAGCGGCTATAAGGCTACGGTCCCATGGGAGGCGTAGCGATAACAGCCGAGGAGCGATGAGAATGAAACTGATTCTTTAATGTGGTTTTTGGCGCAGTGGGTGAGTGATTGTTATGCTGTGGGTTGGTAAGTTTCAGTGAAAAACAAATTCAATTGAGCAAAACAGTTTGTGTGGGAGGGTAACTGGTATTAACATAGATAATACGTTATTAAAAGCTTTTTTATAACTTCACTTGTATGTCCCGGAATTTTGCAATCAATATTGTACCCACTTTCACTGAAGCTATCGGGCTGAAATTTGGCAAACACGTCTGGTTCTCAGGCACAATTAGGTACTTAAAAATCTTTTAAATTTATTTTTATTAAACTTTTTATTTGAATATTATGTTATTAATGCTAGCACTTTATAGATTCTTTGTATCCGAAATAAAATTCGACAGGATCTGGTCATGATTAGCTTTTGCAGTTATCGTAACTACATAGACGAGTTACTAAATTTTAGAACGCGTCAACGTTTATGTTTTTATTTTTGTTCGGAATAGTTACAGCACTGACGACAATATTTGTGTTACTTGTTTAATTTAGTCCTTTTATAATATTTTATTTTCTTTATATAGATTATTTTTGATTTACCGCTTGTTACTACGTAATAACTCTGTAACATAAAAATATTGTAAAACCAAACGATTTTAAACGAGTAACCATGGAGTTTCTTGCTGGTTACTCTCCGTGGAAACGACCGACGCGAACCGTGATCGACGTTTTATAAGTGCCCAGTGCCAGTAAAATATTTTGATTTTGATTACGAGACAAGCTAGACAAAACATACGTCCAGTTCAGATTAGTCCTAGACCGAAAGACGTAAGTCATGAGACCTCTGCCCACCAGTGGGATGATACAGGCTAAAAGTAACAGCTACTAAGTGTCACACAATAGCGTGCTATGACACCGCTTACCGCTAATCGCTGTCACTATGACCACCGGTCTACAATAGGTACACAGATAAGGACGCGCACATAAATCGCGATTATCTCATTATGTGCGACTGCGACTGTGCGACTGTGCAGTCGTTAATCGTGCTGTTTGCACACTGTTTAGTGTAGTATAGGTAATGAGCTGGGTTGTGGTGATCTATTGTTGGTTGTGGCCCGTTTCGGTTTTGTGACGGTTACAGGCTGATATCAATCTTAGTCCACTGCGTTTTGAGAGCTTTCTACAGCAATCAGCTATTAAAATATAACATTCACGCCTGTAATCCCCGAAGGGTTAGGCAGAGGTGTACCTAAAAAGTACACCCACATTTTGCCAGTCATGTCTAAGTCCCATGTAAAATACGGCGAGCCTGTTGCCATCAACCGGGCAAAAATTCACTATAAGGTACACCTCTGCGTAAACCTTCGGGGTTTACAGGCGTGATGTTGTTATAGACTTGAAAAAATACACTGAATATCCAAACACATA
Organism: Standfussiana lucernea; assembly: GCA_964057025.1. Taxonomy (NCBI): domain Eukaryota; kingdom Metazoa; phylum Arthropoda; class Insecta; order Lepidoptera; family Noctuidae; genus Standfussiana; species Standfussiana lucernea. Next base: position 10,756,199 of record OZ059811.1, read on the forward strand.
AAATACCACACCCTGGAATCGAACTCCCATCTCCTACATCCCGTCTCATCCCCACCTATCATCCCACTTCTCCATCCACATTCGGTATAACATAAACTCTGTAAGCTAAAGAGGTACCAGGGCCGCATAGCGCCGAGGTACTATCACCATAAAGCAGGATTTGTTTCGCGAATACCAGTATGTATAAGGAAACAGGTATTTTTAAAGGTAGAACTCGTGAAAATACAGGTTTCTTTGTTTATGTTTACGTCGTAACAGATGTAAACCTTGGAGATGTGAAAGTTTGTGTTTCAATCATTTTTAGCAACATTTTTCCGATGGGTTTTCTTACGTCTTGTAACTAGCTGTTGCCCGTGAAGTTCGGCCGCGTGAAATTATTATAAATATATTACTTCACTATTTGAATCGGTTGGTCGGAAAAATTAAACCCCTTGAAATATTGTTAACAATTTCAAGGGTTATGTTTTTGCACGGAACCCTTTTTACTTAACTTACTTCTTATAACATCAGCTATTTGTATCTGTACCAGTAAAAACCCGTCATCAATTCGACAATCGATCCATCCGTTTCGGAGATTAGCCGAAACAAACAGAACACAAAAAAATAAAAAAATAAACCTTTTTTTGTTTTAAATAAGTACTGTAATACTTTCATAATGCATTAAGTAAAAAGCTGTTATTTTGAAATTAAAACAGACACTTCAATTTTATTTGTTTGTACAGATACATGAAGGTCTATTTCTATTGTCTAAAAAAAAACAATCACTCACTAGTTACGACATACGAGTGAGGTGGTAACACAATCATTCATGTGCATATAGAAGGTTTCAATTTCATAATTTTTCCGAAAATTATTGTTTAAAAACCTTATTAAATTGTTTTTTTTTTCATCTATTAAGCTTTTTATTTAATGAACTAACTATATACATTATAACAATTAAAAACGAATAAATAAACTAAACTAACTAACAACAAACTTTAAAAGGGCATCATTGAATTTAATTGAAATTGGAAAATCGTCAATGTTGCTAAAGGTTATAAAGTTAACATCAATTACTGTCAAATGAAAAACTTGTGTAATGTGATAATTAAATCATTTTTGACAAGTTTTTGATAATAATTAGAAGTTGGATTTATATATTATGCTAGAGAAGCTTGCGGCTAAATAATAACAGCCGCTCGGATCCATCTTCAAGTTAAGCCGCGCTTGCCTAGGTTGGTCTGTGGATGGGTGACCACCCATTAAATACCGAGTTTCCTCCGTGCCTCGGAACGTACGTTAAGCCGTTGGTCCCGGCTGTCATTTGTAGATCTTTGACAGTCGTTACAAATACTCAGTGGCCCGAAAATCTGTCAACCAGTCTTACCAAGGGGTATCGTATTACCCAGTACTAACTGGGTTGTGGAGGTCATACAGGCAGTCGCTCCATGTAAAATACTGGTATTCAGCTACATCCGGTAAAACTGGAAGCCGACCCCAACATAGTTGAGAAAGGCTACGCAGATGATGATGATTTATGTATAATCCAAATGGCAGATGGAGTTAAGTTGTGACCGAGTGGCATCCGAGGACAAGAAAGAGAAGTGTTGGTCGTTCGGCGGCGAGACGGGCAGACGACATTGTTGTCGTCATCGCGGGAATATCCTGGATGAGACTGGCACAAGAGCGTGGAGCCCCACACCCAGCTGTGGTTGGAGGCGGGCTGTGAACGATGATGATGATAATTCAAATCATCAAAGCAAAGAATGTTTCCTGATTCATTTGCTAACATTTTTCATCAGAGCATTAGGTAGCAGACCTACATATCTATACTAATATGATAAAGAGGTATTTCTTTGTAAGTTTGTATGTAGGGGGTAATCTTCGGAACTACCAATTCGATTCCAAAAATTCTTTCACTAACGAGAAGCTACATTATCGTGTTATTTAGTGGGTTAATTTCCGTTTAAAACGGGAGAGAAGCCGCGAGCAAAGGCTAGTCTTTAATAATATGGGATTTAGTATCTGCTTTCTAATATTTTGTAAAACCCTAATTGTTGCAATCCATGCGACTTTACCAACGTCTTTGAAGTTAAACCAATCTTTTTATGTTTATTTCTATTTTGATTGCGACATTTATTTTCACTGTTTGAGTCTGTTTCGATATGAGAAAGTCACGTAAAAACAGTTACAGAATATTTTTTGTTAAGGAAGGCAGAGTGAAAGTTAGTTTTTCCTTTGAAATATTTATTTTTAGCTAGGTAAATTGTGTTTTGCTTAACTGTCAATAATAGCATCTTTTATAATTATTTACTACGTAACCGTCGCGTCGCGCGTCGGTAAGTTTTAGAAATCGACCGTAGTTTACCAAACAACGAATATTCTTAGTTATTTATTAACTATATCATTTAGTTTGAAAACAAACCTTTTCAAATGTCTGATTACATGAATTTAATGCAAATAAGAAGGTAAAAAGTGTTACCGCAGAGTATAATTTTCAGCTTAGTTCCAACTTCTCACCAACAGATGGCGCTGTCATTAATTTAGCATTACAGAGCGATTAGCGTCGTCTTAGCGGGTTTTTATTTTAAATTAGCATACTACACAGATTTGAAGATACTTTTTAAGTTGTTGATAATTTACATGATGAAATACAAACATTTGTTTTTCTCCCTCTCGTGTAGCTCATGCCGTTACTAACAGTCGTCTCGCTGAACGTTCCTTCTTTTAAAACACTTCACATAACAGCATTACGCCTGTCTAAAGAGAAAATAAAAGCTTGCATGCAGAGGAGCAAGACTCATGGTTCGACAGCTATCTCATAAGTTCCATGTAAGTATTACGGGCTGAGCATAAATCAAGTAGGCCAGTTACAGGCACTCATGAATTGTCGAAACACAGACAACATTAAAAATTAAGCTACAGTCCCAGTCACAAGACATAATAACTGTGAAAGTACTGTAGTTAGTCCATTCCAAGGCGTAGATCTCTATGGAGAATAATGGGTGCTAAGCACCCAGCATATGGGTCGAACAATAATTCGTTCGTGTGCCCCAAACCCGCCTACCGAGTCGTCGCTATACGTAGCTATAAATGGCTTAGCAGCGAAAGTGTTACCCAGTCACAAAATATAACGCTACGTGACTTGGGGCTCCGATCCAGGCCTCAAGCCGAGCAGGCGCACGTGCAACTACCACACCAAAGAAACAGTAGATTTGGCTATGCAGACCGGCTGTTTGTATGTAAGCCTTACTTAGGCATAAATCCCAAAATCACATCAAATACCCACCTACGGTAACGCCGACCGATACCCATTACAAACTGTCTTCGACATAACCATGACATAACCGTTATATCGCAGAACGTTACAGAACTGTTATTATACAGTTACGTACCGATACGACACGAACCGTTGTTGTAACTATATCGGTATTGGTATCGAAAGTAAGATTATTTTGATAATATGCATTTATTAAGAAGCGGCCATGTTGGTCCACTAGCGCTTATAAGACTAGGAGCGGGCCACAAAATTATCATCTGCCTAGCCCTTTCCCAACTATGTTGGGGTCGGCTTCCAGTCTAACCGAATGCAGCTGAATACCAGTATTTTACATAGAGCGACTACCTATCTGACCTCCACAATCCAGTTAGTACCGGATAATACGATACCCCTTGCTAAGACTAGTTGTCAGACTTTCGGGCCACTGACTACCTGTAACGACTGTCAAAGATCTACTAAATGACAGCCAAATGCAAGCTGGCTACATGAAATAGTAGATTATGCACAAAGGGGATAAAGCAGTGTCTTACGTCACGGGCACTATTTTGAATCCCGAATGCAACGAGGGATTCTAGGGCTCCCGAGCGGAGCTGGAGAGCTTTGAGTTTACTCCTGAGCGGTAGAGTTAAGACTTGAATCCTGAGAGAAATGAGGGATTTAAGCTAGCCCAAGACGAAGACACCTTTATCCCCGAGAAGCATACCTACTCTACTTTTCACACCTACTGCGAGGAAATAAAAACCAATTCGATTGTCAAAATATGGCGTTGCGCATCAATATACTACCGCGCGGGGGCGCCAGTGTTGGGAGATTAAGGATATATTTCCCTTTTTTAAGGAAACAAATCGCTCGCGTCATCGATTAAGTTACAACACTAAAAAATAAGGTAAAATGTAAGAAATCAAGAGACATTTTACAGCCGAATTAGTAATTTGTGCCAATAACTTCCTCGCTAGTTGGCGAGAAGAAGTACATCATCGTGAGAAGTGGAAGGAATGGGGGAGACTTTTGCCCAGGAGTGGGATAATACGTACTAATAAAATAAAAAAACAATAGCTTGCGTTTATTAAGCCGATTGCGATTGCGATTGCGTTTATCGTGCGTGAACAGGATCAGGCAATACATGCACAAAAACAAAATTCGATACTAAGTGGAACTTTTTGTGTATGAAAATAGTTTTATATCTCTGTTTCGTTTCCTGTTAGAAAAATAAAATGGAGAAAAAAGTTGCATAGATTGCGGAAAATTCAAAAACTCGATCTACCAACCCATGATCAGCTGTTGTGTTGACTTGCCGCCATTACCGCTTCAGATAAAAAAATAGGGCGAGTCAATTATTTAATCATTTTGGACTTGACCATTTGCAAAAAACAATTGTTTTTTATAATCATTTTGTTCATCGACGTCAACTAAAACCTGCGCAGCGAAAACTCTTTGGTAAAAGTTTTCATGCAATTTGTTATCTAAGGTTCCATCCAAATTCTAATCATATTATTGCCTATGCGGAAGTTGGTAGATGAATTCTACCAAGGGCTTCTTTTTCTAATACCTAGTTATCTTTAATTATATTTTGACAACTTTACCATACAAATAATAATTTACAATTTTATTCAACTTTTTAAATCTGGGCAAAGTACATTATTTGTCAACCATATTCATAACAGAAGGATGTATTTTTCCAAGTCACCTTCCAACGGGTTGTAACAAGTTAAAAATAATCGCCAGAGCGAAGCAGGGGTAAAAATCAATACTGACTACCGTGTTCTAAATATCGAAACAACGAAACGGTTGTCATGGTAACGCTTCTATTAAGAAACCCTTTCGTAACTACCTGCCTTTTTTACTCACTAAAATATTAAGTTGTTTTACAAAAAGCTCTGTATGAAGAAAACATTGTAAAGAAACCTGATATTCGAAGACATAATGTGACATCGATTGATTGATTGATTAATATTTTGGAAGTCATATTATTACGAAATTGTTCTTTTTCTCAAAGTAGAACCGTCATTTCACGACAGAATAGCTTTTGAATTTTGCTAAGTGTTCACATTTCATTGCTCGGAACGTTTAGCCAGCCAGCATACCTATTTCTACCGCAGCGTTGCTGTATTTCGGTTCAAAAGGTACATGAGACATTTCAGTATTGTCTCTGGCACGATAAGTAGTTGTGAAGTCTTGATTCCGTACTAAGTAAGTAAGCATTGCTGCTGGCCATTGGTACAACTTAATGTCAGGTGATCCACAGCATAGAACTAATAAAACTTCTTAAAATAAAATTATACCTAATTTTGTAAGGAGGTTGATAAAACACTTTCACACATATTTTTTTATAAACTAGATGAGGTCGGTTTTGCTTACTCTGAGAAGAAACAGCAGAAACAAACTCAGAGGTCCCAGTCTCTTTTAAAGTCCAGACATTGTCTTGGTCATGTCTTGTGAGTGCCGTGCAGGTTCTCGTCTGAGACGGTATTGTAAAGAAAGAACCACACATATGTGAGTGGACTTGTCCAGTCAGTGCAAGCATTTGTTAGTTATCGTGCAGCTCGACTCATAACTCAAGGAGCTCAACGACCCGGTTTTTTTCGTATGGTTAGTGCCAAATCTGGTGTCAGAGTTTGATGCCGCCCATGGGCCTCAGACTTAGCTTTACATGCCGTCGAGAAATATCTCTCAGGCACGCTGGTTTCCTCACGATGTTTTCCTTCACCGATGCAAGTGATAATTGTACAGCACGCACATGAATCAGAAATATCAGAGGTCTGGGTTCGAACTCGAGACCTGTGACTTGGCAGTCCAACGGTCACACCATAAGCCTATCACCCGATAAGCAATACCAAAGAAAATACATTTGGGTAGGCCACGTACAGTACTCACAAACTCTTGTTAATCCGAATCAAACAACGTGGGCCGGATACGTTCTCAAACTCCTTGGAAAGCCGCAAATTGTGTATTAAATTACCCCGGTACGTACTGCACAATGTCCATTCAGCCCTCAGAAGTCGGGACAGTCCTGTCCGTCCCAGTGGCTGTGGCCACATTATTGATGTTCGCCGGACACGCCTCCCTGCGGGTGACGGGTTCGCTTCCCGGTTGCGTAACTTCAGATTAATTGTAGTTTTCGTCTGGTTTTGATGGCTACGAGTTATGCGGTATAGAAGTTATTGTGAGGGGAACTTTTTGTCTTTGATGAACGATTTTGGAGGTAATTTTAATTGACTATGAAGAAATTAAAATTGCCCTACCACGAACTCGCGACGTTAACGAAATGGAAATACGCTCCTTAGAGTACTTTCCAAGATATTTTCGTTAAGATTTTTCAAAAAGCAGAAGTTTTTAAACTAAACAAATATTAAGTGGGACAAGAGTATTGTCAATCTCCTCCTATGCTGGCCATCATCTGCCTGCCTGTTCCTAACTATGTCGAGGTCGGCTTCCAGTCTAACGGGATGCAGCTGAATACTAGTATTTTACATGGAGCGACTGCCTGTCTGACCTCCACAACCCAGTTACAGGAGCAAGAGCACTCTACGTAATAATTTCTGGTTAAATAAATCGTTCCGAAGAAAGAAAGTTACGGATCATTAACGATATAGGAGCATTCAATGATGCGTGATTAAGAAGCAGGATAAAAACAAATGAAACACCTATTTTTACTCTGATTTCGAGAATCGATTTATTACTTCCAATTCTTTTATTAATCATTGAACTTTAAGTAAAGCTTTCACTTAAAATGAAAAGAAGTCTAAAGACAAAGCATTTATTTCAATAAGGCCATTTATACACTTTTGGGCACTTTTTTTTTGGGACAAGCTCACCACAACATGCCCAAACCATCAACAGTGGCGACCATCAGAAAAGCGCCGAGACAATGAAGCTCGACGAAGTCCCAGAGACACTATTTAACTGGTATTCTTTTCTGATTAAATTCGTCGTGAGGTCCTCTTGGCAACGAATTTAATCAGAAAATAATAGCGGAGGAGTAAGAAAAACATAATTTCCACTGGGCACTTCAGAATGTGAAACTTTAACACATAATAAAGTAATAAGAATAAAAATCATAGTTTATTTCCAGCTTACAATTCCAATGTCACTATATGCTTCAACAATAGAATATAATAGAATAGAATTTACTCTATTGTACACCAAAATTACAACAACAATATATTATTTAACTTTAAGTTGAGAATAATAATACAGATATGTACAGATAAAAGAAGAAAAGCATTAAAGGGCGTCAAACAATTCGTCCACATCGCTGTCAAAAGGAATAGTGCCCGGAAGGCTGGCAGCATTGCCACGTTGAATGGCAATGCTGATTCTTTGACCCAAAAATAGGCCACCCTTCTGGTCACGAGAAGAGTCGACCAACCGCTTGGCGATGTCCCGAAAGACTAGGTGCGCACTCGGAGCCCATGGCCCCAGTGTTTCAACCCCAAACGGCTCAAACACATAGCTACCAATGAGGTTATTGTATTTGAGGTTTTCAGCACCTGCAGCAGCCGCCCCAGCACAGAGGGTCGAGAATTGTACTTAACTTAGACTTATTCACCTCTGACACTCAAGCTAAGATTGAACTTGTTTGTGAACATGGAATTGATTCTAGTCCCCTCATCAATAAACTCAGTCTATGACAGCCCACAGCTGGACCTAGGCGCCTCCCAATCTGTGCCTCGACACCCTGTCCTCAACACCCCGTGTCCAGTCTGCTGAGTCTGCCCTGATCAACCTACAATATCCCACTGTATATAAACAGTTATCTTATGAGCACGCAATCATAATGATTCAATTTGATACGTTATTCTTAACTCGTTTAAGTCACTAATTGCTCAACATTAATTATGTACTCACATCCTGTAATTAAATTAAGTTAACATTCAATTATATACCTTACCCCTTTGACATAGACTTATAAATCATTTTACATAATCATGAGCTTCAATAAGATTCTACATCACTTAATTATAAACCTTATATCTTTCGCAAATAAAGTTGCAAATCGCTTATCATAGATGTTTCCAATACTAAATAGCTATTATAAACCTTACTGCTAATGAAATAGGGCTGTAAATCATTAGATATTAAGCACCGCCAATTTAATATTCCGCGGTTTTATTAAGATGGCGGTAATTAAGTTTAATTATAATTAATAGAAAAGCGTTTTGTCATATTTTAGATCGTTAACGTCATATCCGCGGAAGGGAAGCCCAAAGAAACGATGGATGGACTGTGTGAAGGGTGATATGGCCAGAAAGGAGGTGTCTGCTGAGATGACGAGTAATAGAGAAGTGTGGAAGAAGAAGACATGCTGCGCCAACCAAATAGTCGTTGGTTCAGCGGTCGCAAGTGCAACTGCTGAGCCCGAAGTCCTGGGTTCGATTTCCAGGTCGGTCAAAGCGTTATTGGGCTCCATTACAAATTTCTTAGTAACAGTTCGGAGTCTCGATTCCTGCCCTATTGATGGCAATAGGCTCACTCTATCAACCGAGCACAAATCCAGACTCCGTGGCTGTTACGGAGAAATTCCTAATAGGAAAACCGGCCACTTTGCCCGACCCGGGAATCGAACCTAGTAGTAGTGTCCTATATTGTAGTCAGCAATAATTGTACTCGGATGTATCTGAATATTACTATTTAGCGCGCTCATTCATCTAAACAGCTTGGCTCGACAGATGTCGGCGGCCGCAGCAATATCATACGTCTGCCGTCGCTCGCAGCCGCGGGTGACTGATGCCTGCGATATAGCCTGGACGTAGGCTGAAATGTAGCAGCATGCGTTGTGTACTGAGCCAAGAACCGTAGGATGTGACTAGAGACTTACCAGGGCATCTGATTTGTTGAAATCGGTTGACATTCTCACTTGCGAATTTCTTAATACATACATACATAAACTCACGCCTTTTTTCCCATCGGGGTAGGCAGAGACTACAGAATGACACCTGTTACGATCGTTACATACTCCTTTAGCCTCGTCCACGTTCATACATGTGGTCGACCTCCGGGTGCGAGTACGACGTATCTGGCATGCTGAAGAACCTCACCAATAAGGTATGTTACCTTTTAGGGCGTCTCTTCCTAACTATCTTATATCTATAATATATCTATACTAATATTATAAATGCAAAAGTTTGGATGGATGGATGTTTGTTACTCAATCACGCCTGAAGGGCTGAACGGGTCTGAATGAAATTTAGCACAGAGATAGATTATAGTCAGGAATAGCACATAGGCTATATATTATCACACTAATAACTTAGGGGGATCAGCAATATTGCAGTATGTCCATAGGTATTCCTCAACTGTTTGACAACTGACATAACATGCATTAGAATAGAACGGCTATTTTGTATGCCTCTTCGCGGAACATAGGTTGGATCAAACATTTTATAAAACATCATTTGTACACAAAATTAATAAAGGAATTTGAATTTATTTAAGACCATTTGTCACCGAAGTAAGTAGCCAGAGGGTTTAGCTTTTTTTTTTACCATGAATTCAAGACATTCATAACTTACTAAATAAAAATTGACCAATTTATACACTACCAAAAAAAATTGTTTAAAATATTGGCCCCTGCGTTCCGAAATATATCCGTCCCGATCACTAACCATCTCGACCTTCTTGGTGTTACTTTGGGCTCAACCCTCAAATATGGGTCCTATATTGAGTCCAAGGTCCAATTAGCCGCTAGAAAACTGTGTGTTCTCGCAAACGTACGAAAGTACTTCACGCCGGAACAGCTTCTCACATTATACCAAGCACAAGTTCGATCTGTGACATGACTGTTTCGCTGAAGGACATCACCGCATCCCAGGACTCTGCGCTGCCAACCATCGAGAAACAACCGACTTTATGAATGCCAATAGGTCCACAGAATCAACCTCTTTCGGGGGATCGCTCCATTTAATTAACACACCGCCATTCCACAAAGTACCAGGCGCACAGAAACTCACAAGAGCCCATCAATTTTGAACTAAATCATCATTATTGCAAGCCAATACCTTGTAGATGGCGTAGCAGATGCGTAGACACGGCCGTAGCGGCTACGGGCTACGGCGCTACGGCGTAGCGGTATGAGCATAAATAACTATGAACGTGCTTGTAGTGTGGTTGTTACGCTTTAGTAGACGATGTAACATAACATCGCGCTTGTATCGCTGATGGGGGTAGGGCAGAGGTGGATAGTATGCTAATGTTTCGCCAGTTTCTATGAAAACCGGCAAATTAAAAGTGTGTCCGAACACGAAAAGGTTCCGTTAAAAAACGCCGGAAAAAGAATTCGTTTCTTACCAACTAAAGTGAGTTCCATCACTTTAGTTGGTATTTTTTTTAATAGCACTCATGGTATTACATAAGTACTATGTGAACGTTTTAAATGTCTACCTATTACGGTTCAAAGTGACAGACGGACGGACAGACACCGGAGCCTTATTTATAGGATCTCAATGGCAGGCACCATTTAGGTACGGAAACCTAAACACGACACTTATGGTAAAATAGTAAAAATGCGATCGAATATTGCGGCTAATAGTACCAAAAAAACTGAACACGATCACTATATTTAAACTAAGTTCAAGAGCTGTCAGCATCATCTTCGCTATGGAATATGGTCACTAACAGCTACTGGAAGTGCCAAGCTCGTCGCCAAATTTTGGCCTGACTCGATTTCAATTGTCATCGACACGCTAAGAAGAAAACTGACAGCTGTTAAACGCGGTTCAGATGTTTGACCGCATTCAGTTTCATCAGTAAAATTCCCTAATTAGCCTAAAAAATACTTCAGCCGGGATTCTAGCCCAGTTTGCATGAATAGCAATGAATGAATAGTACATAAAAACAATGCGAGCATGTACCAGGCTGACAGACCTTGCAAGAGGTGTCGTGTTACTATTGTAGACCGCGGGCGTCAGGTGACTCTTTGTGTCTTGTGTAGCCCTAGTACTTTTGTGTTTAATTTCAAGAGAATATTTTAGGATATTCTTAGTTTCTTCAGTGTATGATTTAAATTAATTATATCTTTGAAGTCAGTATCTACGTTGAGAGAGGAAAGTCTCCATGAGTGTTAATTCAATTTCCTTTATTTATTCTTTAAACATTCATTTTTTTAAATGTAAAAATAGTAGCCCACCAGTATCGGGAACAGGGTCCAAGCTACCGGCTGTCAGGGCCCTAGAGAACGGAACCTCCTACCAATACGAGCCGTGTCCAGGAGTACCGCTTTCTAAATCAAGCCCTTGATTTAACGAGAGCCTCCTCAGGTATTGGTCGAGGCTCTTGGCAATTAAGCCATTGACTGAAACGACTATCGGCACAATTCAGTTATTATTAGTAACTGAATTCTTTTTTTTAGAATACGAACTAAACTAACGATGAAATAAAAAATACGTTAGTAAAACGAAAGCACGTCAAGCCGTTGGTCCCGGCTGTTAATTTGTAGATCTTTGACAGTCGTTACGGGTAGTTCTGGCTACCAATAACAACAACAAACCCAGCTCGTATAACCCAGTACCTAAGGTCAGATAGGCAGTCACTCCGAGGCAGGCGGGGATTAGAAACAGGGTAACTAAGTAACTAGGCCGCATGTTAACTTGATATGGTTTAACTTGAGAGGCTTCGCTCAGTCCTACGGGTTCCGACAACTGTACGTATCGATTCTTAAGCCGATATGGGCTTATAGGCGCCATCAAGGAAATGTCTTTACGGAAGTAATTTTATCCGACTTCGGTTGTTTAAAGGAAGGGGCGGGGTTTAATAATGTATGTATGTAAGCACGAAACCATCTCAGACATTAGTCTGCATGGTTCTCATACAACCTGACCAAATTATATGTACATTTTAAAAGAGACTGGTGGTTTATTCCATGTGGTTAGACAACTGTCTAACGCCATTTCTTTCCCACTTTCGAAATAGAACTAAAACATTCCTGCATTAAGATATCATAGTAACCCCCCCCCCCCCCCCCGGAACTCTTAATTTGTTTCGGTATTTCATCTCGGAGTGGTCGGATACGAAACGTAGATATCTTAGAGGTTTAAAACATAATTGATTGCGAAGTGTAAAGCTGCTATTGTCCTAAATTTACAAATAAAGAAAGATTTATTGATTGAAAATGTGTTGTTGTAAAAAAAATCATGAAAATCTAAATCATTTATCGTGGATGTTTGACTGCTGCTTAAAAACTGCTGATCCAATTGTGACGAATAACTTAACAATTGTTTAATGTTCAAAGTTGGTTTTCGAAAAAAGAAATGGATGCTTCACTTCAAAGAATATTATCTTCCGAAATTCTTCTTTGTTATACGACAAATCACAGTGCTAAGCATTATTGAAGTGTCAAACAGTACGATATCTGCCACCACCCTCCCTGCTGATACCGCAAAATATAATCCAGTCGAGTTTATAGCTAAGGGTCGGCGTCCACTCCATGGCGCGGGTTGAAGACGCGACTAAGAGAAGCGAGAGACGCGTCGTGTCAAAAATAAATATAAAATGTCACTGATGTTTAAAACTGATGAACTAAAAAATAAAGCTTTTTTCTTAAGTAAGTAGTATTTTAAAAATATAAAACAGGAAACGGAAAAAAATACAGTTATGGGAAATAAAGTACACACATACAAAAATATTTTTAAGTGCAACATGTCATCTGGTTTGAGAGCACTATCACTTATTTTTATCTACCTCTTTTGTTTAGCTATTGTCAGTGAAATATAGCAATATTGTCAAACATTGTAGATTGGACGCAAGTGCGACTGCTAAGCACGAAGTCCTGGGTTCAATTTGCAGGTCGGGCAAAGTATTGTTGGGCTTTTCCTTCTGGAATTTCTCAGTGGCAGCCACCATGTATTTGCGGTCGGCGCAGCATGTCTTCCTCTTCCATACTTCTCTATTACTCGTCATATCCGCAGACACCTCAATATAAACATAAATATTTGTGTGCAGCCATAAATGAACACAAACACTACTTATAAGTAAGATTATAAACAAACATAACATACTACATATATTTGTGTTAAATTACTGCAAACATAGCTAGCAAACAGTTAATTAACGAAAGCGTAGTAATGGTAACAATATCACTGTCGGTAATTGGTTATTTAACAAAGCTTTAAAAGTAAACTAAGTTCGTAAAATTGTTAGAGCTGTTGTTAATTTATAATTGAGGTTTTAATTGGGCTTTCTAGTTATAAAATGACTTTTATTCCTAAACCAGCTTATGCGCGCTGCTTCGCTCGCGTGGAGCTCAGTTATTGTCCCACGGGTTCGTACTAACGGGATAACAAGTATATTATGTGTTAATTCAGGTTATAAAGTATCTGTGTGCCAAACTTCATCCAGATCCGTTCAGTAATTTTTGCGTGAAAGTGTAACAAACATATATCCATCCATCCTCAGAAACTTTCGCATTTATAATAGGAAGTAAGAAAGTATTACATTACTACATTCGATTTCCTTCAACGAGGCAAGTGATAATTATGCATGTGCGTATTGTTTAACTGTCACTTGCTTCGGTGAAGGAAAACATCGTGAGGAAACCAGCATGCCTGAGAGATATTTCTCGACGGCATGTAATGCCAAGTCAGAGGCCCATGGGTGGCATAAAAACTCTGACACCAGGTTACTCACTGACCACACGATAAAGAAAGAAGACTACATTCGATTTAAGTTTTATTTTAATTTACCATGATATAGATTTGGTGAATTCAGAAATACACTGATTCTCTTTATTTTTGAACAGATTTTGTTTTCGCTCGTGGAATTCCGAAATTATCCCCTTGAGGCGTGTTTTATCGCCCAATCCAAATCTGATAATGTTTGGGAAGGTAACAGATAGACAGAGTGACCATTGCATCCATGTCAGTCATCAGTAACGAAGAAAAATTAAACAGAACACATAACATCAAGCCTGTAATCCCCGAAGGTTTAGGCAGAGGTGTATCTAATAGTACACCTACATATTTTGGCCACCTATGTTTAAATGCCATGTAATAGGGGGTGAGTCTATTGCCATCAACCGGGCACAAATCCATCCATACGAGCACAAGCCATGGCTACTAAGAAATTCCTGATGGAAAAACCCAATAAAACTTTGCCCGATCCGGGAATAGAACCCAGGACCTCATGTTCAGCACTCATGACAACACTTTATCTCCCATCGCCAAAAAATAACATACATATTTAACCGCGCGACTTCCCTCACTCTCAGCGAGCGACAACCCTTACATGTCTCCTAATCCCTCTCGGAACTCAAGCGTCACTAAGAGACTCTCGAACGCCACTAAAAGTACCACGAAGTACCATGAAGTGCCTCGAGATGTCGCTAGTACCATCGGCGACGGTGGAGCATGGCCTATCTTTGTTTGAGATGCTCTTAACTCGGTTTAAAGCGAGATAAGATGGATGCTGTGCCGAGCATATTATTATATTGTTTAGTAGGAGATGTTTTAAGCACGTTTTTCGATAAAAATGGGGTGTGGGTTAAAGTAGTTTTAAAGTTATGTGTCATTTATGACGTTATCAGTACCATGGAAGTTGTTAGGGAACGTTTAGCTGGGAAATAATTATGAATGCATAATTTTTTTCAATTACAGACACTCTCTTGTACAAGGTGCACATGGATCCTTTACGAAGCTGTCAACCAGGCATTCTATACAGCCAACTAAGTAACTACATATACGCAAAAAATATTGCTGGGATACGACTTTTTTTTCGGTGAAAGATCACGTTTTACGGTAGGACTCAATGTAACACCATGCATTGAATAGTACGGGGGTCGTGGAGGTATTTAAAGTAATGTTATTCGTAACATAAAAAAAAAAATATTAAAAAAAAAACTTGTGAAAAAGTTGGAACTTTGACCCGCAATATCTCCGTAACTAGAAGGTTCCCAGGTATGGCCTACTGGTTAATTTTATTTTAGAAATTAGGTATATTTTTGCAAGGTAGTGCAAAAAAATTAAAGCCTTTGAAATTGTTAACAAAATCCGATTCAAATAGGGAGTAATATTTTATAATAATTTCACGCGAACGAAATTCGCGCACAACAGCTAATTTCATTTAAATACTTTGAGTTGAGAAAACAAACAGCTATCGTAGCAAAGGGCCTCTTATTAAAGTCAAAAAGTCCTCCTCGGAAATTCATTTACGTTAAATTCTATTGTCTCTCTGATGTTCAATTCATACGGAGCTCACATGTGACTCGTCGCGGAGTAATGAGATCTCTAATTTGTCTCCCAAAGGATTTATTATCATCGTTACTTGTGTCAAGTATGTTACTGGCTCTTCTAATGAAAGAATAGCTCTTTGGGAATCATGAGAGCCTAGTACTTAAGGGGTGAAATATGGATTGTTTTAAGAAAATGGTCAATTAATTTTCAAAAGATAAAAAATACTTATTTTTTGTGATGTATTTAATATGGTCTTTTAGTTTCTCTTGACGATTGCGTAAAAATATAACATCACGCATGTTATTCCACATGGGTTAGACAGACGTGTACCTATAGTAGGTACAGCTCACACATTTCGCAAGTTATGCTACTTAAACATATAAGGGGGGCAAGCCTATTGCCATCCATTGGGCAATAATTAAGACTCGGGGCTGTTACTGAGACATTTCGTATGTAAAATCCCAAAAACTCTGTCTGACCTGAGGAACGAACCCAAGACGACATGTTCAGCAGTAGCATTTGCAACCAGTAAACAAACGAGGCGATAAAATATAGAAAAGAAAAAAAAAGTAAGCTATTTTTTTTTGCAAAAAAATACGTATAAAATATGTACAGTAGGATACTACAAAATGCTAAGCTTAAGATTACCATAATCCGATTTTAATTTAACTTTGAAATAAACCGCTTCACGTTTTTGAGTTGTTTTCCTTTGTTTTCGATTCAGAGACATTTCAGTGTTGTTTTTGTTTAACAATCAATAACCTATTCCTATACTATTAAATGAGCAATATTTGTATACAGGGTGGTGTACTTTTCCAAGCTCTACAATCGACGACTATTTCGTTTGCGTCAATCAGACTTTTCCACAATGACTCACACTGAATAAATACGGTATTTTTCTGTGAGTAAAACCTTGCACTAGTTTATAAATTAATATTTCTAGTTAATAATAATATTCGACATCATTTACGTCGTGGTACTGTCAGGTACAAAAATTGTTCACATTTTTACATCTAACTAAATTGACACAAATTTGTTCGGTAGTCATTACATAAATTCACTAAATATATAAAAACAACGCAGTTACACAGACAGACACGCAGGAAAAGCCCGTGATAATCTATATCTTTTACGTGATCATGAAAAAATGATGCTGGTCAGTTAAAACAAAATAAAAACTGAAATGACTTTCGTTGCTAACTGTACGCAGATATAAATATCACTGTCTTTGGGCGACGCGTACGCAATGTGCGTCAATTTCGCTAATTTATAACATAATATTATGTTTTTTATATAATTTCATACAAGTAATTTGTGTCTAGATATTTTATAAAATTTTCTAGTTATTATAAGAATGCGTGACTGGCTGTCTAATTATTTCGATTCTGCTTTGGACACGGTATTTAGGTACCTACCTACCTGTTAAAATGTCGAAGAGAACATGTACAGTTGCACACCAATAATGTATCAATATTTCGGCAGATAAATTTAACTGCCGTGTAAGGGGTCGAGCCTATTGCCATCAACAAGGCATGAACTGGCTGCTACGGAAAACTCAAAATATACACTCGTTGCAGATTTTAATATAAATAATGTGAAAGTATGCCTACCGAGATTAATAAGAAACACTTACCCAATATCAACCAACTGATTTAAAGGCGTGCAGTTTTGAATAGTTTTAAAACGTACCTGCAACCAAAACAGTTCTTAAATTAGTTACATTTTATTAATTCAAATTTAAGGACAAGTAGAAGAGACCAGCCCCGTTGCTCGAGTGGTTGCGAGCGCGACTTTTGACCATGACGGCCTAGGTTCGATTCCCGGCTCGGGCAAAAAAGATTGGGTTTTTCCATCAGGAATTTCTCAGTAGCAGCCACGGAGTCTAGATCTAATGCCCAGCTGATGGCAATAAGCTCGCTCCCTATTACAAGGGACTTAAAACATAACTGGCGAAATGTGGGTGTACTATTAGGTACACCTCTGCCTCAACCATCGGAGATTACAGGCTTGATGTTAAGTAGAAGAAGACACTAACACACTGCTTTAGCGCAATCCACTTTGAGCTTCAAGAGTTGTCCTCATACATATTAATAATCGCAGTATTCAACTCAGGCATTATCAAGAATAATGACTACGTGTGCATCTCGGCCATCATGGCCCATCGTGTACTCGATCGCATCTGTTTATCTCATCAGTCGCTTATATAAACTGCGAGTGACGTCACTGCCCGCTATTAATATCTGCGCGGGAGTTGATCGATACGCACTGGGTTAATTAACGGGTCAGATAACGTTGGGACGCGGATTTGTTTGAAGAGATCTTTTATAATTTAAAGAGTGGCCAGATTGCAGACTGGACTCTGGACACCAGACTTGTAGTGGAGGTGCTTTCATACAAGCCTACAAGCTTGGCTTGCCCTTACCTACTCTTCATGATGTAAGGGTTTCTGAACAATGTGCTTGCTTTATGGGCTTGCCGTATTGTTGGCGTGTGGCTTCGTAAGTTCATCCGTGCGTGACCACGTCGCCATGTTTTACGCCGAGTTTTCTGGTAGTTCTGCTGTCAAACGGTTGCGTTGTCAAAAGTTTTTTAGTTGTTTTAATAATAGCAGCCTGTACTGCCCCACTGCTGGGCAAAGGCCTCTACTCATATAGAGAAGGCACGAGCATTGATCACCACGCTTGCTCAAGACGGGTTGGCGATTTCAGACTTATATTAATTATAAGTCCAGTTTCCTCACGATGTTTTCCTTCACCGATGTCTGTGATGTCCAAAATAAACTTAGAAAGTACATATGAATTGAAAAAGTCACATTTTTACTTGCTCCGATTTGAACCCACAACCTCATTCATGCATGAGAGGCGAGGCCTTAATCTCTGGGCCATCACGACACTTGCTGTGTCAACTTCAGTTGTCATCTTACATTCAATAAAGTGCCCGTTTGTTTATACATTTCAGCGAGACGTTAAACGGTCCATTAGATACTGTCTAATTCCGCAGGTATTTCCTCAGTCAGTGTACCAGGACGACATGGGCAGACAGGTGGTCGGTGCTCGCGGGCTGATGTATCGCGCGCATTAATTTAACATCGCCAGAGTTTGAGACTAATTAGACGCCATCTAATTATAGCGACACTAGCTTCAAATGTGGGTTTGGTCGCGTTAAAAGCTTTGCCAAATAAATAGTGATCTAGGTATTTGGTAAAATGGGGAGAGCCGGATTCAAGCCGCTTATTAAAAAGTAGCGGATACCCAGCGTGTGCTACTACGCGGCTATAGTGCCTAATGCATTGTTTTAGTGGTTTATAACCATCTTCGGGGCACATCGGTCCATACATTAAACATAACTGGCGATATGAGTGATTGTATTACACACTACACACCTCTACAAGACTTTTGGGGCATACAGTCGAGATGATATGCTATGATGTTACTTAACCTCACGATACATTCGCGACATCTCGGTGTGTACGCATATTGATGTCGCTAATAATACTTTTGGCCTCCGCGCTCCGATCGGCTAATTAACGTTATATTGTCGCGTCACAGAACTACGAGCAGATTTAATGAGCATGTACTAGATTTGTGGGTTCACCAACTGAAAAATTAATCTATAAAGCTAAAGAGTTTGTTTGTTTGGATGAACACGTTAATCTCAAGAACTACTGGTTCGAATTGTAAAATTCCTTTAGTGTTGGTTAGCCCATTTATCGAGGAAAATGTTACGCAGACGAAGTGAAGGCAGAAGCGACGATGTTCGCAGGGTGGCTGGTAGCAACTGGATGAGAGTCGCCGAGAATTGAGTTAAGTGGGGTGCGAGTGAAGAGGACTAGCAGTGGACTGCTGTAGGCTGGTGATGAAAGCAGACGCTACAGAACGTCACCTGCTACGATCCTTACATAATCCTTTTGCTTTGTCCACGTTCATACATGTGGTCATACACGGACGCCGGCTGCGAGTACTACGCCCCCGACATTTCTGAAGAACATCACCAATAAGACCAATGTACATGTACGCCATTTTAGGGCGTCCCCTCCCGTTTTTAGGTTTCCACTTACAACTACCTGGTAACCTTATTCTTAGTCGTCTCTTGTAGAGATTGTGTTGTCTATGTGTAAATAGTTTTTTTTTTGAAACTTGACCACATATTTAATAACTAAAATCAGGGCTAACATTAATTACGTACAGAATAATCCGCCTATAACGTTTACACTGGTGGGACTCGATGACCTACCCTCTGAGGTGGTGGGTCCATCATGATTTTAGACTGAAATCAGTTAAACTAGACGCGCAGACGAAGCGCTTTGCTTCATCCTTAACTATGCGCACTGCCAAGGAGTGGAATCTTCTGCCTGCGTCGGTGTTCCCCAGTTCATATAACCCCAATCTATTTAAGTCGCGAGTTAATAGGCTTATTTTGGGTTAACTCGTTCCATCGTCGACTTAATCTCTGATCTCAGGACAAGATCGAGGTCAAGAGTAGGCCCATCTAATATTTTTTTAAAGACTAAAGTTTCAAAATGAAATTCTCCCAAAAAGAGTCAAGTATCCGAGCCATGATTTGCAAGTAAAACCCCGTGACCATTTCGTTCATACACCAGAACATTATCTAGCCTTCCACGCGGCTGGGCTAGACGCAGCCATGCGAGGATATCGTCTGCGAACAATGATGTTGCGGGTAGTATCATACTTTTTGTAACACCGAACGCAACGGAGGGGGTTATAGTGATCCTGACTATTTGCTGGATGTGTTCGGTTCATTGATAACTGGAGGTGATACTCGATCATAGATTCGTTCGGCTGAACCTGAGGCAGTTGATTACCATCAAATCAACTCGCTGTCTGACCAATCTTACCTTCTTTCTTCTTTGTGGTTAGTCCCTAACCTGGTATTAGAGTTTTTTTTTGCCGCCCATGGGCCTCTGACTTGGCTTTACATAACATGCCGTCGAGAAATATCTCTCAGGCATGCTGGGTGGCACGATAAAAATATCGTGAGGAAACCAATCTAACCAAAGTAAGTGATAATAATTATACAATACGCGCATTAATCCGAAAAAATCAGTCTTGGTTTCGAACTCGAGACCTATGACTTGGCAGTCCGACGGTCACACCACTAGGCTATCACTGCTACTAATCTTAAAAAGAGGTACTATTACACAGTTACTGGGATGTGGAGGTCAGAGACCCTAACACGCATTTACGTAATCATCATCATCATTTCAATACCTGTACCCTTATCTATCTGTTCCCCGCGATCTTGTTGAGATCGTCAACCCAACGCTTTTGGACGGCCCTGGTTTCTTAGCTCTAATTTTGGCCACTATTTGGTCAAAACCTATTCCATCGGCCATGTAAATATTATGCGCGTAAAGATTATTTTTAATTTTCGTTACGATTACACCACGCGTTTGCGCTGCGACCATAGATTGTAGTAGTCGCTCCATGTAAAATACTGGGATACAGCTGCATCCGGTTAGACTGGAAGCCGACGCCAACATAGTTGGAAGAACGCTAGGCAGAGGATGACGCTACAAGATATAGTTAAGATGAACAGAAAGTTATTTTTATAATGTTTACTTGTCATTCAGAGTTTATTTGTCTTGGACAAGCGAATAATTTTGTTTATTATCTTTCTAAATTACGATCAAAGAGCGCCGTCAACGCGTCGCGTCGTGGCGAATTAAGTTTATGATGTTTCTATTCTGAATTAGATTGAAAACACTCGGAGTTTAAAAATCTAAAATCAACATATTAGTAGAGAGACCGTGACGAATGAAACGCACTTTCTAGCATTATTCTGTACTCTCATTTCCTTTGAATACCTCGTCGGTCTATTGGTGGCAATCGTGACTGCTGAGCATGGGGTCGATTCCCAGGTCGGGTAAAGTGTTATTGAGATTTTCCATAACGAACTTCTCAGTAGCAGCCACGGAGTCTGGATTTGTGCCCGGCTGATAGCATTTTTTTTCCATAACGCTGCGTAGTTTCGGTAGCTAATTTAATTTTACCTGCAAAACCTATGGCCTTGCTGTGCTTATTTACAATTTTGGACAAACTTGAACTGTCATGTATTGTGTACAGTCGAACAAGCTAATTGGTATGTAGTTAAAAATTTGCGTCTTAGCATACAAACGCAGTGCTTAAAAAGATATTGCGCAAATACTCAAATTGATTGATGTTAACAGTGTAATAGAAAGATGCAAATATTTAACTGTTTCCACAGAGGAGCAGTATTGTTGTATGAGGGGTAAAAGCGCCCGAGAAATAACATGAACATCACACTTTTCAATTTCGTCTCCAAGTACAAGAACGCATTACTAAAACTCATAGAAAAAGCAATACCTACTAGGTATCACCATAAAGACACATCCTCCTTCTAATCAAACACAGCACCCTCCTCCACCTCGCAGTAGAGCAACATGATTTACATCCAATCTTCTAACTTTACCACCCACAACGAGATCGCGC
Organism: Standfussiana lucernea; assembly: GCA_964057025.1. NCBI lineage: Eukaryota > Metazoa > Arthropoda > Insecta > Lepidoptera > Noctuidae > Standfussiana > Standfussiana lucernea. The sequence goes on from OZ059811.1 coordinate 10,778,089, forward strand.
CACCAGCACTAAGGGTGACAATTTATTACTTTTTACTTTACATCTTTGAAGTGAATTACCTGAATTATGGCCTACCCACTATAGGAGAGGGGATGAAGGTACATGTGTTTGTCACTGAGTTATTTGCCAGCCTACGGGGATCGGTCGTTCTATTGAATTTCGCCAATATGGGCGCCGGGTGATAATTTAGTAGTAATATATTATTTTGTACAATGCGGTTGGGAATGTTTTGTGGTTCGCGAGTGGAAATAGGTTACCAGCTACTGGTAATTTAGTTTAATGTGTATATAATAGCTTGTAGAGGTGAGGTAAATTTTCTACAACTTTTATAATATGAAAACTAGATCTTGTCCGCGGTTTCGCCCGCGTTTTTTTCGTGATATTATAGTAGTGAAAACTGCTTGACTTGTCTAGAATTGTGCCTAATCGTTTTAAACATGATTTATCGATTGGAAATGCCGAACTGAGTTTGTTGATCGTAATGAGGCGAAAAAGCCTAATAAAACTATAATGAGTGTATAAATACCCTTAAAGAAACTGCAAGGCACTTGTACTCCCCGTCACTGCGATCATTTATTTCAGCCCATACCTGGGAACCTTCTAGTTTCGGAGATATTGGGGGTCAAAGTTCCAACCTTTTCACATTTTATTTAATACAGTTATGATCCTTTATTCATTTTTCATCTCATTTTTTTACATTTTTAAAAAACATTTAAAAATATAAAAAAATAGTTGTCCGCCGGTATCGGGACCAGGGTCCAAGCTACCGGTGGTTAGGGCTCCAGAGACAGGAACCTCCTCACAATGCGAACCGTATCGAGGAGTACTGCCTTCTGAATCAGGCCCTTGATCCAACCGCCTAAAGAGAGCCTCGAAAGATGTTCGTCGACGCCCTTGGCCATAAGGCCATTGGCCGTCACGACAATCGGCACAATGATAGCCGAGTTCACATTCCAAATATCGACAACCTCGTGTGCCAAGTCAAGATATTTTAATTGTTTCTCTTTCTCAGCTTTCACGAGGTTCTCGTCATGCGGAATGGTAACATCGACTATCATTACGCGGCGCGCTAATCGGTCTATCACCACAATGTCAGGTTTATTGGCGACAATAGTCCTGTCGGTAATGATAGACTGATCCCAGTACAACGTGACCTGGTCTTTCTCGAGAACTGGGTCGGGCACATACTTGTAGTACGGTACCTCAGATTCCACAAGTTTATATTTCAAGGCGAGTTGTTGGTGAATAATCTTGGCCACTTGGTTGTGTCTGTGCAAGTACTCGCCGTTAGCCAGACGAGAACATCCAGAAATTATATGTCTGATGGATTCACCCGGACGGTGACATGCCCGACACACGTCAACAATACAGTAAAAATAACTTCACTTTAAATACATCTACGACCCTCCTCTTATTCAATGCATCGATCAGCATGATGTTTTGAATGCGTTACATGGAGTTGAGTCCTACCGTAAAACGTGAGTTTTCACCCCAAAAAAAAAGTCGTTTCCCAGCAATAATTTTAGCGTAGAGTTACTTAGTTTGATGTACAGAATGCTTGGTTGACAAGGGTCCGTTTACACCTTGTATGTATAACACTGCCAAATAGTAGTAGCGCGATGCTTACCAGAGCTAGCAAGTAGGTGTGCATAGGTACTCGAATACCGCGAACGGTATTCCTAAGATACGTGGAGTCAGGATATGAAATGAAATGTTAACATGGGTAAAGAAATACAGAACTTATTTTTGGTGAACAGAGCGTTATGTTATGCCAGAAGGCGTACACATAATATGGCGTGCAAATCTAGCTGAGAATTAAGTACCTACAGATTAAAATTTACTAAAAATATTTGAAAATCATTCATAATTATAGTATTAAATTAGAAAATAAATTGAGCAATTATTTATATTATTATTCAATACTCCAATTATTTTATAATAGATATATGATAGAGAAGTATGGAAGAAGAAGACATGCTGCGCCGACCCCAAATAAATTGGGGTAAGGGCAGGAGAGTGATGAATGAAGATGATATGATAGAGGGCGTTACTAGTGACCCGGACAACTCCCTCGAACGCAAATATTTAGCACATTTTAAGTAAAGTCTCCTCAGCGGCGCTCGATCATATTTCTTTCGCAATATTTTATAAACACAGTTAAAATATATACTGTTGATTTATTGCCCCGATCGAGTGCCAGAGCTACGGAGCTATGATATCGTATACCCTTGACATCAATTCACTTGTTTTTGCTGGGTTATGATCGGGATTCAATTGGTGTTACAATTTTGCGATGAGGGATACGGCATTTGTCACGTTGGCCTTGTGGACGCAAGAGCGACTGCTGAGCATGGGTTCGATTCCCAGATCGGACAAAGTGTTATTGTGTTTTCCATCAGGAAGTTCTTAGTAGCAGCCACAGAGTAGATTTGTGCTCGGTTAACGGCAATAGACTGAACTTTACTTTACATACATAAGTACATATTATGTGTGTAAAGTTTGGACGTAGGAGGTAATCTCGAGTCTACTCATCCGATTAAAAAAGTTCTTTTACTGATGGAAATACACACTATTGCCGAGTGCCATAGAATGTGTTTTTGATGGGGCGCAGTCCCGGGTAGAAACTAGTCCAGTAAAAACAAAACCGCACTTCATATTTCTCCTCCAAACCAGTCCATTTAGTGCGATATTTCTCAAAAACTACTAAACAAACTGCGGCCATCCATCTTGTGAGCTATTCCGTGAATATACCGCTCTATTGTCTCTGCCCGGTCCCCGGCCGGTATTTGGATGATGAATGGGGGAGTAGCAGTGCACGGTATTTGGCTCGGTGCAGTAACGGCAGGGCAGTGCCTTTTTGGAGGCTTCGGGATAGCTCGGCTGGCTTCGGAAATAAATTATGATATGAAACGGGGCACTAGGCACATTGCAAAAAGATGGAAGGAACAGAAACATACAGGAATCCCTCAGTAGCAGCCGCGGAGTACGGATTTGTGCCCGGTTGATGGCAATAGGCACGCCCCCTATTACATGGGACTTAAACATAACTGGCGAAATGAGGGTGTACTAGGCACACTTCTGCCTAACATTATCTGGATTACATTCGTGATGTGATGTTGTTTTAGAAAAATACCCCGGCTGGTAAAGTCCAAAGAAGTCCGGGCTATATGAACATTTATTTGTGATGGATAATCTTAACAATGCGAGCGTGGAGCCCTAACACACAGGGTATGCCACACCTTCTCTCTTGCCCGTCGTGCACAACTAATTGCACCCTTCAGGACTTGAATGAGGCAAAAGACAGAGCTGTCCAGGTCGCTAAGTACTAGTCGGAGAAAATCTGCGTCAACGATCCGAGAAAAAAGAAGAACAAGAGGTATAATGTTACGTAGTAACTGGGTTGTGTGTGGTGATAGGATAGGCTGTCGCTCCTTGTAAAATGACATCCGGTTGACTGGAAGCCGATAATGCTAGATAAATGGTGATTAGTGCCTGGGTAACACCTGTAGACTCTACTCCTGTTTATAGCATGGAGCTAAACCAATTAACGATATAAGAGTTTTTGTCATACGACTGTTCTTTCTTTATCGTGTGGTTATTGCGTAATCTGGTATCAGAGTTTTTATGCCGCCCATGGGCCTCTGACTTGGCTTTACATGCCGTCGAGAAATTTCTCTCAGGCATGCTGGTTTCCTCACGATGTTTTCCTTCACCGAAGCAAGTGGTAATTATGCAATAAGCATGACGGCGCCCCAGCAAGGCGCCATCTATGATTCAAATAGCGAACTGACCAGAGTGAAGCTACCACTCTGGCGAAACTTCAAGGCGTTACGCGCAGCCATGAGCGATTGTCATGGAAGGTGCCGCGTACCAAGTAAATCTTCCTCGATTACGTGTCAAAGTGATATTTGAATGTTGAATTACGTTAGTGCTTAATTGAAGATATCTGTAACATAATTTCTGTAACTAAATGATTGTTAAAACAGATTTCAATAAAACGAAGATTTGTTTATTCTGAACATCAATTATATGTGGGCGGGCAAGAGCCTTCATGATTCCGAAAAATCAGAGGTGGCGTGGCTTGGGTTCGAACTTGAGACCTATGACTTGGCAGTCCGACGGTCACACCACTAGGCTATCACTGCTTATGAAACTCGTCTACGCTCGCTGGGTCAAAACTGCGACAGAGCGGGGAGCGGTGATAAGCGGTTAATGGCCGGTAAATGACACAAAAATGTGATAAATCACGCTTTTACTTTGTAACTGGAGTTTTAACGGTATTCACGAAGTATTTCACTACCGTGACATTGTAGTTAATTAATTTTTTATTAAAGATCTCGTTCTGGGCTGTAGTAAAAGTTAAAACTATACTTGCGAGTCCTCTCTTCGTAACAGCTGCACATGTTACTTATTCTGGTTGCGAGTAGACCAAACTTTGATTTCGACTTAAGAATAATTGTACGTAAGCAAAGTTTTGTTCTTTGCATTTATCAAACTACTAAAGTCACAAAGGTTGACTGGCAGAAAATGCCGATGTCATTGAGGCCGCCCCTGTCTGCTTAAATCTATAAATTCACACAAACTCAATGTATCTCGCCAGATATATCTCCCACAGTAATTCCATTGACTCATACTCAAATGCGATTATTGCAAAAGTTTCACATCTGAGTGCCTCGTTGGTCTAGAAGTCGCAATGGTGACAGCTGAGCATGACGTCTTGAGTTCGATTCTCAGGTCGGGCAAAGTGCTATGGGTTTTTCCATCAGGAATTTCTTAGTAGCAGCCATTTGGTCCGGATTTATGCTCGGTTGATGGCTAGGCTCGCCTCCTATTACATGGGACTTAAACATAACAGGTGAAATGTGGGTGTACTATTAGGTACGCCTCTGCCTAACCCTTCGGGGATTACAGGCGTGATGTTATGTTATTTATCACATCGGAATGTCAAAACAACATCAGAATGTTATAAAAGTGTTTCTGTCTCTACGAAACACTTTATAAGTGACATAACTGCGACTTCAAATTAGGTAGCGTTTGAGTGTTCACCCGTAACACCCGTATCTATAGTCAAGTTAAAGTAATTACTTGAGCAATTTTTTTATGCAATAGACACGAATTTAAATGAAGTAAGAACCGTCAAATTTGAATTATAACTTTTTACAGTTCCAGCATTAAGAAATTACTAAACTACATAGTAAAAATCGTATCTTTTATAATGACATTTACTCAAGTGAACACTTTGACTTGTTTATAGATACGGGTGTAAGACACGTAGTTATTCTTATGTGATGATTATTACATTTTTTTATTAAAGAGTCTTCAACGACAGTCGTTCAGTTGACGGTGTCGAAGACCTCAACTTGTGAACTTGAGGTGTTGAACTTTTAATTATTCAGATGAGGTGCTTTTTGAACATTACGGGTCGTTTCACAGATAACATTGCGAAGAAATGCAATTAAGTTTATATTATTAAGGCGAGTTTCTTTTGAATGTATGAGTAATTAGTTCTTTTTTAGGTTTATCTCGAATTCGTGAGGAATAACTTAAGCTCTCGCCTGTAATCCTGTAAGGAGTAGGCAGGTGTACCACATTTATGTTTAAAAATCAAGATGACACTTTTTGGTTCTATCTATTCAGTTCTTTATTTTTTTAATAACTTTGCCCCACACTAGGAATTTCTCCTGTATCGTGGGCGCGTTTACAAACATTTAGACTAACATCATACACAACAGACAACCTATAGGCTATACAAATATATTTTGTCCGTGCGGGAATCGAACCCGTGAGACGCAGCACTGCAGCCAATCGCTCCGCCACTGCGCCAACCGTGCCATCAGAAGAAGAAGGTTAGAAGTCTTCTGACTTATTCTCGGTTGCGACAATTTTATAGCTACTTTGTTTACACTGGATTAGTACTAACCTAACTGTCATTATTTTATTTTAAACATGAAATACAACCCCTTTTCTTAAATTTTTCAAACTTAACCTAACTTAACAAACCAGATAATTCAAACTATCAAACGTCCTTTTATCCCTTCATTACTTTGTCTAATAACCCACTGAAAGTCCCCTCTACCCCATACGTCACCCCAGACAGTTATATGTAATGAATGAATACCCCACCATTGTGTTGACACCCTGTATGGGACAGCGGCCGCTTCGAACACCCTGTATTGTAGTCAAACTCAATAATTTTAATGGTTTTAGTAGTCTGTGATTTATGAAGCACAAATATTTCCTAATTGTTTATAGAATTATTATATTATGGGTCGTTTTAGGCGACAAAGGTGCTTGGTAATACTGGAATAAATTATTCTATGCCATATTTTATACATATATATATATATATATATATATATATACTAGCGACCCGCCACGGCTTCGCACGAGTGCAATATAGATATTAATGTTTACTCTACTATAATATAGAATCACTTTATTTAAATTTATTAAAAAAACCACATCAAAATCCGTTGCGGAGTTTTAAAGATCTAAGCATACATAGGGACAGACAGACAGACAGCGGGAAGCGACTTTGTTTTATAAATACTATGTAGTAGTTTTATACGTATTGGTGAGAATCTACAGAAAGTTCAAGTGTGTAGTACTCGCACACGGCGCGCGTGTATGACTAGATGGATGAACGTGGACGAGGCGGAAGGAGTATGTAAGGATCGTAGCTTCTGTAGTTTCTGCCTACCCCCCCATGTTACAAAGGCATGATTTTATGTTATGTGATACCTGTAACCTGTAAGAGGAGCTCGTGGCTAAATAATAACAGCGGCTCGGGTTGATCTTCAGGTTAAATGGCGCTTGCCTGGGTTGATTCCTCCGTGCCTCGGAAAACACGATAAGCCGTTGGCCCCGGCGGTTATTTGTAGATCTTTGACAGTCGTTACAGGTAGTCAGTGGCCTGAAAGTCTGACAACCAGACCTACTAAGGGATATCGTATTACCCAGTACTGACTGGGTTGTGGAGGTCGGTTAAGCAGTCGCTCTATATATAAAAACCTTTTTGCAAAAAAAATAACCGACTTCCAAAAAAACACAAAAAAATGTGGAAAATAACTTTACTTTCGCAAGTCGGTGACTATGGTTTGTTTCATTGACTTCTTTGGCACTGACTTCCGAAAGTAAAGTTATTTTCCACTTTTTTTAGTGTTTTTTTGGAAGTCGGTTATTTTTTTTGCAAAAATGTTTTTATTTTACCCTTTTTAGTTATCGCATCACACACAAATCCTTGTCAAGTATCAATTTCGCAATTTCTTTTACTTGGATGACATATATTTTCCAGCTATTTTGATTTAAAAACCAAAATACTGAACCGATTTTGATGAAATTTCTATGGAACCAATCGGGAAGTAGATCCATTCAGATAAAAGAAGAATTTTTCAAATCGGTTCATAAATGACGAAGATATGAGGTAACGAACACAAAAAACTAAAAAAAAAATACAACCGAATTGAGAACCTTCTTCTTTTTTGAAGTCGGTTAAAAATACTGGTATTCAGCTGCATCTAACATCATAGTTGGGAAAAGGCTGGGCAGATGATGGCGGAAAATGAGAAAAATTACATAATCTTTCATTTGCAGCTCAGTTTAGTACTCACATTTCGTAATCAAACCACGACTCGCGAGTGCAAATTCGTATAAATTTTACGACGTCACTATCACTTGTTCATTACAACATTTTAATGAGATTTTTAATTGGAATTTACAAACACTCTTACTTAGCTCCATCTATGTAGTTAATAAATACCTACTTATGTGATTAATTTTTCTTAGGAAAATTCAAAAACGATTTTCTCGTGAAATAACGGTTTCTACTTTGGGATAAGACCTACTTCATAATAGTATGGCTTCCAAACTACTATGTTTGTGAAAACGTGAATCGATGCAGTAGGAGAAAAACGTCTTTGGTCATGACCGTACAAATTTTCAGTGACAAACTGCCATTCTTTACAAAAAAACACTCACAGGCTGAGTTGCCCAACATGCTCAGTGATCGAATTAACCCCTTGGCCACAAGCTACGCGCTTAAGCGAGGTGCATCTTGTGACTACCACCGCTTCATGAAATGGTCGGACCCATTATGAAGTGATAAATTCCAAGATCTGGCCACGACATACTTCATCATCATTCTCCTGTCCTTATCCCAATTTATTTGGGGTCGGCGCAGCATGTCTTCTTCTTCCACACTCTCTATTACTCGTCATCTCAGCAGTCACCTCCTTTCTTGCCATATCATCCTTCACACAGTCCATCCATCGTTTCTTTGGTCTTCCTCAACTTTTATTTTACCTTTTTCCACGACATACTTATTAGATGGAAGTAGTTGTTCAGAGCAAGTCGTGATACGCACCGCGACAGTACTGCCGCCAAGCAAACAATAGACGCGCGCGCTTGTCACATCGCCCGCGGCTCTAAACGGAGCCTTAGTGATAAAACTTAAGCCTAGAACTACCAATATTTGGAACCTAGTGCTTCTACATAAGACCTGGCAGCCCGCCAGCCAGCAATGTCGTAAATTACAGTTTACGAACGCCGCCGGTTCGACTCCCGGACGAGGCAAACTTGTCGTTTCAGTTATTTTATTAATTTCTTGGGGAGTAAATTAAGTAGAGTTTATTAAGCTTTGTTTAAGATGTTTTGATGGGTGGGTCGTGTTGCAGGTGTACAGGAAGTGTGGGTTTGTCATGCGACGAATTGTTGGTAATTGAAGCTGGGTTAAAGATTAGATTTACAAGCCAAGTCTACACATATACAAATAAATAACATTGAAGTTTCTGTGTGTGCTATCAAAATAGCAGTTTTTTTACTGAATGCATATGAAAGTATATACGGTACTTCATTTTTTTAAAAATTTTATCACTATTTAGTTACCTACTATACGTAACTGACGTGGCAACGCCGCCAGTCTCTTGGGCACATTACTAGCTGACAGCGTTGAGGAGGAGTATTTTTTATTCCCTTTTATAGTTTGTTGCTATGTTATTTATTTTAGTTTTTTTTTAGTTAAATGAATATACTAAATAATGCTTTAAAATGTAGTAAAAAGTTTTCATACGGATCGGATACTTGCTTTATGTAGGCATATATATATTTCTGTGACTAAAACAGTATACATACCTCCATACAAACACACAAACTCGCAAACGCCAACTATTCTCACAGAACTTCATGTTCCTCTCTCTCAAACTTACCTGCACCCGGCCTGACTATGAATAACTTGAGCATCTAGTTGAGATCAATAGTCACTGTACTATACATAGGCTGGCTCGAAATAGGCTAGCCTATTTCTGTGACGTCAGAGACCAGAGGGAAGTAAGGTTTCGATAGAAATCTTACTACTACATATTATACTATCGAAAGTTTGGATGGATGGATGTTTGTTACTCAATCACGCCAGAACGGCTGAATGGATCTGGATGGAATTTGACACAGACATATATTATATTCTGGAGTAGCACATAGAATACTTTTTATCCTGGTAGTACGATCCCGTGGGAGAATTACCGAACAACACCGGGTGAAGGCGTGGGCATAAGCTAGTTATATTATAATATACAATACATAATTATAAAGGCATAATCATACTGAATTTGTAAGCAAAAGTAAAACTCTTTGTTAAGAAGTCCGTCCGTAAAAGTATTAACACTAAAAATTTTTTAACACAGGCGTAACCACAGTACGCAACTAGTTCAAACCGGAAAATACCCACTTGCAGTCTCTATTGTAATACAAATAAAAGCCTACATAGAGCCGCAGTTGAAGAAAAGCCGCAATCAATGGCTTGTCATCACATCACATCTTTATTGATACTCAACGGCGGCGGCTCTACATCTGTATTGATACTCAGACTCTACATAGAGAGGTAGTGCTTCCAAGCCGCTTTGTTCGAGATGTCGGTCCGAGAGAGGCTATATTTTATAAAAGAAATAATAGGAAAATGTACCCATATTATGATGATATTTATTTTTTTTATTCATATTTATTTTTTATTTTTTCAGCATTATTGACACAAGCATTTCATAATATTTCAACGTTTTTCAATTTTTCAAAGTCACGTTCACAGTCAAGCGATCACAGTGATGCATCATTGTGATCGCTTATAGAACAACGGTGTAACAACTTTAACGTTTTGTCAAAACCTCTTTTATCTATATAGATTAAATTAATATAAGTGCGTGGGTTAAATAGTCAGCCTTCATGATACTTACTTTTATTAATGGAAAAGTACCAACAAGCAGTTAAATACATTGTTTTTATGGGAGCTACATCTGCCAACAAACTGCTGTGAAGTTTGGCAGAAGTAATTTTTTTTGTAATAACATATTTTGTATAAGTAGTTAACACAATTAAACGCTTTTTATTTCTTTTTTTTCCTTCCTTGTGGTCTCTCGGACCATGAAACTGAAAAATGTCGCAAAAAAAATTGCCTTTGTATTGTTGTACTGACGCGATAAGCCGATCAAAAAGTACGCAAGTACGTTACCATAAAAAAAATATGAATTTCCAAAAGTCGTAGAAGAAAAAATATTCAGTTTCATGGTCTCTCTCGGGTTTATTATGTTACACTCTGTAGAATGTGAATGTGAATGTGTCTAGGTCGTTAGAATACCCAATCAAAAAGCTAATCCATCGACAATAATAATGTAAAAACGAAACTAAATTGAAAACAACGCCATCTAGCGCCACACACAAATCAACTAAAACCAAGTGAATTAAATCAGAATCACTTCGAGACTTTATAACAAGCTCTAAGTAAAAAGTTAGAACACAAATGATTTTGTTCCTAACTCCCTTGTAAGGAGCTTACTGCTAGATTGATTTGATTAACCCGAGATGGACTGTAATCTTTATTTAAGTCTCTGTTGATCGGAGTTGGAGAAAGAAACAATTTGTATAGGAAATTCTGTTATTTAGTCACGACACGATTTTTATGGTTAATTCTATTGGCAAGCTATTTAGGCTGTCGTCTTGAAATGTTTTATGTCGAGACAATAGACACACGAGTGTTTTTTTTTTCTGTAAATGGTAAGCATAAACGAAAGAGAAGCATTAGCTTTAAGTAAAAGGATAATAACATAGGTTTTTGAAAACATTCAGAGGCACGAACGCAACAGAAAAAGTTAGAATTTACGTCGTACGTTCTTGCTAGGACCTCTAAACTCTTTCAAAGACCCATATCATCCTTAAGATATCTCCTTCCAACGTTTCCCTTAGTAAATACACTGAGTAAATACTGAACTCGTATGTTTGATTATTTCTTACACGTGTAGTAAACATTTGTACCAGGACTTTCCTGTATTTGTGTTATTTCCTGTACATGTACTATGTATGGCTTCAGTACTTCAGTGCCTACTGCCAACCTACTTTAAAAGGAAGCACAGGGATTAACCTTTAAAATTTACTTACTCTGCTGGTGCCAAAATCTTTTTTTTATATTAAATGAGCCTACTTGACCTCAATCTTGTCCTAAGGACAGAGATGAGGTCGACGATGGAACGAGCCAACCCAAAAGAACCTTATTAACTCGCGACTTAAACAGATTCGAGATATATGTACTCGGGAACACCGACGCAGGCAGGGACTCATATTTATCAAAATAAAGAAAGAAAGTACAGACATGGACAGAGTAAAATTATAAGATCCTTACTTAATAATCTCATCACGAAATCAGAAAAATATCATAAACCAACTTACTACTTAGCAAAGAGCCAACAAATCACAGAGCTGTTTCTTCGTGCTACAATATTTTGGCTGCTTGCCAGTGTCCGCTACAGGAAGTGGTATATGATAGATGACAAATTATGAGGCCTTCCTTTTAACGTTATTAATGTTTTATTTACAACAATAAGAGATGACCTTGCAAGGAATTATAGGAATATTAATAAAATAAATTATAGGAGGATTCACATTTTATTCTCAAGGGCATGTTCATATTTCGCCATTAATCGTACTTATTATGACTAACAAGGTATGAAATAAATTCCAGACTTAAGTTGAAAACATGGCTTAACCTAGTAAACAAATCACTGCCGCACTATTATATTTAATTCTTACACAAATATTATATTACTTAATTTTATCATCTGCCCACCCTAGCCTTTTGCTGCTATACCACAGGTATAGCGGCAAAAGGCTAGGCTATATGTATAATAACACATAGACTGAACAGCACAAAGGTACTGCTTATTTAATAAGATTTTTTTTTCCAGCACACTTCTCCTGTTGCAGAGTGATATCTTGGAGTGGTCTTTAGTCTAACTCATAGGTTCCCAACGGGGTCGGTACCATCTCCTAGTGGGCGCTAGAGCTTTTCATGGGGACGGTAGCGGATCCAAAGGCAAATGGGGGTCGTTTTGAAATGCCTCTATTTTCGTTAAAAAACATTTTAAAATGTTAATCTTATAACTATTTTGTAAAAGGGGGCGTGGGTTTTTTTTTCTTGAAAAGGGGGCGGAAGTCGATAAAAGGTTGAGAACCTATGGTCTAACTGAATACTGTTATTTCCTGGTGCCATCACCAGACTGATTGTCAGACTAGAGTTTCTGACTACCTGTCAAAAATCTATAAATCCAAGCCTTGGAGAGTGAATAGTCAGGCATCCACAGACAAACCACAGCAAGGGTTATCTTGAAAATTGCCCTATAATTACAAAGCCAAAACTTAACTCACATTAAACAAAACTACTAAACCCAATAACACAATTTGCCCACAATCTAACCCAGTAATTACCAAAGTATTGTATCGATCTCTCTTATAAATAATTTCTTCATACATAACCTAATAAACTTGGTATGGTTTCGTTATTAAACCTGCAGTTCACTCGACGTCTCGAACGCATACAATAGGTCTCGCAGTAGCTGCGACTAAACACTTGCGCATTTGCACGTCGCCTACGCCTCGTTACTAAGTTAATGAGCTAATGTAGACGACGGTAGGCTTCAGAACTGTAGAATTAGGTATGTTGTAGCATAAATGTAAGTCACATGTATGCTCTGCACGGGTGTATGAAGAAACTAAGTAGTTTCTGAAATGAAAATTTCATATTGAGAACTTTTCACACTCTGCTTGAACATAACTGATACTTTTGTATTCAAAATTTCTTGAGCTATAAGTGTTAGTCATTTTGGAAATTTGCTGGCTACAAAGAAACCTCTTATAGCAATGCTGAAGTCGATTTTGACATGTTCTTGACTTCGAAGTGATGGGGACGAACCTGTTATCATCGACCGATTCCAATTTCGGCACCCAATAACGCTTTACCCAACCTTAGAAACAAATTCAGAACCTCATGCTCAGCAGTAGTAGTAAACAAGCTGGTTGTTATAACATGGATAAATCCATCATTAAGAATTTCATCAACGAAAGCTATCGAAAAATTCTCATAAAATTAACGAATGTAATCCTGTCCGCATACAAACTCAATTATTTTGCAATATTGCATCACTGTGCAAAATTCCGATACAAAATGTCGGAGCTCCTCTTTTGTAATTAATTTAAAATGGCGATCGATCACCGGCCTTCGACACGCGCGCGACTAGTCGCATCTGCCACGTGATTAACGACTTGTCGATGGATAGTTGTGTCGCGTGACGTGTGTTCGCTAATTTGTGTTTAATATTTGTGTTAGCGCCATCTGTTGGGTGACACCTCAAAATTATGTATGTGTAATAATATTACACATACATAATTACTACTATTATATTATAATAGTAGTGAATTCGATGGAATTGTCAGTTTACAAAGTGCTGTTGTGTTTACGAGAATTCTTACTTTGTCTCGTCTTCTCTTCTTATTTCATTTCAAATTGAAATGTCAAAATGAAAATAATTTGCATTATTTTACTATGGCGGAAAGTCTCACAAAATTTAATTTATCCATCTTGTGCCACATTTTATGCAAATAAATAACTGAGAATAATTGTCTGACCTCATTTAGTGAATAAGACAAATGAAAATAGCAAGAACTTTAACCACATCTTGAAGCATTTAGATCCAAAAACCATTTAAAATTATCCACTTCATCATTCTAACCTCGAAAACAAATGCCAACTGTCAAAGTTTACAACTCTTTCCCAATAGATGGCGTTGTTTTAAGTTTTATTGCGTAAAGTTCTTCAGACAATGCATTACGCTTTAAATAATAAAAAAGCGTAGTTTATTACGAATTATGTCAAGTGTTTAGTTATCTGTCAAATCTTCATGGCATGACTGTCGGGAATATGGGTGAGTATTGTGCCCGTTTACAGTTATGCTGGTTGCCAAAAGAGAAATCGCTTTACCGTAAACGCATTTAAGAATATGTTCTACATTTTGAGGAGTGTCACATTTTTGGCATTGTACCGAGTTGATTCATTTGATTTTCATAGCTTTGCAAAGAGCGTGCAATTACCTAAACTTAACGTTTAACGTGCTAAACTCCTGAAAAATCTTACTTGGCAACAATATTATTAAGTTGGAGGTCAATTAAAAAAAAATTATATCGACATTGTTATGAAGCCTCTTCACAGCAATTCTACATATCATATAGCTGATTGACCTTTTAACTGCAGTAAAAAAAGCTTGATATTCAAACATCTCTTAGAAAAAATTGTAACTTTGGCCACATTATGGATCGAAAAAAAAAGTCATGTGTGTGTGTGCCTTTGCCCAGCTATGGGATAACGCAGGCTCACAGTTCCAGTAACTTTGCCCACCTCTGCCTAAATCTTTAGAAATCTATCTATCTTTATCTATAGTCCCTATACATCTAAAATTCTTAACCTATACATACCCATAGCATGTACAGTGTATAAAGCACCTGCGACCTTACCGTTGACAAATGGCCGCTGCCGCCTGCCGCCGTACATAGGAGCGTAAGAGATGTAAGCTGCTAAATATTTGGTGACTACTTATTACGGTTGGACAAAATGGGTATTTTTATTAGCAGATTCAATGTCAGTATTTGTTTCCTACTGTGGGTTCGAACCCAGGCAGACACTTTATGTTATTTTGTCACCACTGCCCTCGAAAAAGTGAAAGACAATATTCCAAGTGAAGAAACCGGCGTCTCGTGTGAATAAAAGAATGATGGATATGAATGTTGATGGATGGAGAGGGAGATGAAGGTCAAAGAAGAGATGGATGGATTGTGTGATTAATGATATGAGAGAGAAAGGAGTAAATGATGCCGTGACGTCTGACCGGGGAGAATGGAAGAAGAACACGTGTTGCAACCCCAAGTAGAATGGGACAAGGACAGGATGATGATGAAACCGGCGTCTCGTAGAACCAAACATCCGAAGATATGTGATGTCGACCGAAATATGGATATACTCTGCCTGCCACGAGAAATGGAAGCGTGATGCTCTCAAAAAGCAATATTATTCCGCGAAATCTATGACATAAAAAAAATAGGTTACAGAAACTATTTAATAAGATACTCCTTTCATCTTTTGATAAAAATAACTCTTATATCAGTAACGGAAATAAGATCTCAGCGTTTAATTAATTTCTCAGATTTGTCTAAGACATTTGGGTTACCCGCCGGAGCGGACCTGTCAAAATAACTCATATCGCGATCAAAATCGCAGTTACTCTTAGCCGAAATATCTAAAATTTAGTCTCATGAATTACGCAGTAGAGAAGAGATAGTTTAATTTCTTGAATCAAGAAACATATAACATAGAATAACGCCTTCTTATCCCAGAACTAGTACACCCACATTTAGCCACACGCGAGTCCCATGCAATAGGGGGAGAGCCTGTTGACATTAACCGGGAACAAATCCAGACTCCGTGGCTGCTACTGAGAAATTCCTAAAACACTTTGCTGGAAAACCTAACAACACTTTGCCCAATCTGATAATCGAACCCAGGCCCTCAGCAGTCGGGCTTGCGACCAGTAGTCTTTTTTAATAACCGACGAAAAATTTCTATGTGGGGAGGGGGGGGGGGGTTCAGAAGGTGTTTTTTTTTTTGGTAACCGTTTTCGCGTCGGTGTCCCTTCCACCTAGCATAGTCCGTCGAAAAAGGACGGAAACATACTGCCCTGAAATGGTGGAATGACAAGAAGCCCTTGCAGTGGTCTACAAATACCGACAAATACCGGAAAATTCACGTTTAAACTCGAAAACCGTAATTTTCAACACGAACGTGACTAATAGCTGAAACCGAAACACAATTTTCCATTTATTTACTCCTGAAAACTCATGAACTCCTATTGTTTACAATTTGAAAGTACCAGGCGCCAATAGCCAGGTTGGTAGCTCAATCAATATGTCGATGCAGTAGGTACATATGCTAAGAGCAAATGATTAGATTTAATATTATACCAGTGGGTTGCGCACTCGAATTTTGCAATTAACTGAACTAGTAGTAGTATATTTTATTTATTTGTAGATTCGGACGAGGGTTGGCAAGACTATGGAGCAAATAGTGCTTTAAACATATTGCTTTCTTTTTCTAACCTATGAAGTAAGAAAGAGATGGATGTAAATTTGACCTGTCAAGGAGTCTGGCAGCTACACTAACACTTGTATCCATAGTCAAGTTTAAGTAATTACTTGAGTTTTAGTAATTACGTAGGCAACCCTTTTTTATGCATTAAACAAGAATTCGAACGAAGTAAGAACCGTCAATGAAAATAAAGCCAAGAATTATAACTTTTGACAGTTCTTACTTCAAGCAATTACTAAGCTACGGAATAGAAATCGTATCTTAAGTTATTACTTTTACTCAAATAATTACTTTGACATGTTTATAGATGCGGGTGTAAAGTTAGGTTAAGATGGCACTTTAAGAAATAGGGCTAAAAAAACACTGAATTTAAAACATCAACTGCTTTGACAGCTGTCAATTGGTTTGTACCCATCTCTTTCTTGTGCAAAACGAGACTGTCACCTCACATGAAAGGTATACATGTCCCATGTTCCATATGTATTACCGTAAAGACCAATCTTTCCTAAAGACAAGATTCAGCAGTGCGTAAGGACCACGTCTCTCAGCATTGTTTTTTATGCACTCTCTTGAAATCTACCTGCGAAAGTAAGAGCACATCCGAAGAAATAAACAAGCAAAATCAAATTAAGATATAAACAAGCATGCATCTGGTATGTTAGTCATGAAGGTAAATTTTGAATATTGAGATAATGTCCAACCTCAAGCCTAGCAATATTAATAAAAAGAATATACAATTTCTCTTGTCAGCCCTGCGCTATGATGGTGTGACATGAATCCGGTGTGACGTGACGAGCGTCTACCGATATAACGCGCAGATAACTTGCCATACGATCACATCTCTGAGATCTACTGTAATAGCCCACTGCTGTCCACTGTTGTGCTTCTTGGACTATAGTTACATTAAGATGAAATGATTCTGGATGTGTGCCCGGATGATGGCAATAGGCTCGCCCTCTATTACATGAGACTTAAAACATAACTGGCGAAATGTGGATGTACTATCAGGTACACCTCTGCCTCACCCTTCGAGGATTAAGGGCGAGCCGATTGCCATCAATCGGGCACAAATCCAAACTCAGTGGCTGCTACTGAGAAATTCCTGATGGAAAAACCCAATAACACTTTGCCCGACCCGGGATCGAACCCAGGACCTCTTGCTCAGCAGTCACTAAACCAACCACTAAACCAACAAGAAAGTCAAACTATCAATCTCTGCCTATACCAGAAGATACAGGTGTGATGTTATGTAAATTCCCTGAGACAAAGCAGAAAGAAATGCCTAGATTTTCGTAACCTTAAAAAAATCTCAACGTACCAGGGTGTCATAAGTACAAGGCGGTGTATAGCGCGCCACTTAGCTAGAGTGGGGCTCGAACAAAGCGCCACAATGCGCCACTCTACCCGGAGTAGCAGCCGTCTTGAGTATCAATAGCAGTTGTAGAGCTATTGGGAACGTAGCTACCGTTGCTCTTTGGGACGGTGAGGTATGGTAATGTTTTGGACCGGGGTGTACCCGTGGTTTATTTCACAGTTTTTTTTTTTCTGGGAGTAAAAATAGTCTTGGGCACTCTCTGGTTCGAATACCATGTATGTATATTATATGCGACAAAAGACTTTGAGATTAAACACGGGTAAATCTCGCGATTAGCTTTTTTATCATATATAAATACACGGATAGCTTAATGGTGTGACCGTTGGACTGCCAAGTCAGAAGTCTCGAGTTCGAACCTTAGACACGCACCTCTGATTTTTCGGAATCATGTACGTATTGTATAGTTATCACTTGCTTCGGCGAAGAAAAACATCGTGAGGGAAACAGTATGCCTAAGATACTTCTCGACGGCATGTGAAGCCAAGTCAGAGGCCCATGGGCAGCAAAAACTCTGGCACCAGGTTAGGCTCTGACCACAAGATAAACAAAGATCATATAAATTGTATAACGTAATCAATTGATTGGGGTTTGATTTAATTAAAAGTTTATTTTCTTCTTTTTAGAGCATTAATATAACAGATTGTTTTTAGAAATGTTTTTTTTTGCATTTATTTCGATTTCTTTAGGAAACCTTCGGAAGACGACAGGTCTTTGCGAGTAAAACATGGTAGTGTGGGATTTCAACCTTACTAAAACCACCCCGATGGTCAGCAGCTGCACATGGGAGGAGGCAACGTTTCCTCTTATAAGACCTGTCCGGAGCCCCCTCTGTGCGACACCTGATAATATTAAGATACCTATCTATACTTAATAATATTGTAAAGAGATTTTTTTTTGTTATTTTGTAAGTGGGGGTAACCTTCGGATAGTTCCGATCCGATTCCGAGAATTCTTTAACTAACGGATTGCTACATTATCCCTGAGTGTCATAGGCACATTTAAAGCGTTCCCGTGAGTTAATTTCCGCACATAACGGGAGCGAAGCCGCGAGCAAAAATTAGTAGTTATAAACTGCAAGGACGGAAGTCGCTACAGCTACAAGTAAATATTTAAGAGCCATGTAATTTAGGTTATCGTAGTAAACCAATCGCAAACTGAGATAGAAATGTGTCAAACTCAGTATCGCATGCCAAGTGAACGGGCCATTAATGTTGGTTAGCATCCATGAGTGCGCTAGAAGAGTATACTCGGTCCCTAAACCTTACAGAGAAACGAATAATAAATTGCTTCATGTAGTCAGTGACCCGAGAGTCTGACAACCAGTCTTACCAAGGGGTATCGTACCCAGTAGGTACTAACTGGGTTGAGGAGGTCAGATAAGCAGTCGCTCCGTGAAAAATACTGGTATTCAGCTGCATCCGGTTAGACTGGAAGCCGACCCCAACATAGCTGGGAAAACGCAGGCAGATGATGAAAAGAATAATAGTGGCCCACCGGTAACGGCCCCCAGTTACGGGTTTTGCGAGCACAGGTAGGCGGTTCACTTTGTATGATCTGTGGATCGCCACTGCTCTAAACGGTGGAGGAGAACATCGTGAGAAATTTCCAAGAACCAAACTTATTATTGGATAATTGATTAAAACCTTCAAGCTTTGATTTCCTTATGTACCTGTATTGTTACCCCAAAGAGGTTAAGCAGAGGCATACAGTAGGTACACACACACTTCGCCATCATATTTCTCCTGCCCTTATCCCAATGTATTCGCGGTCGGCGCAGCATGTCTTCTTCTGCCATACTTCTCTATTACTCGTCATCTCAGCAGACACCTCCTTCCTTGCTAGTTATGTACACACACACTTCGCCAGTTATGTTAAAATCCCATGTATACAAAAGAGGC
Organism: Standfussiana lucernea; assembly: GCA_964057025.1. NCBI lineage: Eukaryota > Metazoa > Arthropoda > Insecta > Lepidoptera > Noctuidae > Standfussiana > Standfussiana lucernea. Next base: position 10,797,806 of record OZ059811.1, read on the forward strand.
AAGATTATTGTGATCAACCGAGTAAAAATACAGGGAAATTCTTAAAGGCATTTCTATCATTTTCTATACGTTACGTTACGGCAGTGATAGCCTAGTTCTGTGACCGTCGGACTGCCAATTCATTTCCGTATTGCATAATCATCACTTCCTTCGGTGAAGTAAAACATCGTGAGGAAACCTGCATACCTGAGAGATAATATCTCGACAGCACGTAAAGCCAAGTCAGAGGAACATGGCCGGCATAACCACACGATAAAGAAAAGAAAGCTCATTTTCTATTCTAAAATATAGCCTCTCTCGGACCTACATCTCGAACAAAGCGGCTTGGAAGCACTACCTCTCTATGTATAGTCTAAGTATCAATACAGATGTAGAGCCCCCGCCGTTGAGTATCAATAGAGATGTAGAAGCCATTGATTGCGGCTTTTCTTCAAATGCGGCTCTATGTAGGCTTTTATTTGTATAACAATAGGTGCTAGTGCTGCAAGTGGGTACCTATTATTCTAGTATTTTATGATGTTTTTATTAGTAGAGGACTGTGGTTTTACCTGTTTTTAACCGACTTCTAAAAAGTCGGAAGTCGGTGGCGAAAAAGTCAATCAAACAGTGACTAAGGACTGATTTTGACGGGAATTTTACTGGCAGATATCTGATGTTATAAGGAGTAACTTAGGCTACTTTCATTTTAGAAAAAGTATTTGAAACTGTTAACGTAATCCGATCTTTATAATAATAATTACACGCGGACGAACTTCGCGGGCAATAGCTAGTGCAATATAAAAAAATATATTTCACACATTTTCTTAATCTTCGCAGCAGGATTTTTAAAGTGTTTCTAGCTGCTGTTTCTTGTTTGCAATAGTTTCCACGCAAATATCCGCACACTGTGAGATAATGTCTTCGGATACGTGACGGCTGATGGCTGACGGTTGATGGCGCGTCTGCGTCCAAATCGCGGCTATTTTAGTGCTAGACGACTTTTATATCCGACTACATCCGTCCGTCTTTACGCTTGATGGAACACTAGGGATGGGACGCGATGATTATGTTCGGATATAGGGCGGGGGTATATGTATTTTTTGGGTTATTGTAAGGTGTGGTAGATTAAACACAATAGAATCTGATTCTGCAAAGATGTCTGGCCAGAAGTAAATGGGGTACACGGTCTATGAGGAAAAATAAGAAGAATCGGGTTCTAATTCTATGCATATTGAAGAAGATGTATTTTCGAAGGTGGGCTAAACTTAACAACGTTTAAAACGAATAAAAAAAATCGAATAACTTCTACACAAAAGTCGTATTGATCTCATTTTAATTAGACAAAACCTTGAAAGCACCAAATCATTGCAATATCTCTATGCTAAATATCCCAAAAACGTCATGCACTCAGTAAAATGATCGACGCTCGATTACGACACAATGTGTAACATGTAAGTACTTGATACAAATTCGCTAATGTATCCTCAGATCTAAAAATAAATACCCACCATGTCAGATCTTAATCTGATCGCTCCGAGATGTCTGAGGGCCTGATACAGCGAGCGCAACTATTTTGACATTATCGCAATGATTTATGTAAGAAACTTACTATTGCTTGCAGTATTCATTGGCATCCTAGGTAATAATTGCATATGGAAGAATGAAAAGTAGGTATTCATTGTAGTTATAATTAGGTCAAAACCTATTCTAATAACATAATATATCATCACGCCTGTAATCCCCGAAGGGTTAGGCAGAAGCGTACCCAATAGTACACTCTCATTCCGCCAGTTATGTTTCAGTCCCATGTAATAGAGGGCGAGCCTATTGCCATCAACCGGGCACAAATCCAGACTCCTTTGGTTGCAACTGAGGAATTCCTGATTGAAAAACACTTTACCCGACCCGGGAATTGACCCCAGAACTACTAGGTACACCTCTGCCTAAACCTTGGGGAATTACAGGCGGTAGAATCATTTAATGAATTATCAAAGAATAATACAGAATATAGATCAAACCGCATACATTATTAGTTTTATGTTACAAATTAAACACAACCAAGGAGTGTTTTTGTTATTCAATAAAAACTACGACCTTGCGTAATTGTATCCGCTGTGTATCGCGATGACATGTGGTTTTATTACCCTGACAACTCGAAACCGCTGAAGATACATGTCGTAGTTGTTTACAAAACACATAAAAGAAGCAAACTGTAGTTAAAAGGGCTTCACACTGATAATACGATACATCATAACAAGCAGGGGAAATTTTTATTTATACTAATGTTTTGAGTTCCATGTAATAGGAGCGAGCCTATTGCCATCAACAGGACACCAGACTCTGGACTGCTACTGACAATTTTTTGATGGAAAAATCCCAATATCACTTGCCCGATCTGGGAACCAATTCCGGACCAAAACCAAAAGCGCTCGCGACAACTACCTAGCTAGCCTAACGAAGCAGTCAATAAATTCTAACAGGCAATTAAAAAAATATTTTGATACCTACGTTCAATATGAAAAATTAATATTTTTAAGCAGACTGAAAAATTGTAACTTACACGTGATCCGAATAAATGCGGAAGTAATCAAACTCGTATATCTATCCGCCATCGCAGTCACAACACTATTATAAGACAACATCAATTTTATAGATCATTGATCTTTACCGGCTATTATTAAACTCTGGCGCACGTGTTCTCTATCCCTCTCGCAAGTTACAGTAACCTACATGTAAGAAAGAGACACATATAGATCTATCAGTCAATCTTTGAAGCTTGCTATCTTTATCGCACTTTTGGATAATGCTTGTGTTAGAGAGAGATAGAAATACAAAATCGATTATTAGTTGTGAATTCCAAATGTGTACTAAGATTATGAAATGATATAGAAGTGATTTGTGATTTGACGTATGTTTATAATCGGAGCGAGGTGGAAATAGAACCTAATGGGATTTCGACAGAACATCTTCCCCGTAATGAGTAGTTGGTAAACTGCATTAGAGTTATGCATTCCTGGTACCGCACCGTTGAAGGGATGTGGAGAATTTCCAGGAAATTATATTAAATTAAAGTGGATTTTCTTAGTAATTAATGTGTATTTTCTTCGTAGCGATATATTGGACGATTGCCAGGATCTATTTGATGCATAACGTAGTTAAATGACGATGACGTGGTTAATTCTACGAGCAGTTTCTTCGTTTATGGGATGTTTTTTAATAATAAACTCATATTTTATAAGAACACTCATAATATGGACGCTGAATATCCGACTTTTTGGGTATAAAGTAGAGGAAAACCAAATAAAAAATGGATGGACTGTGTGAAGGCTGATATGACCAGAAAAGGGGTGTCTGATGAGATGACAAGTAATAGAGAAGTATGGAAGAAGACGACATGCTGCGCCGACCGCGCGATGACTGAATATCCGAATTTTCCACTGGAATTTGTAAACAACTATTCTTTTTTTACAGTTTGATACTGCTAAAGAAACTAGAGTTGATGTTTCCCAATTAATAATTAAAAAGAAAAACGCATAAGGTTGAAAATCAATTGTAATTACAGTTACTGCATTTTCCGTCACTAGGGCAGTACAGTAAGCAGGCAGTGGCGGCAAGACAAACTATACAGGGTTATTTGTAAAACACCGATAACCTCTCAGGACTATGTTACTAACATTATAATCAACAACTTTTGTTCTATGACTTTTAAAAAATCATCATATTTTAGTTCATCAGATTTTCATACAAAAATAAAAATATTTAAATTGAACGCTCTAAATGTTACGAAGTCTATGCGAAGCAAAAGAAAGCGATAATACAATAGCGAGGGGAGCGGGGTAAGGGCGGCGGGGGCGCTTGAACTTGACCTATTTACGGGCGGCCTTCAGTAGTTCGTTCGCCTTGATGCGCTTGCGTCGCGTCATTACGTGTCATTGTAGTGAAATTCGGCAGTGCGGACGTAATTATCTTTACATGATGGCGTATCAATTTTCCAATGTCGAGTATACGGAAATGGTGCGAATGCTAGCTAGGTGTGATGACAATGTTTCGGAAGCCTGTCGCCAATACGCCATACGATTCCCAAACGTACGTATACCTAACCGTGAAACAATGCTAGCCGCCACACAGCGGTTACGAGATTACGGGCAATTCCGGAATCCCATCAGGGATAGTGGTCGTCCACCGAGGCACACAGTACGAGAAGAAGAAGGTATCGTCGAATTCTTCGAAGCTAATCCTGCAGCAAGTACCAACGACGCAGCCCGGCGGTTCAATGTTAGTCAATACTTCGCGTGGAGTGTCATTCACGCTGAAGGAAAATATCCTTACCACCTTCATCGTGCGCAGGAGCTGACTGAACCGGACAAACCAGCACGAGTCGCTTTTTGCAATTGGTACTTAGCTGAACGGCCCACAATTTTATGGACGGACGAGGCTACATTCGGAAGAGTGGGTTTATTTAATACACGAAATGACCATCTATGGTGTTATGAAAACCCGCACGAACCCAGACCACATAATTACCAACACAGGTTCAGTGTGAATGTGTGGGCGGGAATTGTGAATTCCACATTACTGGGCCCTATCTTTTTGGATAGACTGAACGGTGAAACTTATGAACAATTTCTTACTGAAACGCTACCGGTATTAGAAGAAGAAATACCACTCGCCGATTTACGTGGTATGTACTTCCAACAAGACGGGGCGCCGGCGCATTATGCTCGCCGAGTTAGAGACTTATTAAATAGCAAATATCCTGGTCGATGGATAGGTCGTGGCGGACCTCGTGCTTGGCCCCCTAGATCGCCAGATATCACGCCTTTAGACTTTTATTTGTGGGGACATGTAAAGACATTGGTGTACACGGGTCGCGTAATCACAAGCCGCGACATGTTAATTGAAAAGATTAATTGGGCGTTTAATCAAATAAAAACAAACTCTGCTGTGCTTTCGCGAGTGAATGAACAGTTACTTTTTAGGTGTGGACTTTGTGTTGGTTGTGAAGGTGATTATTTTGAACGCTATGTGCGCGATACTCACCGACATCCACGAGACTTGAACTTGAGAGGTAATAATTTGTAAATACTGATTTTAATACTTATTCATCCAATTGTTGTAAATATGCTGATTCCACTTTTTAAATACGCCTGCATTAAAAAATAAAAATGGATATTGTACCTAGTTTTGTGCCGACATTGTTATCCGCACCAAATGTGTTTACAATAAGTTATTTTATGGACGCGTTTACAAAATATGATAGGTATCGAATCGCAACACTACATTGATACGGCTCTCACACACATACGCACGGATACCTGTGTGAAATTAGGAGGAAATAAAGTTTGACGCGCGGACTAACATTTCATTAAACAATTCCTGAGCAATAAATCTAGACAGTGACGAAATAAAATAAACCTTAATGCCACCCGTTAAGGTTCATGTCTTATGGCAAAATATGAGAAAAAATTAAACGGGAACTTATTATTTTCTGCGGCTATTTGTAATATTTCTGTAATTATTCTTACTACCATTTTGAGGTAATTATGTCTGCTTCCATGGGATATTGCAACGCGGAACGAAAAGTAAACAAACATCAAATAATACTAATAACTAGTCATTGCGGCTGGCCGGCGCGCGCGCGGCATTTACTTACAAGTAGCAAATAACAATAGGCACAAAGGGACGCCGGCCGCCCCGAACAATCTTTGTCTCGCACCTTCACTCGCAAAAATAAGAATTAATATTTTTTTCTAAGGAATTCCATAATTGCATAAATAATATTTTTGACTTGCGTAATGCAATTAGTATTGTAAGTAGTGCCTAAGTTTAAAATAATGCCAAAGAGTTCAATTGCACCATTTAAGGTAATAATTGTTAGTTATGTTTGATTTTTTTTCGAAAAATGTATCGAAAAACAGCTTATTTACTTCAGATTTGTAAATGCGTCCTTAATAAACAATATCGCCACGCCAAAACCTGTTAACGTAACTTACGCCACATTACGTAGGTAGGTAATTCAATTACCTAAATGCGATTTAATTTAATTTTTTTATGTAGCCAGTCCTAAGCCTGGTTAAGTATGAAGGGAGAGTGGATTCAGTCTATCTACGAACAAATACTTTTATCAAGTGCTATACCGTTGTAACTTTACAGAAAATGTGAGAAGTCATTGGTAGTTTGTTTTTATTACGGTGTTTAGTACGTAGGTACCGTGAAATACCTATCAAGGTTATTTCCATGTCAAATGTCCGATTGTAGGTATCATTTGGCTTTTGCGTAAAAAGGCGGGAATCGTAGCGTAGCGAGTTACTAACCCAAAAGTATTACTACGAGGACAGTGCGCGACAGGCGTAGGTAAGTATGTAGGTACAGCAAAATACAGAGTTGAAATGTGTTAGATAGGACAACGAAATCTTGAAGGTTTTTTTTTGGCAAATGTATTATGTTTTGTAAAAAGTCATAGAACAAAAGTTGTTGTTTATGACGACAGTAACACAGTCTTGCAAGGTTAACGGTGTTTTACAAATAACCCTGTATAAAACGAAGGTGCCAATCCAAATTAATGTTTTATTTTTGACACCGACAACGGAGATGAGCTCAAAATAACATATCATGACATCACGCCTGTAATCCCTGAAGGGTTAGGCAGAGGTTGTACCTAATAGTACACCCACATGTCGCCAGTTATGTTTAAGTCCCATGTAATAGTGGGCGAGCCTATTGCCAAATGGCACAAATCCAAACTCCGTGGCTGCTACTGAGAAATTCCTGATGGAAAAACCCAATAACAATTTGCCCGACCCGGGTCTCGAACCCGGTACCAGCATGCTCAGCAGTCGCGCTTGCGACCACCAGACTAAAGAGGCAGTCTCAGAGCCCAAAATAATCATATCAGCATAAAAAATTTTGGCTGACCACAATAAATCCAAAGGACTGTCTCATCTACAATACCATACTCTATCCCGCCACACACACACAAACGAACACACATGCACACAAAATGATGGATAGTATCAGTAGATCTTTGTAAAAGACTTTTTTTTTCTTAATTTCACGGTCAGAGCAAGATCTACGAGTTTACATTTCAACGCTACGGCGACGAAATGCGTTTTGACATTGCTCGAACATCCATTGCGTGTTTTTATAGTTGAGGTGAGGGATTTTTTTAATATACGCAGTAATGGATTTTGTCGTTATGTTATTTAGAAAAGTAATGTAATTTTTTGTGTGTTTGAGGGTAAGGGGTGTGGGATTTGCTAAAATGTCATTAATCCGTCTATCTGTCTTGTAGTGGGAGTGTAACTGAAATATTACAACAGGTGTTAAAACTAAATGGTTGGTAATAGCTGCAAGCAAAACATATGGACGCCGTGTTCGAGAAAGTGTCATCAATATTTTGTTATATTCTCGTAAATGTCAATTGTAAAGCTGGATTATTGGAACAATACAGGAAAGTGGCGTATTATTGGTGATTTGTCTTTTGTATGGGCCACGATTAAAACGTTCGACGTTGATTTTAACTTCTTATTTCCCTTTTAACTTTAACTTCTTCTTTAATTTTAACTTCTCGAAAGCGTATTTTTTTTTGTATCACCCTACTCTCTACCACTGCTGGGCAAAGGAAGCCTTGGGGGAGGCCCGCTTGAGGCTTGAAAGCCTCGCTTTCACAAGGTGAAAATGAGAGTGAGTGTGTGAGTGGGTGCGTATGATTGTGTGTGTGTGTGTGTGGTGGTGATGTGTGTGTGTGTGTGTGGTGGTGATGTGTGTGGTGTGGATGGTGTACTACTGATCCGAAAAAGTCGGATCAAACATGTTTTTTTTTTCGGATATTTGGAGCTCAAATTGTCTTTGTTGATTTCATATATCGCGCTGTAAAAAAATTAAATTACTAGTAGGTACGGTCTCATCTCTTCAAATCCCTATCAGATGTTTATACTGCCTCATTGGTCTTGGGATGAAACGGTTTTCTATATATTTTTTCTATAATTCTATTATGATTAATTTCGTAACAGATTCCAAGAAAGTTGAATGGTTTCGTAGCTTTTCTAGTTGTAGCTCAGGAGCTTTTGGAGTTTAGGATTAGTGTAGCGCTTTTGTCTACAGTAGTGATGTCATGTCAACGTAACCGATTTGGAGCCAATTTCAGTGGCACTGTAACGGATACAGATATAATTTATTGCGTATTGTTGTCTGTTACTCTTTGATGTATGTACTGAACGAGGGCGCGTTACATTAACTAGTATTGTTCAGAGACTACGATTTAAATCGTTAGATTAGCCCGAACGCATTTAAAGATGGAAACGTTTTAATGACATTTGAATGGGCTTTGATATACATTCATTTCATGAGTCCGCGTAACACTGGTCAGTTTTCGTCACTCCTCAGTTTATTTAATTGGACAGATTCGTTGATTGGACAGTTTTGTGAATTCGACAGTTGCGTCAACTCGACAGTTTCCATAATAAGGTTGAATCGATTTATATCGCCATCGACACGCTAACAAGAAGTCCTCCTACTTTGCTCTCTGAGACGAACGTAACCTCTGCGCTGCCACCGACGACGCCATGGAAGTGGTGAATATGGCCCAAGTCAACAAAATACTGTCGTGCCAGAGGCACAAAGAAGGAGAAGAACTACACTAACACTGAATCAGACTGAAAATCGTATCTACCATTTCATGCGGGATGTGTGAACTCACTCTTGTCTGTGGATACACTTTATCGCCCGACCTAAGTATAGTACAGAGGCCAGCATATCAAGCTACAACAATTCGTCAAATTTCTTTAATAGATTTTCAACATTATAGTTAGAGCATTAGGTCGAAGGTTGATTGAGAAAATTAGTCAGTTTCGGGTAGCTTGATGTGCTGGCGTCTGAACTATACCACAATCAGTCTTTATTGTTCCCTCTCAGGGACAGGCATCGAGGTGACTCGATGAGAGGGAATTGGCTGTAATCAAAAACGCGGGCCCAGCGCGGGTAGTTGACCTACAGGACCTAAGTTCGGTGAGGGCACTTCTAAGGATTTAAATCTTTATCTTTCGAATTGTGTTTAAATATAGGTAGATTACATATTACTTCTGCAGCTGGCTGTGAAGAATTCATTGAGGTTATAATTTTAATCCTGTTGTGATATCATAATGTGATGTGTAAAGATGTTCGTTACAGCATCACTGTTAACAATGATTAGGAGATATTTATTGGAGAATATAATAGCGTGCTAGGTGAATCCTATGTGTGCACGATCTACGAGCACTTATTGCGGTTTTAAGTGGCAATTGCGGTTCTAAAAGCATTAAATAAATATATTAAAAAAAAACTTTTACACTATCAAATACGTTCACTTATGTATGCAACCGCGTACCATTAATTCATAATTTCACAGCATTCATTACAAAAAAAGGAATTTCAAAACAATTCATGTAACCAGAATAATTAAAATTGAATGAGTCGAGAACATTATACAATACAACATACCGATAGTTTTTCATACAGCTGTAGGTTACGGCTTGTACGAGTATCGTAGTGAAAGAATAGTTGGAAACTTACCTGAAAAAACAAAAACACAACATTAATATCATGTCACACATCTAAAACTGCAAAAAATTACACATGTAAAACATTGTAGATACTGTAGATCTACTGTCAAAATAGTGTCCCTTCTGAAGCTGCAGGATTGGCACAATAGTTCAATATGTATTATGTATCTGTTGCAGCTTCAGTTGGCAATACTAAGTTTTTTAATTGCTCGAAGGCCTGTATCTCTTCGGGCTCCAAAAATGTGTCGCTAAATAGTTAGTCGATTAATAGTTTTTTCGTATTACCGTTCAACGGTGAACCATGCTTTCTATAGACAATTGTACTGTTCAAAGGTAATTCCATAAACCGTACGGGACTCGATTTTACATGGAGCGACTGCCTATCTGACCTCCACAACACAGTTAGTACTGAGTAATACGATACCACTTGGTAAGACTGGTTGTCAGACTTTCAGGCCACTGACTATCTGTAACGACTGCCAAAGGTCTACAAATGGCAGCCGGGACCAACCGGTTATCCACTTGCACCGAGGATCCTATGATCAGCAGTACCACTAGACCATAATATAACATCACGCCTGTAATCCACGAAGGATCAGACAGAGGTGTACCAAAGTACACCCACATTTCACCAGTAATTTTTAAGTTCCATGTATCTAATAGGGGGCGAGTTTATTGCTAGCAACCGAGCAATATTCCAGACTCCGTGGATGCTATTGAGAAATCCCTGATAAAAAAACCCAATAGCACTTTGCTCAACCTGGTAATCAACCCAAGAACTCTCAGCAGTCGCGCCCGTGACTAGTAGAGCAACAAATAAAATAATAACTTCCATGTAATACCACGCTCCATCGGTAAATACACTAAAGAATATGAAAATGAAAGTGAACCGCAATTGTTTTTTAATCATAAATCCAATCACTGTGGTTGCCTACAACTTGTTTGCAACAAGCGACAAACAATTGATCTCTCTCGCAGTGAAAGTCATAAATTGTCCGCGATTTTTAATGTTCGGAAAATGTAAATTAGATGTCATTGATATAGCTTCTCAATTTTGCACGCTTTCCCGAGGAAGAATCAGTAATTGTTGTTACACCAGTCTGCTTTCTTTATCGTGTGGTTAGTGACTAACCTGATGTCAGAGTTTTTAACCCGCCCATGGTCTGACTTGACTTTACATGCCGTCGAATATCGCTTAGGCATGTTGGTTTCCTCACGATGTTTTCCTTCACCAAAGCAAGAGATAACTATACAATACGCACATGAATCCGAAAAATCAGAGGCTACACCAGTGAGTATCGTAAATGGCATAAAACTCCATGGAGTATCTTGCCGTTGTTTTCCATGGAGATCTCAGCTTTGGAATGGGCAACTACAGTTCATTCACAGTTCTTATGCCTTGTGACTGGGACTGTAGCTTCATTTTATTGTTATCTTTGTTTCGACAATTCAAAAGTGTCTGTAATTGGCTTACTTGAAATAAATGCTTTGATTTTTGAGTGACAAGAGGCAATTTTTACAGACAGCTTTTCTGTAGCACGTAAGTTTTTTCAGCCAATCAGAAACAAGCAACGTCTCTGTCTAATGTGAAGCGAACACAAATTATAAAATGGTATTGTACCATTACCTAAGTATAATTTTATTATGCGGATTTTTCACTCTCCTGTAAAGTTGCTATTTTGGACTTACTTACGTGATGTTAGAACTTCAACATCGATATGTTAATTCAAAAAAAAATTGATAATACCATCATTTTTATCGGACATAAAGTCGCTCGAGTCTCTCCCGAAGGTTCAAGGAAATTAACAGCAGTGTCTTTCTTTCTGCTAAATAATTAAAACATAACCAGTCATTCTGCCCACCTCCTCCCATCACAATCGGCTTGCATATAAAGGTAAGCCGTAACACAGCTCTATAGGCGAACCAGGTCAAATGGCCACCGAAGCGGCTATTTTTCGCGAAATGAAAATAAAATCCACAGCTAAAGGCACTAGTAAATAAATTGCGAATTCAGCAACTGTAAAATAGGACTGCTAGAGTGGAGCTGCGGATGTTTCCTGTGCGGATATCCGCGGATATATTTTTCTGGAATTTTAACGTTTCGGATATTTTTTAAAGTGGTCGTGGCCCATTTTCAACGGACCTGACTAAGTAAGTTTTGGATTTGTTGAACCCAGGCAGACACGTTCTTTCTTTCTCTATCGTGTGGTTAGTGCCTAACCTGGTGTCAGAGTTTTTATGCCGCCCATGGGCCTCTTACTTGCCTTTACATGCCGTCGAGAAATATCTCTCAGGCATGCTGGTTTCCTCACGATGTTTTCGTTCACCGAAGCAAGTGATAAATTAATCTTTGGGCGCACATGATTCCAAAAATCAGAGGTGCGTGTCTTCGAGACCTATGACTTGGCGCCACTAGGCTATCACTGCTTTAGACACCTTAGGTACTCTGTGATTTAATTCATCCACCACTGCTATCAAAACGGTAATGGGAAACATCGTGGGAGACCAGCTTGTCGTAGAACCGAAAATTCGAAGACATGTAACATCTAGCAACCCGCAATGCGCCCTCGTGGTGGGTTACTGCCCACTGCCTCTCGTAGAGAACAGGCCTGTGTACCAGCTGTGACAACAGACTGATTTTAGGTTTTTTTATTGAATGATTGACTATATTAGCCGTAGAACCGATGACCGTTGGTGTAGACGTGTTCTTGAGTGGCGACCGCTAATCGGCAAGCGTAAGGTGGGACGCCCTCAGGCGCGGTGGAGCGACAACCTTCGCAGGGTGGCTGGTAGCAACTGGATGAGAATTGCCAAATCGAGTTGAGTGGCGTGTGGCTATGTCCAGCAGTGGACTGCTGGTGACTGCCGAGCCTTACTGTGTTGAGGTCGGTTCCTTAACTGGGTTGTGGAGGTCAGACAGGCAGTCGCTCCATGTAAAATACTGGTATTCAGCTGCATCCCATTAGACTGGAAGCCGACACCAACATAGTTGGGAAAAAGCTAGGCATATGATGTTGAGGTCGGTTTGTAGTCCAACCGCATGGAGCGACTACCTTGTGAATGATAATCGTGTGTATTTTAATATTTTCATTTATAATATATATTCACTGTTGTGAGCTATAAATTTTCTTATCTTGTGAATAAACGGTTATAGCGAGAGCAGTACGTAAAACGATTTTACGATGATTTTTACGATTGTTCTTACTTTCTAGATAGAAAACCAACAATATTGTAGATTTATTATTATTCTACAAACGTTTGCTTTCTCACTTCGGCAGTAAAAATAATTACTGTTTGTTTGTTCCTATAAATAAGAATTTTCTGAACCTGTTTTACAAGTCAATTTTCTGAACCCGTTTTACAAGTCAATGTTGTGGTAATTTTGTCGATTGAGTATGTAGCTATTATCAACTTGAAATACTAAAACAGGTTGACATGTCAAGGTCTATAGAACGTTTTATATGATATTAGTGCCAAACACCAATCCCTCCAATTTAAACCACCCCAAAGACAAGACACGTACTACCAACCTCTAGAAAGTCACTTCAAAGCACCCCGTATAAAAAAAACAAAGCCCATCCACACTTCAACATCATCTCCATTAAAAATCAATACCTACGCATCTCTTACGAATATCCGCCACTAAAGCCATCGAGTGCGGATATTATGAGCCGCGGATATCCGCCGCACATCCCTACTTCATCACGGATGGCGAGGTATCAACAGGCTGCACAGCACTACGTACTCGAAATATTTGCATATCCTGCTATTGCGCTGGTTTTATGCTGAAATTTTGCTTTTATATGCAAGGAGAATGAGCTATTATTTCTTGAATGGTAAAGTATGATTTGTAGCGATTAAATAGTTAGATGTAATTGCGGCTGAAGTGTAGAAATTATTTCATTCAGTGTTTATGGCTTTAAGAATAGGGAAAGGCAAGAGAAACGGTGGATGACTATGTGAGAGATGACACGCGTATGGTTAGGAAGGAGTGACTAGTAGAGGAGTTTGACGGCACGGTTGGCGCAGTGGCTGAGCGACCGGCTGCTGCGCTGCGTGTCTCGGGTTCGTTATGATCGTTGATACCCTGAAACGGGGTCGCGGCAGACCACGAAGGAGATGGCGGGACAAATTGGATGTCTTCCTTCAGAATTGGAATGAAGTAGCACAGAATCGTGACCGTTGGAAGGAATGGAGGGAGGCCTTTGCCCAGCAGTGGGACAGTATGGGCTAGCTATATTATTAGTAGATATACGGTAACTATGAAACCAGACAATTTTGATCAAAATACAGTCAACAGTTTTTCAAGAAACTTTACAAAAATTCCACTTTTCAGAATACGGAAACAGGAACCTAGACTAATTTGCCTTCCTGCCACTAAATTGAGTCAAGATACCTTGATGCTTACCTTCTACTACAAGACCTTTTCAAATTAAGGTCAGTGGCAACTACGTAGCTTGAAAAATATTAAACTCTCTACCCACTACGTTGTATCGACCGCTTATACCTCATTAGGGTTGGCCTCGCCCCGGAACACCGCGGGACTGTCGCTTCCGTCCGGACTCGGGTACAGTCCCGGGAAACGGGATTACGAGGTAGGGATGAAACGTTTTTAGAAAAATATAAGTAATGAGGGTTATGCTGATTTGTGAGGGGGCTACATTTTTATATTGGTGTTACTTTACGAATGGTGTATTAAGAGCAGTGGCTGCGCAGTGGTCATGACCTCGATTTGCGCGTGTACGTCAAAGTCGGCAGGTTCGAACCCAGGCAGAATCAATTTGTCTAATGTTGGGCATTATTTGTTTTCTAAAAAAGGTCAATGGAAAACTCCATTGACCTTATTTTGCCTTAACATTCTTCTCCATGAGATCTACGCTTTGGAATGGGCAACTACAGTCCATTCACATTTATTATACCTTGTGACTGGAATGTAGTTGCATTCTGGTTTTTGACCATACAAACTCAACAGCATTTGAAGCCAAGTCAAAGGTTCATGACCGGCATAAAACTCTGACACCAGGTTATGCACTAACCACACGATAAAGAAGAAGACCATTTAAAAGTGTAACCGACCTGATATGTAACTGGTATATTTGAAATAAAAGCAATTTGGGTATAGTTCTGTTCAAAGTTTTTGACGGCTCGGAAGTTAGCTGCGAGTGACGGTCTGCGCGGAAGTTAGCTGCGAGTGACGGTCGACGCAGACGTTCTATGTAAAACAATAATCAATGAAATACAACCCTGACACAGTTAGGGGTGAGCTGGATTCATCAAAATTCACTGCTGCAATACAGGCCTCTTTGCAAGAGGGAGAGGGACGTTATCCTCATGGTGGCCATGTGGGTGGTGCCTGGTGCCTCGGTGGCTGCCACGTCACATGTCTTGGATTGTTTGGTTCTAAGACATGTCGGTTCCCTCACGATGTGTTATTTCACCGTTTTGATAGCAATGCTGATGAAATAAATTACTTATATAAAGTGTTACATTGTGGTTGCTGGGTTAAGTGGTTGTATGAGGTCCTGGGTTCAATTCCCAGGTCGGTCAAATTGTTATTGAGTTTTTCCATCAGCAATATCTCAGTAGCAGCCAAGGAGTCTGGATTTGTGCCCGGTTGATGGCAATAGGCTCACCTCCTATTACATGGAACTTAAAACTGGCGAAATGTGGGTAAACCACTTGGTGCACCTCTGCCTAATCCTTCGGGGATTACAGGCGTGATGTTTTATGTTGTTGCTGGAGTTTGCACCACGACCTGCAAGTCGTGAATCAAGGCCGATAAGTTCACTAGAAAAGTTGTGAAAGTATTACTTATCGGAATGCTTTCAACACAAAATAATCATAACATCACGCCTGTAAACCCCGAAGGGCTAGGCACAGGTGTACCTAATAGTACACCCACATTTCGCCAGTTATGTTTTTTAAGTCCTATATACTAAGGGCCAGAGCCTATTGCCATCAATCGGGCACAAATCCACACTCCGTGGCTGTTACTGAGAAATTCCTGATGGAAAAACCCAAAAACACTTTGCCCGACCCGGGAATTGAACGCAGGACCCCATGCTCAGCAATCACGCTTGTGACGACTGGACCAACGAGGTAGTCAGAAAATAAAGTAGCTAAGAATTTTTATCGCACCAGAGTGCAGCCTGAACCTACAAAATAAAAATCCTTGCACCTGGCCGGCATCATTTCTACAGAAAAAAAAACAAGCTGCGATAACAGAATGAAATATCTAACAATTTCCCGCGACGCCCGGGACTGTCATGTTCCCGGAGGCGCTCGGTCCCGCCTTTTCCGCATCACTATCAAATCGTGTCAAATTGTTTAAAATATTAGTTTATTTATCACTTTGAAGACTTGTAGGCTTGGCTGAATCTCTGGCACTATGCCAATACCATCTGCCTAGACCTGTACCGACCATGTTGGAGTCGGCTTTCAGTCTAACCGGATGCAGCTGAATACCAGTATTTTACATGGAGTGACTGCCAATTTGACGTCCAGAACCTAGTCACGGGTTAACAAGTAAGCACTTGGTAAGACTGGTTGTCAGACTGTCTAGTTCTGACTACCCGTTACGACTGTCAAAGATCTACAAATGACAGCCGGGACCAACTGCTTAACGAAGGACGGAGCGGTCTCAGTTTTTAGTGGATGCTCACCCATCCACGGACCTAGCTCCGCTAGCGTGATGATCGACTCGACTGTTATTATTTATGCAAGCCCCTTTGGTACGTTGCCAACGTGGAGTAATAGAGAAATATCGACAGTTTTTTGTTTAAAATATAATTTTGATGTGAAATCGATTGGCCTTGTCGTTCCAGCTTTCAGTTAGTTAGTGATGGCGAGATATTTTTGCTAATATTGTTAACTAGCACTTCGCCCCCGACTTCGTCCACAAAAAATGTGATAGCTCGGTTAATAAACAAGATATAAATATAATTTATAGCCAATAGCACCCACGAATAATGTAGCTTTCTACGAGTGATTTTTTTTTAGAATCGGTTCAGTAGTTCCGAAGATTACGCCCCACATACAAACTTACAAACAAATTTTACCTCTTCATAATATTAGTGTAGATTGGCTCGAATTTGTTTATTAATGGATAAGTTATGTAGGTTGTTGGTTTACTTAGAGTTAGTGACTCATCCTGGACTTTTCCCAACTATGTTGTTGTGGGCTTCCAGTAGTCTAAACGGATGCAGCTGAATACCAGTATTTTACATGGCGCGACTACCTATCTGACTTTCACAACCCAGTTACTACTGGGTATATGTTAGTACCGGGTAATACGATACCCCTTGGTAAGACTGGTTGTCAGACTTTCAGGCCACTGGCTACCTGTAACGACCTGTCAATGACCTACAAATGACAGCTGCTACATAGGCTAGGCGATAGAGTTAGTAACTACAACTAAACATTATAATTCAATATACTATGATTGATTTAAATAGACTATGCCAGTTTGGACTTACACTAGGCCAAATCTAACCCTGGTATCAGTTAAGTTTAAGTAATTACTCATGCAACCATTTTTATGCAGTAGTAAGGACCGTCAAAGAAAGGAAAGCTAAGAATTCTAACTTTTGAAAGTTCAAACTTCAAGCAATTACTAAACTATAGAATAAAAATCCTATCTTATCCATTTAGTCAAGTAATCACTTTGACTTGTTTATAGATACGGGTGTGAGTGAACGTCTAATTGCCATGTTGGATATGTATGTAAAGAAAACCAGTTCATTCATAAGTTTGTATTTGCCGCGTTATCGACAAAGCCCACTAAATGTCAAAACTGACATCGGTGACATAAGGAACATCTGTGAAGATTATGGATGCCAATTGTAGTGTGAAAGAATCCTCCGTTAGAGTTATTAATTTCTTTATTTGTTCAGTTATAAAAAGACTTAAATGCTTTAAATGTTGTTTCTTTAGTTTTTACAGAGAAACGCAATTACGTCTTTGTTTCATTGCTCCCAATTATTGAAGAGTATAATCTATACTAATATTATAAAGCTAAAGAGTTTGTTTGGTTGAACGCGCTAATCTCAGGAACTACTGGTTCGAATTGAAAAATTATTTTAGTGTTGGATAGCCCATTTATCGAGGAAGGCTATAGGCTATAAAACATCAGCATTTATTTATCAAAAATGTTACGCAGACGAAGTTGCGCCGGTCTGCTAGTGTAAAATAAAATTGATGCTTAAATGTTTACAGCTTCTATCACTAAATGACTTTAACATACGTATACACACATAAACTCACGCCTTTCTGCTATGAGGGTGGGCAGAAACCACAGAACGCCATCCTACGATCCTAAATAACTAGCTTTTAATCATGACCAAACTAGATACATGCGTGAGAGGTACCAACATCAAGATGTATGCTTGAATATCGTTATACACTAAAACCCTAAAGGATAGCGCGGCTTCAACAATGCTCTTATCTTTCAAAGAAAAGTATCGCATGAGACTGGTTTCCTAAAAGGCTCTAATGTCTTATCCGAACACAAAGTTACATCTGCTTGAATATTAAATGAGTCTGCGTTACATTGTAAGAACGTAAGTAGTATTGACTGACGGACTGAAGTACTTATGTACGTTTCAGCATTTGTTATAATAACTTTAAGTATTACTACAACTTAGTAAATCATTAAAATATGTATTATTTACAAACCAATATTAAATCTAAAATAAGAATAAAAATATGTACAATTACGGGGCGTCAAAAAGTTCGTCCACATCGCTGTCAAAAGGAAAAGTGCCCAGAAGGCTGGCAGCATCGCCACGTTGGATGGCAATGCTGATTCTTTGGCCAAAAAAAATGCCAGCCCTCTGGTCACGTGAAGAGTCGACCAACCGCTTGGCGATATCCCGAAATAATAGGGGAGCACTCGGACCCCATGGCCCTAGCGTTTCAACCCCAAAAGGCTCAAACACATAATTACCAATTAAGTTATTATATTTGGGCCGTTTAAGGTTTTCAGCCCCTGCAGCAGCTGCCCCAGCGCAGCCCACCGTGCTAGGAAGATGGGATGGTGCAAGGGTGTCGACGCAAGTTGCATCCCACACCAAAGACCTACCCAACAAAGATTGTTATTAGATTACAACTTAGTTAATCTTGCAAACGGCTGGTATCCCCAAAATATTTAGGCAGAGGTGTACCTGTACAACTACATTTCGCCAGTTATGTTTTAAGTCCGATGTAACAGGGGCCGAGCCTATTGTCGTCAACCGAGCACTAATCCGAGACTGCTACTGAGACATTTCTGATGGAAAAACCCGATAACACTTTTCCCGACCCGGGAATCAAACCCAGGACCTCATGGTCAGCAATCGCGCTAAACCAACGAGGCATTTACATGGGACTTGGTGAAATGTGCGTACTGTTAGGTGCACCTCTACCTAGCCCTTCCGGGCTATGTTCTGTTATGTGGTGCTATGGCAAATCCAAGGCTGACATTATTACGAATCATGGCGTAATACATGAACACTAGTTATTACGATTGAAAATATTATAATAATGTGAAATAGATCGTTAACCTTCAATCCAACCGGAAACGGAAGGCATTCGCGCCGGAATGAACTTTGAAATATGCTCTATGATTCGTATCGGCTGTTTGGACGAGGGACTGAAATTATGTGTTTTCTATTTTTACTCGTTTGTCGTGCGATCGGTGAGTCGTCTGGTGTGGGGGGGGGGGTGCCGCAGAGATTTCTTTCAAAGCACCAATAACATCATAACATAACATCAAGCCTGTAACTGCTGAAGAGTTAGGCAGTGATTTACTTGGAATACACTCACTTTTAGCCAGTTATATTCAAGTCCTATGCAATAAGAGGCGAGTATTATCAAATTCAAAAGCATTTATTACATGTAGGCCAGTTACAGGCACTTTTGGACTGTCGAAACAAAGACAAGAATACAATGAAGTTACAGTTCCAGTCACAGGGCGTAATAACTGTGAAAGTACTGTACTTGCCCATTCGAAAGCGTAGATATCTCTAAAGACAAGAATGGGCAAGAAACTCCATGGAGTTTTTTGATATTAACCGGGCATAAACATGTAATTACTGAAAGATCAAGTAGCATTTTGCACAAACTTTAATCGAATCTGGAATCTAATGATCAGTTGGCGCACTTGTGACCACCAAAAAGCATTTATTAAATAAAACCACCTCAACTTACACGGTCACTCACGAGAAATCTTGCGTGATTTTCAATTATTGTGAGCTCCCGATATTTCGACGCTGTGGCAACCGCCATGAGCCCACATCATGTCATGTCATCCCGCGCTCATGGCGCTTGCAACAGAAATATCGGGAGCTCAAAATAATTGAAAATCACGGAAGTTATCCCGTAAGTGACAGTTTAAGTTTACTTATAAACCGTGAAGGCTTAAAACAGTGTTTAAAACGACCTCCTTATAACATCACACCTGTATTTCCACGAAGGGTAGAGCAGAGGTGACCCCCACACTCTGCAAGCGCAATTGGCCTTCTCATGTCTAATCAAGAATCTCCATAAACTAGCATTTCTCATGAATTCTAATGTTCATAATTTCCATGTCCGACCTTGCTCTGCTAGCCTGGTACTTCAGTAACTGGTCACGGGCATACGGCGTATAATCGCGGCTAACCTGTCTAGACCGGCGGCGTGCTTTCACCTATGAGTAGTTCAGTACAAAAACTGGATGTGGGTCGCGAGGGACTGTACTTGCGGCTTATGTTGCCCTAGTACTATTTTATTGGTTCTTTAGAGTTTGTTAAGGAGATTGATTTTGATGTAAAACATGGGAAAGCAATCTAACATAACATCACGCCTCTAATCCCCCTAGGGTTAAGCAGAGGTGTACCTATATAGTACACCCACATTTCGCCAGTTATGTTTAAGTACCATGTACGAGTAATAGGGAGCGAGCCTATTGCTATCAATCGGGCACAAATCCAGACTCCGTGACTGCTACTGAGAAATTTCTGATGGAAAAACCCAATAACAATTTGCCCGACCCGGGTATCGAACCCAGGACCTCATGGTCAGCAGCCGCGCTTGACCACTAGACTAGAGAGAAAACTATAAATAAATATCTACATAACATGAGTTGAATCTTTATTATTTTAGATGTACTTAACTAAAAAAACAGCTACAACATTTGAACATAATGTCATCGTTAAATAAATAGGAATACTTTACTAGCATCGATTTTCGAGGATGTGGGTCCACCCCATCATGTCCATGAGATCAGATAGACTGAGCAACTTATGGTGTCATAAACCCGGTAGACACACACTCACACCCATACATACACACACACACACGCAAATACACACCTCATCCCCACCTCCACTCTACAATGCATGTATATACAACATAGTAACCACATAGTGTACTTTACACATATTTTTTTTTACTATTTTCATTTCTGTTTTGTCATTCTTAATTTATAATTTAATATATTTTATTTTTAATTTAGTTTAATCTGGAACAATGTCTATGATTGTATTTATTTTGTATTGGGCGTTGATAGCTGCGCCACAGTACTTTACTTTTGTAACTGTTTTCGTTTTTCCTGTGTAATCTGTAAACTTAAGTTGTTCCAAATAAACTTTATTTTATTTATTTATTTCATTTAGATAGGCAGTCGCTCCATGTCAAATACTGGCATTCAGCTGCATCCGGTTAGACTGGAAGCCGACCCCAACATAGTTGGAAAAAGGTTAGGCAGATGATGAGATGATGATGTGTCCACTCCGTCTCATAGTACATAAGCTCATGTTCCAGAAGAACCTTAAAGGCTACCTTTGCTAGTATGGATAATCCACAAAATATCTCTTGTTCCGTCGCAAACTGATGTCTAATTATTTACAAAATACGTAGGTAAGCCTAAGCTCCAATCAAAGCACCTACTTCTAAAAGTACATAAACGCCACAATACTTAGCATTCATCCCTCACTGGGATAGACCCCGGAGGGTGTCTGATTAAAAGACCCCGGGGTCAACCGCCCCAATGAGTGATTTATACTCGACACGTCAGGGTTACAGGTCAATTAATTTGGGAAGCACCCAAGGAACAAGGCAGATGTGTGAGCTAGGGATGGGCAAAGTTTCGGATCTGTATCCGAAATATGGGACTTTTTATCGGATTAAAAAAAAAATTACTTTTGAATTGGTCGGATTCCGAAAAATCATTCACTCACGGTAAGTTACATTTGTATGTCTAAAGATATAAAAAAAAAACAGGACTTCCTCCTGGATAATTTCCGACCATAACGCGACTAAAGCCGTGGGCAAAAACTAGTCGTAAATATATTTTAATGTCTTTCTGTTTATGTAATTCGTAAATGAGTAACCCACATTGAAATTTGAAACGATTGTCCAACCAATGTTTTAAGAATTTTGTATTCAGATTTCTTAAACAAAAGAGATATAACTTCAACAACGGGCAAAATGAGAACGTATCTCCCATTATAACTGTATACTTTCAGCCAATAAAGTAAAAACAAAACGGAATGTTTTCTAATCATAACTATAGTATAGTTCTCTAGTGACAATCATAATATTTAAAATTTCGGATACTTGACGAGTTCAAAACAATTCGGAGCAGTAGTTATTTATACATATAATACTAGCGACCCGCCCCGGCTTCGCACGGTTTTCTCTACTATAATATGAATGTATTATACACATAAACCTTCCTCTTGAATCACTCTATTAAAAAAAACCGCATCAAAATCCGTTGCGTAGTTTTAAAGATCTAAGCATACATAGGGACAGACAGACCGCGGGAAGCGACTTTGTTTTATATACTATGTAGTGATAGTGATAAAGGTTGATAGCGCATCCTATAAATGAAAATATCTAAACTATCTGTCACAAGGACATATTATTTTAGTAACAGGCGACCATTTATTTTTTACATTAACACCCGTAAGTTTAGTTCGTTTTTAGTACAATAATCTAGCATTTCTGTTGTCAGAGTGTACCGGCCAATTACAAATTAAAAAAAAAAACAACAACAACGCCACGCATTTTTCCCCATATAAAGAATTATTAAACAAAAGAGCCCACCAATTACTGTGCTTTGCAACAACAGAATAATCCGCAAAAACCTCGGTAACAATCACCTCAGCAGTACCCAACACCACTCTTACTTTTTAATGAACTAGCTCCTACCACGCGCACTCTTCATTTAATTGGCCTCTGGTGCGTTATTAACGTTCTGATTAACTGGTATCACAAATCACGCCTTGCTGACGCGGCACCTCGAAGACACAGACCTTAGAGGTCTTTTTAATCAGTCGACATGTTCGATTGGATGTTCACTTAGGACATTTTCTTCGATGGAAATGGAATAGTATGAGGATTGGGGTGATTTTTGCCGAAATCATTTGCAATGTAGAGGAGTGAGGAAAATATCGTGAGGAAAGTTTTGAGTTTATGTCTAGAGAAAGACCAAAGAAACGACGGATGGACTGTGTGAAGGATGACATGGCTAGAAAGGAGGTGTCTGCTGAGATGACGAGTAATAGAGAACTATGGACGAGAAGACGTGTTACGGCAACCCCAAATAAATTGGGATTAGGGCAGGAGAGTGATGATGATGACCTCAGATGATGCGACTTGTGGATACATTTGCGTCCTTCGCAGGGGTACCTACCATCGCGTCATTAGTCGTGCTCATGACTTGTTCTAACTAATTAGGTTCCTTTCATTTGTTTTTTCTGTAGTCGCTGTCGAATAAACCTTTGCTGACTCGCCAGCGAGGGTGCTACTGACCTTAAAGGTATTTTTAATCAGACGTCATTTTGGAATGCCGGTTTGACACTTACTAAAGAGATTTTCTGAAATTTTGGGACATTTACGGGTATTCGACAGATTTTTGACAACCTCGATGGCCTAGCGGCCGCAAGCGCGACTGCTGAGCGATCCTAGGTTCGATTCCCGTATCGGGCAAAGTATTATTGGGTTTTTCCATCAGAATTTTCTCAGTAGCAGTCATGGAGTCTGGATTTGTGCCCAGTTGATGGCAATAGGCTCGTCCCCTATGATATGGGACTAATGACTTAAACATAACTGGCGAAATGTGGGTGTACCATTAGGTACACCTTATGATGTTGTGTGGATAGATGTTTTCTTGGTTAATTCGTTTCAGGAACATGTAGTAGGCAGAAATCAAATAGTATGGATGCCCTTCCCTCAAAGCCCACCACGATAGTCTATGCTTGTCAGAGCAAGTCACATTTTGATTCTATACACGGTCACAGAAGGCGCCACTAGTCTTGTTAGATGTTTCCACGACGTGCGACGGCGCGTGGAATACATCGATAAAATGCAGTTTGTATTGTGAATTCATAAACCTATTCAAGTATTCACTGGTATTGAATGCGATTTATCAGAAGAAAATTTAAAAATTAGATTAAGTCGTATACTTTTTCAATTCGGATTTATATCCGATAATATCAGTACGGCACTATAAGTTATAAAAATTAAATACCTACCTAAATGATGGATGAATTTCGGAATTTCGGCACAAATCCAGATTCAGTGGCTGCTACTGAGAAATTCTTGAAGGAAAAACCCAATAACACTTTGGCCGACCCGGGAATTGGACCCAGGACCTCCTGCCCAGCAGTCGGGCTTGCGACTACTAGACCCACGCGGCGTAGCACACGTACTTGACACAAATCTATAGGACGGCTGTATTCTTCCGCACCTTTTTAATAGTAGCTGTATACTAGTTACTATAGTAGCTTGTAAACAAGCCGTTAAAACTAAACCTATTAGTAAGCTACTACCTCGATACCGGCCATCAAACTAGGCGATGTTTCTCGTCAATTAAATTAACCTCCCTTTGGCAACTGCCCGGGTAGATACTGCCCGGTTCTATCCGGGTAAGTACCCGTCTCCAGTTAGACCTAACACTGTTAGTTTTAACGGAGATACCGGTTAACTTCGCTCTTATAAATTAGAAAACAAGCTGGTAGGTAGAACTTACTGTGTATCTGACTGAGGTTTCTAAATGAAAGGCAGTTGTTATATGGAATTACTGGGTATTCTGGTATTTACTTTATTTTTTGATTATCATATCTACCTAACCAGGTTTACCAAAGGAATTTGGTACAGCTGGCTTATTACTGAATGCATAATTATGAAACTACATATATGTATACGGTACTTACAACAAAAAAATCATTTAAAAAATTCTTGTCTGTCTGTTTGTTCCAGCTGATCTCCGAAACGGATGGACCACTGACTGTTATGCAATTTAGTGGAAAGGTAACCTGGAACCTTCAGATGGACTTATGCTATTTTAAGTCCTGGTTTTTAGAGCTAAAAATGATGTAAGGTTCAGATATTACAAGCTAAAGAACAGGAGATATAACGTAACTGCCACCTAGTACATGCAACAACATGGGCCAGTGACATAACGTGAAGGTGCGCCCGCGCAGCGCGTGACAGACGCGCGCGCTCCATTGATCTGCGCGCAAGACGGACAGACGTAACCATCCGTTACGTGCACATACATACATGCAAGCATATAAGGACCACATAGCCGACGATTTAACATTCTGTGCATCATTCCAAAATTCCAAGTCATCATCATCATCAGCCTAGCCTTGTCCCAACTATGTTGGGGTCGGCTTCCAGTCTACCCGGATGCAGCTGAATACCAGTATTTTACATGGAGCGAATGCCTATCTGACCTCCGCAACCCAATTAATACTAATAACGGGTAATAAGATACCCGTTGGTAAGATTGGTTGTCAGACTTTCTGGCCACTAGGTTCTAAGTGCGCGTGCCCCATCCTGGGCCCCATTATCGCTGCACATCAGGCGAGTTACGGCCTAACGCAAGCCTGTTTAAAATTAAAATTAAAACGAAAAAACGTTTCAACCCTGAACAAAAATGATTGCTGGGAAACGGCTTTTATTTTTGGTGGGTAAAGTTGCCTTTTACGGTATTTTGCGTAAAGTACGCAAAACAGTGTGCTTATGTGTGCAGTCTATTTAAAGTTCAGTAACACTATTACATAACCAATACATACATTAGTCATATTCGTGAAAAAAAAATCTCTATCTTTTAGAAGGTTCCCAGGTATGGTCCAGTGCAAAAAAAAAACACAATTGCGCGTACAAAAGTTGCCGACATGCCCAGCGGGTTTGGTGTGTAGGGCACCTTAAGTGGAGACCCCTTATCTTGAACCTTATAAATTTCAATATTCTTCTTTTTCATAAAAAAAATCGACTATGACAGACAGGCGTACACCTCAGTGACTCAATGTTTCTGATTCCAGGAAAAATCTACCGGAAATCGGTCGAGTTGAGCTAGGGTTGAATTATTACGAAGTCGAATTACCCCGAGTTGAGTGGTGTCTGGGTCAAGCTGTCGATTGTAACTATCAGGGTATTCCTAACTAATTAGGTAAAGCCCAATAGTCTTCCACCGGAACTAGGAACTATCCGTCACACCCGATTGAAGCGTGACCACTTTCTTTTGCACACCAGTGCACTCCACTGATTGTTTACTTGAAGTACATTGGGTAAGTGTGTTCGGGTCAGCTTGGTGTCTATGCTCGAAAGCATATCGATTTGGGTTCATCGTCTTAGGTGAAACTGCCGCGTGGTCTAACGGTCGCAAGCGCAACTACTGAGCATGAACTCCTGGGTTCGATTTCCAGGTCGGGCAAAGTGTTATTTGATTAGTCCATCAGGATTTTTTCAATAACAGCCACGGCGTCTGGATTTGTGTACGGTTGATGGTAATAAATAGGCTTGCCCCTTAATGCATGGGGCTTAAACAAACTGGCGAAATGTGGGTGTACTATTAGCTACACCTTTCCCTTTCTGGATTACAGTCGTGTTGTTATACCTAGCCTATTGAATATGTCTCAAATAATATGAGAGTAGAACATAATGGTGTAAAGTTATTTCACACGTGTATCATAAGAAAACTTAATTTACCATAGTTGGCAACAAATAACAATAAATCGACAAGCGCGAGCCGTGCATCCAAATAAGGTAAAGTTGATTGTGCACTTAACTGTCTGTCGGTTCCACTGAGTCATGCAGTCGTTAAGGATGTGTACTAGGTAAACATGACAATAAAGAGGTTTTTGTCTTGAGGAGAGGTCATCTTTTTTGTTATGGCATCGATCGATAAGAGTCATCGTCAGTTTGTCTTAGAAATATTTGTCTTCTGAGAACTTTTTTTATATACTAAATGGGATTGCGTTTGGCCGCAACTCGCCTGATGTGAAGCGATGACGCGGCCTAGGGTGAATGCTTGCCTAGAAGAAACCGATTCACTCGAACCTTGAATAGATCCAGATTATAACTTTTCTACAAAATTGTTTAATAGGCATGAACATTGAGATACACCGACAAAACTAAACTCACGCTCATTTTATCTGACTATTTAAGCGGCGCTGGAAACATCATCACCTGCCTGACTTTCCCCAACTATGTTTGGTACAGGTTTCAGTCTAACCGGAAGCAGCTTATTTTACATGGGGCGACTGCCTATCTGACCTCCACAATCCAGTAACTGACATTCGGACCACTGACTACCTGTAACGACTGTCAAAGATCCACAAATGACAGCCGGGACCAACGGCTTAACGTGCTTTCCAAGGCACGGAGGAGTCTCGTTAAGTAATGAATGGTCACCCATCCACGGATTAACCTCGGCAAGCATAGCTTAACATTCGTATGAACCCTGCTGCATGCAGCTGTTACTATTTAGCCACGAGCATAAATAAAAGCATTGTGTTGGAATTTCAACTCTAGACCCTAACCGGAGTGTTAAAAATCCAACAATGCACTTTTATGCAAGCATTCGTGTAGCTGTGCTTAGTGATAGTTTAAATATGGTTAACATAACATAACACAACGCCTGTAATCCCCGAAGGGTTATGCAGAAGTGTAGCTAATAGTACACCCACATTCCGCCAGTTATGCTTGAGTCCCATGTGATAGGGGCACCTACTGCCATCAACCGGGCGCACATCCAGACTCCGTGACTGAGAAATTCTTAATGGAAAAACCAAATAATACCGACCTACGACTACTAAAATAACCCTGCCTGGGTTCACAAAATATTCCCAAATTCTGACAAAAACCCGGAAGCATCCTATGCAAGGGTCATGTGACATGTCAGTATACCCCGGAAGGCTGGCGGTGCCGCGGTGTGACAATAGTCAGGGGGCACTGACCTGTGACACTGACGGTCACGGCCGTGTGGGCTACACGCTGCATGCAATCATTGTTAGCTCTGATTTCAATCAATGCGAATTATGACTGTTTTAACCATGTTTGACTGCCTCGTTGGTCTAACTAGTGGTTGCAAGCGCGACTGCTGAGCGTGAGGTCCTGGGTTCAGTAAACCGGGACCTCTAGCTCATACGAGACAGTTGTTCTAGCCTTTAATGTTGTCAAAGCATCGTTTTCAAATTTTGGGCAAAGTTGCATTTACAGATGTTAGGCAAAGTTTCATAATCTGATTTGGGGCAAAGTTGCATTTGTTAAATTTGTGCATGTATAAAGTAACATTGCTAGTGCGATTTCAGCACCAAAATTCAATGTGTTGGGTTAGGAAATCAGAGAATCATCATCATCTGCCTAACTTATTACCAATTAGGTTGGTATCGGCTTTAAGTCTGAATACTAGTACTACATAGAGCGACTGACCTGACCGTCTATCTAACCTACACTGCCTACACAACCCAGTTACTGCGTAATACAATACCCAAGGGGTATCAGACTGGTAGAGAGACGCATATTCGTTAGGATAATAGTTATCCCTTAAAATGTAATAATATAGGACAGACAGCCAGGCGCAAGGCAAGAAAGGAGGTATCTGATGAGATGCCGAGTAATAGCGAAGTACTGGAGAAGAAGACATGCTGCGCCGACCACAAATATAGTGGGATAGGGACAGGAGAATGCAGAGATAGCCAGAAGCATTTGTTCCAACATTGGATGCAGAAACGACAGAAAAAGTTGAAATCTTGTGGTTGGTAACTATTTCAATCGTGAGTTCAAGTCGTGTTGACGATTTTAGCCTTAAACCGCAATGGATAGTCTATTTTAGGAAATCTAGAGTAAATAATCTTTTGCTCAAAGTAAACTTGAGCCCAACAAAGCCTTTACGTGGCAAAACATTAAATCTACAAAATTACTTGAACTCGGAATATTCGAGGTGTTCCAGGATGTACCAAGGAAACATTGGAATCGGAAGGTGGCTGATTAAGATAACCTGAAAAAGGGAGGAGGATACATACAACCCTATCATAAAAACATACGATTTCTGACTTGTCAACAAATTAAGTAAACCTTTTTTTAAAAACTTACACGTACCAAAGCAGACAAAGGAGTTATAAAGCCTGCATCCAAGGCTTTGTTGATCATTGTTGTTACCAGGGACACAAAAGACGAAGAGTTAAGTGAACTCATAGCTTGGAATCTATGAAGGAAGTTTAAAAAACATCCCTGTCTGTGAAAGGCTTTGATAAGTGATAAAAATATGCAACATAACGTGCAATGTCCTACCAGGGGCGCAGCGCCGCGAGAGGACCGGTCGGCCGTGAGCGAGGTCGATGACCCACGAGTTCATTGTCGACTGTCGAGCGAACTGGCGACGGTAAGGTCGGTGGAGATCGCGCTGATTGCGATCGCTTATTGTCTTAGCTGTTTATGAACTCTTAGTACATAGACAGATTTGTTCTTAAGAGATGGCACCATATTTATTGGCTGATAAATTTAAATGACATTCAGGCATTATCCTGGTTACATTAAGGCGAATATTGTGGTCAATTGTGTTCAGTTGACTTTTCAGCACTGATAGACGGTATAAGGATCATGTGAGCCTATTCCCTTATTGTGAGAGACATACTTTTATCTGCTGTCTGTGGCTTGCTTTTGCGCCACGGGAATCGTACATTCTTCCGGGATATCAGTCTAAGTCACTTTCTATTTCTATGCAAAAAATCACGCGAAAGAAAAACAAACCAACAATTACAGTTTTGCGTTTATAATATTTTTTCCGGGATTAATTATTTTCCGAGCGTGTAAACCAAGGTTATTGTCATTTTTATGATAACGTTAACCTTATAAGGAGACTAGTGTTAACTTAAGTAAAGGTAAAAAGCTACAGATGCGCTTCTCCGATATAACGACACATTCCTTCGAGGGGTTTGATCTTTATCGGCACTCGTTTTGCAAAAAACGTCATGTTTTATGCCCGAGCCAAGCTAAAAGTTGTTCCTTTTTGCCAAAGTACAAAAAGAGCTATTCTTTAGAAATGTGCCCATGAGTCAAGCCACAGTCAGAAAGCCGAAAAACTGACAAGCAGTCTTACCAAGGGGTATCGTGTTACCCAGTAACAGAGACATTGAGATAGGCAGTTGCTCTATGCAAAAAATGGTATTCAGCTGAATACGGTTAGAATGGACCTCAACATAGTAGAAGGCTAGCAGATAACGAGTTCTATGATACGCCCCGTTTTAAAGTGTTCCTCAAAATACTTAAAAAGAAGAAAAATACTGCCCTAATTAGGAAGCCATTCAGGTTTTGGAGGAAACATACTAGAACCCCTCAGTTTCATTAAGGTCACCAGGCGAGCATGGGTAACGAGAAGTCACTGACCTCTCGCCTACAAATAACACAATAGGCTGGCGAGGTCCTGCGAGCTACAGAATTAATTGAAAATGTATGGAAACTTGTTATTTCTGATAACGAATTAAATACGCATTATAATAGTATGATGGTTGCGTTCTTTGCGGTAACAAGGAGACTTTTCTGCCAATTATTTTGTCCGTGTAGTGGTCTAGCTTGGCTCTCGAGCGTAAAGGCCTGAGTTTGATCCCCAGTCCAGCAAATGTGCTTCTGGATTTTTCAATAGCCGTCTGGAGGCTGGATGCATTTCTAGTTAGTGTCCCCAGGAACACCCATAAGGCGCTTTCTGAATGAAGCCCTTGATCCAGCTGCCTAACGAGAACCTCCTCAGGTAACCAGGTCTCAATTGGTCAAGAGATTCGACTAATTGAGGCTCTTGGCAATTAGGCCATTAGAAGAAACGACGATCAGCACGTGTGGCAGTTGAAACTTGAAACTGGCGATATGTGGGAAATCATGACAGTCATTTGTTTAAATTAGACTGAAAATTACATCGGACTGTCATTTTGAACGTGCCTTCATCACTTCCTAGTGTTAAACTGGTACAAACACTCCAGCAACACATCGGTCTATTAAGTTGGAAGAACTTGTTTCTATACAAACATCCTAAATGCTAAGCACTACATACTATACACACACACTACACACACACTACAGCCCAGTACTCGTATATAGTACTAAATACTGTGCTATAGTTTCAATTACAGTAATTGTAATTTAAACTTTAGTAGCAATTGTGGTGAGGGCAACGATGCAGGTTAACAGTAACAGTACACACCTCATCCAACCTCTTCACAGAAAACGGGCCATTTCACAGAATCTACTTCGCTTAACAAATAACTAACTAAACACTTCCTGCACAAAACATACATAGACCTAACATAACACATGACATGATTACTATTACGTCTGCCCATGCCTCACATCACCGACCACCGCCAGCGACCTTGGCGAGCAATTTAGTCGAAACTCGTTACTACGTCATATTTTGAGAGATTTCGCTATGAAGTATAACGCAGAAGGTCTGATGTGTTTGATGTTTGGGAAAGTTTGAAAAGAGCTCGTGGCTAAATAATAACAGCCGCTCGGGCCGATCTTCAGGTTAAGCCACGCTTGTCCAGGATAGTCCGTGGTTGGGTACATACCGAGTTTCCGTGCCTCGGAAAGCACGTTGAGCCGTTGGTCCCGGCTGCCATTTGTAGATCTTTGACAGTCGTTACAGGTAGAGAGTAGACTGAAAGTCTGACAACCATTCTACCCAAGGGAAATCGTATTACCCAGTACTAACTGGATTGTGAAGGTCAGATAGGCAGTGGCTTCATGTAAAATACTGGTATTTGCATTTTGCTGCATCCGGTTCGACTAGAAGCCGACCCCAACATAGTTGGGAAAAAGCTAGGCAGATATTTGTTTGGAGTGGTCTAAAGAATAGCCCGCACTGAGCCCTTGTGGAGGAAAACGGCCTATTCCCTGTGATAGAAAGGAAGGCTGAGTTCCTGTAGCCGAAAATTTTATACTGACTACGCTATTTTATGCATAACAGTAGGGTAAGACCAAAGACAAGATGAGGGATGGTTTGTGTAAAAGAAGATATGGCTAGAAAGGTAAGTGACTAGGTGGCTACTGAGATGACGGCTGATAAAAAGGACATGCTGCACCGAACGCAACTAAAATGGAAAAGGACAGAAAGACACAGTACATATCCCAGTCTTTCAAAATCCAAGATACACTCACGCACTGCTCTTTAATGTCTTAATTTAGAGGCTGCCTTTGGGTTGCAGTTTGATATAATAACAGTGAAAGGACTGTATATAAAACCTTATGACAGTAGATATTATAAATGAGTCTTCTATATTGTCTATGAAGTGACAGCACACTTTACTTGACCGTGCGTACTACCGCCATTACTGCTAATGACAGCTATTAAGTTTTATAATCTATGCCAGTGTTTAATCTGTGCGCGTTAAGTTCGAAATTTGAATGAGAATGAAATGTTCTTAGCTTGAACTTGATGCGTGTATGGGAGGCCTTTAGAAGAAAGAATTGCTTTCTATGGTGGCATAATCACCGATGTTTTTTTTCAGTAGGTCTTTGTGCAATGGCGTCTTTAAGTTATTTTAAGTCCTGAAAAGATACATAGATAAAAGCCATCATCATTTTGCTGCCCTTGTCCCATGTTACTTGTGGTCGGCGTAACAAGATTTTTTTCTTCCTTTCTCCCCTGTCAACCGGCACGCTATCATTTACTTCTTATTCTTTCATATCATTAAATATAGAATCCATCTCAAAATAGTCTTTATTTATTGTTAGCCACCAATAAGGACTTAATAATGGTCCTCAACATAGGTATACACTTCAAGAGCATATAAGGTTAGTATAACCCCGAATACTGGTATTCAGCTGCATCCGGTTAGACTGGAAGCCGACGCCAACATACTTGAGGAAAGGCACGCAATTGATGATACCGAGACTAACCCTACCCCAATGTAATTGTACATACATAATGTTAGCATTATGTATACAAATTCGACTCCGTACTGTTTTATTTATTACGTTTTCACAGCCAAACATCTTGACAGGCGACAGGTAACATGGGGTACTTAAGGAAAACAACGAATTTTCCACAAAAAAAAAATAAAATGAAAAACAAAACTCGCGAGTGTGCGGGCAAAGTTGTTGTCAAACGAAACATCTCTTACTTTTGAATACAACTTTGCCCCAATAAATGACAGTAGACTATAAAAATAGTTTACTAAATTGTCCATAAAACTAATATTATTTAACAGGTTTTTATTTATAGATAAAACTTTCACTAGTTGATATGATATTATTGAATGAAATGGGAACTTGTCAGACGTGTTTAGAGATTAGCAGTACATATTTGATTTGATATGAATAAGATTTCTGATAACGTGATCAGTGACAGAGAATAGACATACAACAGACGGCCTCATTGCTCCAATGGTCGGGGGGTCCTGAATTCAAGAGTTATTGGGTTTTTCCATCAAGAATTTCTCAGTAGCAGCTACGGAGAGCAACTGGAGTTATTTTGTGCCCGCTTGATGCTAATAGGCTCACTCCCTATTACTTGGAAATAAACATAACCGGCGAAATGTGGACGTACTATTGCAATTAATCATGGTAATTTCATAATTAGAAGATATATAAAAAGTTAGTTAAAGCAGAGAACGAGGAGTCTTTGACCGATCAACAAAAAGACAAATGACCACTGTGTAGACACAGACATATGCAAAAAATATGTTGCTATCCATCGTACATGTAGACATATTTATCTCTCGACCTAATAAATAAAAAGATGTATTACATAATATAATTTTTCGAGCCAAGACTGATGTTGCGCTGTCAGTCACACTGGTTAGTAGAGTTAGTCATTCATTACATATTTATATTATATATCACTATTTTTAGTACTAAAATATTATCAGGCGCACGGTACGACCGCTTGCAGAGGTCGGTCGGGGGATTGGTCACCACACATATAGAAACATACCGAGTCTCCTCCGTGCCTCGGAAAGCACGTTAAGCCGTTGGTCCCGGGTGTATGTAGAACTTTAACAGACGTTACAGGTTGTCAGTGGCCTGAAAGTCAGAGTTGATATTCCCTATCCAAAATGATTACATTTACTTCAGAAAACATAACATCATCATGCCTGTAATCCCCAACGGATTAAGCAGAGATGTACGTAATAGTACACCCACATTTCGCCAGTAATGTTTAAGTACAGATTTCGTGGCTGTTACTGAGAAATTCCTGTTTAATAAATCCAATAACACTTTCCCCGACCTGGGAATTCGACCTTATGCTCAGCAGTAACTCTTGCGACCACAAGTCAGAAGTAGTCTTAAAAAAATGAGACAAAATTATTTATGTTGGTTGGTACATTTTGTCAGAACTACATACGTCCGATTGTAATTAGTTTATACAAATTAGTACGCAATTTTTGTTATTAATATACGTAAATCATAATGAACTAATCTACAGAAATTCGTCATAGTTTTTAACGAAATTATTTTTACAAGCGTGCCTGATCCGGAACGAATCATGAAATTATTTGTTGCGGGATATTTAATTAAGATTTCTCTCATGGTTTTCAAAATAGACATTTGCTTTCGTAAAAAGAACTTGGTCAGCCGAACTGCTAAGGACAAAGTATTGCGGACTGGCTACGTCAAGCCGAGCGGGTTGGACTAGCTGTGGACACCGGTCTATGACCCATATTTCTCAATACATTATCTGTCAAAGTCTCGTCCGGAACACACCTGGGGTTGCCGCAATTTTTTGTACTTATAAGAAAGCAAAGAAAAATCATTTATTTGCGCATAACATTTCAATGGAAATGTCCAATTGTCCATGTCCGAAACCGCGTCTGCAATTTGTCCGTGTCGTTTAGACCAAAACTATTAGTAAAAAAACCTTAACTTGCCTATATTATATCCAGCAATTAACTAAAAGACTACTAGACTTCAAAAACGAACACTACCAGGCGACCATGAAAGCTTGAAACGTATTGATCAGTCAATTTTCACACTTCAGAACATGTTATAATTTAATTAGGTGCCGATCACAGAACAAATTAACATAACCGTCAAAACACGCCTTGGAAATTACTCAATTAAAGCTCATATTAATTAAGAGTGCGGCGTTGGTCTAGTGGCCACAAACGTAACTGCTAGCACTGAAGGTCCTGGGTTCGAATACCAGGTCGGACAAAGTGTTATTGGGTTTTTCCATGAAGAATTTCTCAGTAGCAACCCGAAGTTTGGATTTTTGCCCGGTTGATCGCAATAGACTCGTCCTTGTTACATGGGACTTAAACATTAATGGTGATAATTATGTGGGTGAATTATAGAAAAACACCTCTGCCTAACACTTTCCGGGACAACAAACGTGAAGTTACATATCTACTTGTTTAGAACATACATCAGATCGATTTACATCAAAGTGTTGACTGCGCAGGATTTACACGCCGAACAATAGACGAAGAAAAAATGTTGCAAAAAGTTTCTAAGGTCAAGTCTATGCGGTTGTTACATTATATGCTAGCCTAGTACTTGAGCTCGAGTTGTGTGAGCATTACATGCGTTTTGTAATCTTCATGCTACACAATGAGACCATGGCGTAAGCTGATTTTAGCAAATTATTAGTGAATTTAAGTGTATGAGGTTGTCTAAGTTAAGGATAATTTCTAACTCGGGGATAGTACGTTCCATAGGGATAATTTACGACCGTGTCAAAGTTGTGGTCAAAGCTAGTATAAACTACTCGTAAATAAGATAAGTATTCACATTCTTATTAAGTGGCTACGTACACAATGTAAAAGAAGATGATGAAGTGTAAGTGTAAAGTGTAACATTATTATGTTAGCCTAGTAGCTATCGGGTAACACCACCATTTTGTCAGAGAGGTAAGCTGAGCCCGCGGATGTAACAAGAGGAAACAGCAGTCGTAATAAATTGTCAAGTCAAGTGAGCTTGTTACGTCTTTATGTGAGCCTGGTACTCCGATTACAAACACTTGTTAGGAGAGGCGAGAAACGCCACGTTATTTAAATATAATAAATATATCTAACAAGGCAAGTTAAATAAAAGCTTATAAAACGAGACCACCCATGTTCTGTCATTTAAAAACTTGTCTTGTGCTCTTTGCTGTCGCATACTATGACGCCCGTAACACCCACATTTCACCGTTTAAGTGCCAAGTAATAGGAGGTGAGCCGCTTGCCTCTAACCGAGGGGGGATACGACAAATTGAGACTCCGAACTCAAGATCTCTCGATCTCTCTGCCGCGTTGGATGGCAATGCTGATTCTTTGGCCAAAAAAAAAGGCCAGCCCTCTGGTCCCGTGAAGAGACGACCAAGCTTGGCGATATCCCGAAATACTAGGTGGGCACTTGGACCCCATGGCCCTAGTATTTCAACCCCAAACGGCTCAAACACGTAACTACTAATTAAGTTATTGCATTTGCGCCGTTTGAGGTTTTCAGCACCTGCAGCAGCCGCCCCAGCGGCTCATTTATTTAAATATAGTGTTATCAACACCATGAAACTTCTCCATTGTGTATGATAATTAGAACCAGATACTTTAAGTATTTTGCATCGGAACACGTGCAACATTTCTTAAAAAGAGCGTGAAATATTACATAACATAACATCACGCATGTAATCCGCGAAGGGTTAGGCAGAGGCATACCTAATGGCACACCTACATTTCGCCAGTTATGTTTTAGTCTCATGTAATAGGGGCGAGCCTGTTGCCACCAACCGGGTACAAATCCAGACTACGTGGCTGTTACTTAAAAATTCCTGATGGAAAAAACCAGTAACACTTTGCACGACCCGGGAATCGAACCCAGGACTTCATGCTCAGCGGTTGCACTAGACGAGCATTTATTATTAACACACCTAGATTAGATTTAAACGCATTCACATAAAATACAATCCAGTTATCGAGCAATAAATTGTCTACAACGAACGTAACGTATGTTAACCGTTGAAATTATGTAAATCTTAATGTTCTAACTTTCTGTTTCAAGTTCACGGCGTGTTGTGAACAGACTGGACAGTAGTTATTATGTTAACATGTTGATATCTTTGTGCCTC
This sequence comes from Standfussiana lucernea, assembly GCA_964057025.1. Taxonomy (NCBI): domain Eukaryota; kingdom Metazoa; phylum Arthropoda; class Insecta; order Lepidoptera; family Noctuidae; genus Standfussiana; species Standfussiana lucernea. The sequence continues at coordinate 10,834,616 of OZ059811.1, forward strand.
GTTGGGCGCAAGAGCGGCTGTTGAGCATGAGAACTTGGGTTCGATCCCCAGGTCAGGTAGAGGGGTTTTCGTTAGGGATTTCCCAGTAGCCCGGAGTTTGAATTTGTGCCCGGTTGATGGCCATACACTGTTTCCCTATTGCCATCAACCGGGCACAAATCCAGACTCCGTAGCTGCACGACCTCACGCTCAGCATTCCTCTCTAGACCAACGACGGAGTCAGTCGAGGGTCTTAGATATAACTGGCGTGATAGTATGTTAATAATGTAGCGTCACACTGGGTTTGGTAGAGTGTGGAGATTTCTTTGACCAGGGACGATCATAATCATCTTGCGTCTGATAATTTGGATGGATGGATGTTTGTCACTCAATGACGCCAGAACGGCTGAGCGGATCTTGATGAAATTTGGCACAAATATAGATTGTAGTCTGAAATAGCACATAGTGTGCCATAATTGGCCACTTTGGAATACCAGCACATAGACTGACTAGGTAAAAATCTTTTGCGTTATTAAAAAAACACAGAATCCAGTGCAAATAGACTTCGTAACTAAGGTAAGCCTAGCCCTATTTCCAGTAATAAACATTGAGACTTACATTTACTTAGGTACTAGTTTGAAGAGTTAACTACCTATTGTAAAATACGCTCTCAAATGCTCAATACATCTTGTGGTATCGAACTATCGGCGGAGCAAGCCCCGCTATTTGACCCAAATCGGTAAACTAAGAGCAAAATAACCTATAGCTATAAATTTTAGGCTTTTCGCTATTACAGCCATAACGGTATGGTAAAACCTGGCTGTACTCGCCGTGAAGAAAATAAGAAAAAATGTTCCTGGGGAATTAGCGCTCAATAAGACCTAGTTTTTGGTATAAGGCGACTGTCTCGTTGGTCCTGGGTTCGACTTCCAGGTCGCGCAGTGTTATTGGGTTTTACCATCAAGAATTTCTAAGTAGCAATCACGGAGTCTGAATTTGTGAACGGTTGATCGGTGTACGTTCAAAAATCGGTATAGCTTGAAATCCTACAGCTTGATACACAAACATTACTTGCGAAATGTCGGTGTACTATTAAGTACACCCCTGCCTTACCCTTCGGGGATTAAAGGCGCGATGTTATGTTTTTTTTCAGCGAGTGAGCCTAGGTGTTTTGCTGGATAAATATTACCTGTGTCTATAAAATAATCTGTGTATATCTAATATTCTGTTTTAAAATAATCGGATACATAACTTGTGATAGGTAGTCTATTCAGTTATATTTTCACTGCACGGGGTTGTGTGATAGGCAGAGAGCAACACAAACATTATAAGTTGTGAGAGGATTATTGGCAAGAGAGTTCCTTCACGGGAGGTGTCGCTGTGCTCAGCAAGCGAAACAATTTCCTTAACCCAGATAGTTACATAACATACATAAACTCAAGCCTTTTCCCATGGGGGTGTAGGCAGAAATTAGAGAACGCCACCTGCTACGATCTTTACAAACTCCTTTGGCCTCGTCCACGTTCATACATCTGGTCATACCGTTACGCAGAGATGCAGAATTAGATAGAGAATATTATGTCTGATCCTATGTCCACACTATTGAAACAAAACAATAACTAGTGTTAAGAATCCATACTTATCTATAAGTACTTCTATTATACGAGAAATGCGAAAGTTTGGATGGATGGATGTTTGTTACTCAATCACGCCAGAACGGCGGAACGGATCTGGATGAAATTTGGCACAGAGATAGATTATAGTTTGAAATAGCACATAGGCTACTTTTCATCCCGGTAGGACGATCCAGTGGGTCAATTATCGAACTCCAAGCGGGCGAAGCCGTTGGCATAAGCTAGTAATATTATAAATTCGCAAGTAACGATGTTTGTTACCTTTCCACGACTAATCGGATGGTCGGATCGTAATGACATTTGGCAAGGAGATAGATTATATCCTGGAGAAGGACATAGGCCATCTTTATCTTCTCACATACACATAAAAATTTCCACGCGATCCAAGTCGCGGGCAGCAGCTAGTAACGCTATAGCGTTACTAGCTAACTGTATACAGTGTTCACACTCTATACATTAAGTGCGGTGCGTCGTCGTTCCCGCAACGGCACTTGTTCGACAGTTTGACGAACGTCGATACAAAGTTATGTCGAGCGCTTTTGTGTTGTAAAACTTGTTATATTGTTATAGTCGAGAGAAAAGGGGCAGATTAATTGATTGTGTGAGGAACGACGAATGAAGAACATAACATAACATAACATCACGCCTGTATCCTCCTACGGGTTCGACAGAGGTGTACCTTATAATAGTACACCCACATCTCGCCAGTTATGTTACAGGGGGCGAGCCTATTGCCATCAACCGGGCACAAATCCAGACTCCGTGGCTGCTACTGAGAAATTCCTGATGGAAAAAGCCAATAATAATTTACCCGTCCCGGGAATCGACCCAAGACCTCATGTTCAGCAGCCGCGCTTGCGACCACTCGCCCGATGAGGTAGTCGATGAACGCAGAGTCATTCAAAATAGCACATTTGAAACGTTAAAAATTACAGAAGACGTTCCCTAAATAAAAAGAAATCAATTTTCCATAAACGGACGAAAGGGGTTATTATCAAACTCAAACTCAAAGCATTTATTTCAATTAGACCATTACAGGTAGATCCTATGGAGAAGAATGGGCAAGAAACTCCATGGACACTCTTTTAAATCAATATGTTTTTACAAAATCTTGGTTACATCATTCATGTCGAGATTATACATATATGTGAGAACGATGTAGAAAGACGTGTGAGTAAGAGCGTCCAGAGTAAAAAGATAAAATCAACAATTCAAAAATACAATAATCCATGTCAGCTGCGAGATGACCAGTCCCTACTGACAGCGCCCGTTCACGAACATGACGCATGGATCAGCCATCATTTAACTGAACCATTTTGAAGGGAACTAAACGACCCGACACACGCGCCACCATCAGCGAGACATTTTAGTGAGCATGACATTCTCTCAGCCACCAGGGAAAATGCGAGTCAATAAAAGATGTAAATGGTAGCTTTATCGTACATAGTACTCACACATGTGCTATGCAATTATACAACACTAAGAGATTGAATCTATACAATGCAAAGATATGTTTACAATCTTCTGCAGCTTCCACAATAACTTCCCATGGTAACCAATAAGTTTGCCCCTATGGTTGTGGAGCAGGACCAGCATTGAGCCAAGCATTTTTATCATCAATGTTAATCTCCCAACTTATAGTATGCTCGCCTACATAGTGTGCGTATCAAATAACTAGTTTGTGACTGTCAGACAGATAATCGCTCAATTTAAAATATTGGTATTCGGCTGCATCCTTAGGTTTAACTGCGTTAGGTTTAACCCGACCCCATCATGGTTGGTTAAGGGCGGGCAGATAATAAAGGGCAGGGGGGTGAAACAAAATTAAGACTTTTGTGGTTATTTTTTTCCTAAATATCACGAATTAATAATTCGGTTCTTCAGAGAGGTCAGGTGTGTAGTACTCACAACTGGCGCGCGTGCGTGACCAGGTAGATGTATGAAGATATTATACAAAAGGAGTATTTCAGGATCGTAGCAGGTGGTGTTCTGTGGGTTCTGCCTACCCGCATGGGATAAATGCTTGAGGTTTTTTTCATTATACTAAATAGGCTTGCGTTTGGCCGCAACTCGCCTGATGTTGCGCGATGACTCGCACCTTGAATAGATCCAGATTATAATGATCAGGGAACAAGGAAGCCGGCAGTGAATCCCACAGACTGGCGGTTCACACAATATATTTATGTGGCGCTTTGTTCGGGTCCGCGGAACATCAACCATATAACGGTGACGCTTCGCCGTATCTTTGCTCGTCAGATATTTTAAATTGATTTTCCAATAACTATTGACGAAAAAATAACGGCATAATTATTGCTATTCTTTTAAATCCGCCTCACTATACCCTCGTCCTTCAGTTTTCAATTGGACTCAGTCGGCCGCGACCTTCAAACGATAGCATACAGTAATGCTTCTCAATAATTCATATGCGATCGACCCGCACTCTCTGTGGCGCAAGGAGGTACTTCTGGCGTTCTTATGAGCTCCTGGTAGTAAGGAAGTGCAGCAAAATGTTTTCTTATTCATCATTATAACAAACTTCACGCCTGTAGTCCCCGTAGCGTTTGGCAGAGGTGTGCCTAGTATTATTAATGTCATATCTAATACCGAATGGAGGAGCTCGTAGTTATGCGTGGGTAACAGCCGCTCGGGTCGATCCTCAGGTTAAGCCGCGCTTGCCTAAGTTGGTCCGTAGATGCGCCAGATCAGCCATTACATACCGAGTTTCCTCCGCCTCGGAAATCACGTTATGCTGTTGTGGTCCCGGTTTTTTGGGACAAGCCCGTCTCACACTATGCCCAAACCACTGCAGCTCCTGAAAGCCAGAATCAACTGTGGCGACCACCAGAAAAGCGCCGAGACAATTATTCCCGGCTGTCATTTGTAGATATTTGGCAGTCGTTAGTTACAGGTAGTCCGTCAGTGGCCCGAAAGTCTGACAACCAGTCTTACCGAGGGGTATTGTAGTAATAACTGGGTTGTAGAGGTCATATAGGCAGTCGCTCCATGTAAAATACTGGTATTCAGCTGCATCCCGTTAGACTGGAAGCCGACCCCAACATAGTTGAGAAAAGGCAGGCGGGTGATGGGTAATGAATGGTTTGTTAGAGGTTTATAGTTCACCCACATTTTGAGTCCCCTGAGTATGTAACAATGCCATCAACCGAGCACAATTTCACACCCCCCGGGATTGGGAATTCCCAATTAAAACTTTGCTCAACCTCGGAAACAAACCCACGACCTCATGCCCAGGTGTTACGCTTGCGACCACTTACTGATTGATTTTTATTCAGGTGGAAAGGTGACAAATATATTTCGTAGAAAATAAAATAATTTAATTGTGTTCTAATTACCAAAGCTTACCAATAAATGACTGAAACATTTTGCTCCTTTGAAAATATTCTGAGGTTAATTACCTGTAAAAGATAAAAAATAATTTATTACATTATGAATAGAGACAAAATAAATACACTTTGAAGAAAATTGAAAAGTGTTCAGTTGATTGCCAATTTAGTGTTCAAAAAAAATACCTAAAAAAGTTAAGAAAGAGATTTTCCCTTCTTGTACATTTCGCGTGAAAATCATGCCATAGTAATATCACATGATATTCTCAGTTACTAGGACAACATTATCAACAAAGAGGACAAAGAAGGAAAGGAAGAATATTAATTGGACCACACACTTTACACAGTTATTTTACCTCTAAAAGCTACCTTTTTTTAAGGAAATAAAGTTGACTATGATTTGACAGCGCTGCAAAATAAAAAATGCTTAAATACTTCACACAAGATTCTCAGCGACCAGGAAAACATAATCAATAAGAGGTCAAAGAAAACAAAACTGTTTTCCTTTCCTGTTGTTTGTGTACTTTATGCGTCCAAATCGATGCTAAAATACGTCTCAGTTACCAGGGTAACATGACCACCGAGGAGGTCAACATAAACAACGTGGCGGAAGTCCATTGCTGGGTGAGTTCCAACTTATCCGTCAGATATCCGCCGGATATCACAGAGTAACGCCGACTCAGCCGTGACCTATATTGTAGTTATGTACTGTTTAGTTGTTTACATGTTTATATAGGAGTAGATTATCTTGGTGCCATTTGACGTAACAGACCAGTATAGAAACTTTTGCTTCACCCGTATGGAAGTCAGGGATGATGATGAATGATCAGCACAAATCCAGACTCCGTGGCTGCTACAGCTGAGGCCTCGACAGAAACCTACACAAATTGCTATTAGGTTTTTCCATCAGGAATAATTGTCAGTAGCAGCCACGAAGTCTGGATTGGTGCCCGGTTGATGGCAATAATATGCTCGCCCCCTGTTACATGGGACTTAAACATAACTGGCGACTAGATCAACGAAGAAGTAAATCAAAATCTAATTGAGGACATAGCAGCCGTTCTTATAAAATGCAGCTCAATTTAGTAGAAACTTATGGTCAAGAATATGCATATTCCCCGAGGCAAGCAATGCTAAACTCCTGAAAGCTTGAATTGAAGTCGACAGTAACATTTCAAGTCGACAGCCTAACATTCGAAGTTGTAAGTAGAAGTCGGCCGAAGTCTCCCTGTACCGCACTGTAAGAGCAGCCGTGACCTATTTATAAATGAGACAGGCCGCGTCTCACACCGACGCGAACATTATTACGAACGAATTTGAATCATAAATAATTCATAAAGCAAATTCTAGTAGTAAAAATATACTTGGTTATAAATTACTGGGATCTTAAGGTTATGAAGAAAATGCAATGAGTTACGGTAATTGAAAACTTAGCTCGTTCTCTATGTAAGGGACAATATGAATGCCCTGCAGTGTGAATCAAAGAGAAATCTACATCAGCATTCTCCTGCCCTTATCCCAATTGATTTGGGGTCGGCGCAGCATGTCGTCTTCTGCTATACTTCTCTATTACTTGAGTGCTCAGACACCTCCTTTCTAGACATATCATCCTTCACACAGTTCATCCATCGTTTCTTTGGTCTTCCTCTACTCTTATACCCATCCACATTCATACTCAACACTCTCCTCACGACATTTTTTTCCAAGGGGAATCTATATGTTGATACATATGTACTTCCTAGCAACTACGTGTGCCTCTGGCGAAGTGAAAGGGAAAATAATTGTTAATATCAGTCCCCGCCGTATGGCAAGAATCTCGTGAAAGCTAAGACAGATATACAAATTATCTTGATTTGTCGACATGCGGTGACTCAGTTGTTACTGTGGTGGTGACACTTGCAGAGATTCTCGTTTAGTAGACCAGGTGTTTAAGCCAAAAGTGGCAGGTAAGCTCCAAACTCTGGACCACCAAGCACCAATTTTCTTGATAAGATGATTAAAAGTGATGAAACTAATTTCCAATGTCTAAAAGGTTTTAAAGTTACTGCCGAATGTCATGTTCTTTTGATTGATCAACAAACCAGCAAACGATATGATTTCAGTGACGGAGTGGAGATTCATTAATGACTCTGCCCTGGACTGTAAATGTGGTGCTGTTCCACAAACGATGGGGCACTTAATATCGTGTCCTGCGTGTCCTGCTGTTTGCTCACTACAGGAACTGATGGACGCTACTGTAGGTGCCAAACTAGTGGCTCAATTCTGGGCCGACACAATTTTGATTACCAGCGAAAACGCTAAGAAGAAGAAGTGACTACAAAATTTTAAAGGCAGTAAAAGACATTGAAGAAAATACTTCGGTTCTAGTTTTATGGAGGGTTACCGAAGACGTTTAAAAAATATATGTACAATAAATTAGAGGGGACAACGCCAAAAATTCATAATCTAGTTGCTGTCGGAACAATTGTAACTTGCCAAACTCATCTAATATATAATTTAGTAATAAGACCTCATTGAGACCTGGGATCACAGTTTCTCCGTGACATTTCTCTGTAATATCTTAAATCTCGTCGTCTAATAATAAATGAATACGAACTTCGGTGTAAGCGCCAGCCGCTATTATTCTTTGCCACTAAAAGATGATCCGCCGGCCATCGCGGTTTGTCTCGCGTTACAGACGTTACAGTTCACAAAGTACGCGCAGTTTGCTAAGAATTCAATTATTAATACACACTCATTATTTTATATCATCGAGGGGCTCGGGGCTAAATAATGTCAGACGCAGGCTGATCTTCAAGGGATGAAGGGGAAAAAGGGAAGGGATGAAGGGGGGAAGGGTTTCTTTCAAAATCAAAAGTCATTTATTCAAACTAGGCTGAAAGTCAGCACTTTTTGAACGTCAAAGTTTACAAGAGACAGTCCCCCAAGACGCCCGCCCTTCGCCACATCCTAGTGTTTTAGCTTGGAAGAAGAAGTGGCGGAACAAACTCCTCAGCAACATTACATACTGAGAACACTCAGTGCCTGTCGATCCGTCGGTGCCTGCAAGCACGTCGATCCGTTGGTCCCGGCTGTCATTTGTAGATCTTTGACAGTCGGTACAGGTAGTCAGTGGCCCGAAAGTCTGACAATCAGTCTTACTAAGGGGTATGGAATACCCAGTAACGTCAGTAAGATCAGAAAGCGGTCGCTCCATGTAAAGTACTGGTATTCAGCTGCATCTGGTTGGATGAGAAGCCAGGAAATTAAAAAGTAAATCTAAATCAAAGTCTTAACTCAATTATGACATTTCAAGGCAATCCATTGCGCCGTCTGCTTTAGACATCCATATTCACGATGACTAACGCTACGCAATGTATATTGCTCAGCTGTCAAAATGGAACATTGTTATTGTGCACACCAATTTGCATAACACTCTTTGTTATCGCATTACGAAAGTGTTTTCAAGAAAATCGTAATACATTACTACTTATGTGTGAGCGACTACCTCGTGGGTCTAGCCGTCGCAAGCGCGACTGCTGAGCATGAGGCCCTGGGCTCGATTCCCGGGTCGGGCAAAGTGTTATTGGGTTTTTCCCTCAAGAATTTCTCAGTAGCAGCCACTAAGTCTGGATTTGTGCCCGGTTGCTGGCAATAGGCTCGCCCCCATGGTACTTAAAATGTTAATGGCGAAATGTTGGTGTACTATTAGGTACACCTCTGCCTAACCCTTCGCTGATAGCAGGCGTGATGTTATGTTCACGTGTGAATTATTCGTCTGCGACGGCGCGGCGTAAGAAAACGTTTGCATTAAATGTGCTTGAATTGTCAAAATGAATAATTGGTAAAGCGCATATGTTACGTAATTATTCTGGTGATTGTTTTACGCAAAACGTTGCTTACTGCTTCATATTTTAATGACTTAATTGATTAAAATCGCTTGCCACGCATCAATTGAGATTTCCAGCAACATCTATAAGAAAATAAAGATTTCAGCGTAAAATTCCATTGACCGTAGTTCATTAAGGAGTCCATATTAATAAAAACGCCGACACGGTTTACATTACGTGCTAAACAAACAAGCGCCCGTTGTGTTTACACAGCGAGCGATCAATGTAAACAACATAACTATTGATCGCCGATTTTTCTTGGAGTTTTTTTAAAAGCGTGTGCGTTGTGTATTTTCACCCTGTTTACAGAGTAGATAGTTACAGAAGGTCAGCTCCTTCCAACGAGTTAAAACGCGCCTACATAGCACTGGGTGTACAATGTACTCAGCGGGGGAAATGCAGGTGTGATGTTATAATATTTTACAAAATTCACAGACCGTACTTTGACTTAGCTAAGTAAAATAAACGGTTCATAGGAGTATGAAACAATTTGCGAATAATGTTCGTATTCCTGAAGCAAATATAAATGAGAGTTTAATACTAATAGTAACCGTATTCTATTAAGTGTAGAATAGCATAGAATAGAATTTTATTTTGCAAATATGGGTAATACATAATTATATAGTTCTTAAGACATAATGAGTAATGTCATTGTCATGTCATTTGTGTAATGTTGATTTTTATATCAAAGGCCTACTTTACAAGGTAAAGTAAAATCAAAGTGCGGTCTGTGAATTGTATCGATAGACAAGTTGGTACAGCGAGTAGAAATGCACACGTGACAGGCATTATACATTAGATTAATTTATTATTTTGTAACCTTCGTTTTGACACACCAGTATTAAACTGACGTAGTTAGATATACGTAGTTTTCTTCGCTCGTTATATGAAGCCAAAACCGAAATCAAAATATTTTATTTCACTTAAACCAACATGGGCACTTATGAAACGTCTAAATATAGATGCACGGTTTCCTAAGGAGAAGAACCATGCAAGAAACTCCATGGTTAGATTAGCCGTGAGCCTTCTGTACCTATATCTACTCCGTGGTACCATTCATCACCATCATCACCTTCCTGCTCTTGTCCTGTATTGTCTTGTCTTGTTATACTTGGGTTCGGTGCAACACGTGTTCTTCTTCCATTCTCCTCTGTCCGACGTCACTGCATGATTTACTCTTTTCTCTTTCATATCATTCCTCACACAATCCATCCATCTTTTCTTTGGCCTTCCTCTCCCTCTCCATCCATCAACATTTAAAAATTTACAGAAACAGTAAAATTTTATAGGCACATTTGGGTATTTTTTCTGGTTACAGTCTAAAATTGTAACTTGACAAGGATTTGTGTGAGCTACTGAAAAGCGTAAAATAAAAACTTTTTTGCAAAAAATAACCGACTTCCATAAAACACTAAAAAGTGGAAAATCATTGTACTTTCGGAAGTTGGTGACTATTTTTTGTTTCATTCACTTTTTTGCAATGGGTTATTTTTTGTTTTTGCAAAAAAAGTTTTAATTAAAGCAAATTCTATCGTGCAATGAGCAAACAATAACTAACAACCACTGTACTGTACTCTGTCTGTACATCAACTTTATACAGTTCATTATTTTATTCATCTTACAGCCTACTAACAGTATTTAATACTTGAGATCATGAAGGCCACACATACATTGCCCTTGATACTCCTCCACCCCAACACTCGGCTCCCCTCATCGTTTCGACCACTCGCGTACAAGTCACCTGTTTTTGTCTAACTGTACTAATATGCATACATTTTGTATACGATCCCCAATTTGTAGCTAAAGATATTTGCTGTAGGTATACAAGAACAGTTGGACAGTGGAAAAGGATCCTTCTTTCTTTTTGCGCTCGACTAACATTGGTAACACACGGAAATATGTAGAACTGATTTTAGTTTTTAGATTTTAGTGACGCGCCAAAAGATCCTTGTACAACTACACAAATCATATTATTATAAAATCAGTACAATATTCACCGACTCCTATAAACATTTTCCAATATGAAAACATTTCCTTTTTTTACAAATACACACATCAAAAGTGTCTAGGGATCAAGCATTTTTATGCGGATTTCTTGAGATTGAGATGTGGCTTTGTAATAAATTTATGATTTTATAAATTTATATGGATCCTTTTTGGTGCATTTCATAATTTGAATCAGGAACTCTCAATCAAATTCGAGTAAAAGATGAAAATAAGCTGTCAATATTTTCCCTATAAAAACATACAACGCATTGAAGACATTATTAGTGCTACTGTTTCCCTACTACTGATTAAAACCAACGTTATTATGGAGCGGCGACGTCATTTAAGCAGGGAAGAAATGCTCAGAGCCGTGGGAATGATAGAAGCTGGTTCCCGGCAACGTACTGTGGCTTTAGCTCTGAATACAAGTCAGAGTGTTATCAGTCGACTTTGGACACGTTACCGAAGCACTGGTACCGTGGCTGAGCGCCATGGAGGACGGTATCGCTGCACCACACGGAGACAAGACCGATACATTCAAATCTTAACTCGAAGAGCTCCAACAATAACCGCCATGATGTTAGCCGTGAGGCTTCATCACTCTTCAGGGAACTTAATTAGCGACCAAACAGTCAGAAACCGCTTGCATGAAGTGAACCTTCATTCCCGAAGACCGCTACGGGTACCACCTATAGCAATGCACAATCGTAGGATTCGATATCAATGGGCTCTTGAACACAGAAATTGGGCAGAAGAACAATGGCGTTTCGTGTGCTTTTCTGATGAGTCTCGTTTTGGTATGAGACCGGATACAAGACGTATACGACACTGGAGAACCCCTGGACGCCAACAGCGATTAAAATCCTGCCAGGAAGTCCATCCTTATAGTGGTGGAACCATCATGGTATGGGCGGGTATTTGGATCGGCGGAAGAACTGAGTTGATTTGGATCAGAGGCAACCTCAACGCTCAAATTTATGCTGAGACGATTGTATCAGACGTCATCGTTCCTCTACAAGTGCAAATCGGTCCCTTATTTCAGTTAATGCATGATAATGCACGACCGCACACCGCAAGAGTTGTAAGACAGACTCTCGCCGCAGCTAACATCAATGTCCTGCCCTGGCCTGCTCAGTCGCCAGACTTGAACCCGATTGAGCATGCATGGGATATGCTACAGAGAAGAGCTCTGCCGAATATGGAGGGTATCCAGTCGCAAGAAGACTTTTTTTGTTGTTGCAACGAACATGGGCGGCCATTCCACAGCGTGATTTGGATGAACTCATTTTGAGTATGCCAAACCGATGTTCTTGTGTTGTTAGTGTTCGCGGTAGAAACACGGATTATTAATTGTTTAAGTTACCCAATAAAATTTTAAAGAAAACTGTTATTTCAGTCTTTTTTTCGAACTTTAATGTTAGTGGTTCAAATGTCAAAAATCCCTTTATTAGGAAAATGGCAAATTTCTTTATTAATGCAAAGGTGACTTGGTTTATCGTTACTGTGACAAACGAAAACACTTTATTTGATGAATCCTTAAAGAAAATTTTAATTAATATCAATCAGGAGAAAAGTTATTGCAAAAATATATGTTGATCCCTAGATACTTTTGATGTGTGTACATTGAAATCGAACATAACGTGCCATCGCATCCGCCTGCCACCGCCGTACGCATATCACAGCAATAATCATTGCACACGTTACGACCAGTTCCGACGCAAGCAATAGACACTCTAGCGCCACCGATCTGATGTCAAATACATCTGTTCTCCTATACACACCTCACGGAACTATTCCATTGTCCCCTCTCACTCACACAAGCGAAAGAAACCGGAATTTCAAGTCAAGAATGAAAGAGACGGAGATACCTGTTGGGCGTCCCCCAGGGAACGATTCTTGGTAACACTTTGTTCCCGTTTTATACATTGTAAAAGTTTGAAAGGGTTGTTTTGGTAAAGCGTTTGTTTCGTCGAGTTGTTACTTTTTCTTATTGTCTTTGAGATTGGAGTCCTCGTTCTGGGCTAATTAATTTTCGGTAACAAAGGAGTTTTTTGAGTAATTGCGAGAGGTTGTTTGTAGGTCATACTTTTTGTGAGGCCACTTAATTATTCTGTGTTTTGAGATGAAAATTTTTGTGTCATTTTAGTGAGTGGTAACGAACACGGGTTGGAAATGCTTGCATTTCTGTTTTTGAGATTTTAATATTAATATTTTTTCGTTTTTAACACAAAAAAATATTTAGATTTTTGTCTTAATTAACTAAATTACTTTCTTGAACCTACCGTATAATATTAATAGCAAATACGCTTCAGCGCTGACGTTTACTTACCTGGGACCCGTACCAACAATATGAGCGCTAAAGTTACTCTGTAAGTCTGCCTACCTTTTCACGCTTCATATGATTTCGATGAAAGGTAAAGAGTTGCACCATAGTCTGGGATATGATGACTTAGGATACTTTCATCACGGTAGTATGTTCTCGGGGGCTAATTTTAAATTCAGTGATCCATAATTCTCCAAATAATCATGCAAATGAAGGGACACATCATATAGTGTCCTGCCTGTCCTGTTAGCACATTACGGAGCTAGCTAAGAAGGAGAAGCGTATGGAGATGTTATCAATGTCTCAGACATTACAGATCCAGTAAGAAAGAACATTCCTTTGCCATTCAACGCATGTTTACGATTGACGCCTGACGATGTTCGCGTGACTCGACATGCGACACACGACTCCACGATGCCGAGTAAGTAAATAAATAACGAATGACACGCGTGAGATTCCACTGCCTGTCATAACAAATGGTAGAACCCGCGTGGACTGCGCGGTGGATTATGACTTACTCTCTCATACAGAGTAGAGCAGTCGAATATTATACGTGCATAAAAAATAACTGCCGCTCGGATCAATCTTCAGGTTAAACCGCGCTTGCCTATGTTGGTCTGTGGATGGGTGACCACCAATTATGTACATACCGAGTTTCCTCCGCGCTTCGGAAAGCACGTTAAGCCATTAGTCCCGGCTGTCATTTGTAGATCTTTGACAGTCTTTACAGATAGTCAGTGGTCCGAAAGTCTAACTCCAGTCTTATCAAGGGGTATCGTATTACCAGGGGGTATCGTGGATGTCAGATAGGTAAATAAATACTGGTGTACTGGTTAAACTGGAAGCCAACCCCAACTTAGTTGGCGACAGGCTAGGCAGATGATGCTGATTCAGAGATAGCATGCTGTGTTGTAGTTTGAAGAGTGGTGCTGATAAAGCAATGGATTGGGAACTTCCTACAAAATCTTCCGAATGATCAAAGTGAAAGAAAGAATAGTGTACTACGCAGTTGAGAGCAGTCTACACAATTATTGTTATAGTTAGTTCTGTTATGTTGATAAGTTACATTAATGGTAACGCATCGCATGTTATTGATTATGTCCATGAATCGAGTAGCAAGTTTAATAATGCAAGAATTCTTGCACAATGGAAGAATTCTGAGTTAACAGCTAATAGATCTTGCAGTGATATCAAAAGCAAATCTGCATGGTCTCAACTTGATCAGAAGAATGTTTAAGTTCTATTGAGATTCCCCCACTGGAAATAGAACTAAACCATTCCTGCATTAAGACGTCATGGTAGGGCCCCAGGAGGACTAAAATGGTCCCAAGTGACAATATATATATTAACTGCGTCTGCGACCATTTTACTAATTGTAATCTAATTCATATTCTGTTATGATTCTACTATAGCAGCCGTTTTAGGTCTCCAGACCAAGACAGCGTCTGGACTTTAAAAGAAACTGTGGCCTCTGAATTTATTTTCTTCTCAGAGTATTCAGATACGAAACACTGACCAAATAACAAAATATGATTAAAATGACAAACGTAAAAGTGGTAAGTTTTAGTTCGTTTTTTTTAGGTTTTCCTGTTACAATTGACACGTCTTCATTAAACCATGATGACTTTAAAATTAACATAAATAACATCTGATTACTAAAGCCGCAGACAGCGCAGGAGCTACCCGAGTGCCCAGCGAACAGGGAACCCGACACCTGCGTGGTTGCCGCTCCGCCGGCGCGCACGCAGCGGCAACAGCGCGCAGGTGAGGGGCGCGCGTCCTGCCTCACGCTTGGCTCAATGTTACTCCATTGAAAAGGGGTTGGTCATTAAATTATTCATAATTTATTTGGAGCGCGTGCTTGCTTTGTGTATGCATATTTGGTCAAGTTGATTTTTAGTAGCAGTGCAATTTGGTTTAGTGTTATTCGCCAATTGTATTGTTGAGACCGAAAAAACAAGATTTAACTTGTGTGGAAGTTGATATATTAACCAGTGCCTGAATTAGGATGGAGAGATAAATATAGATATAAGGTGAAATGGTTAGAAAGGGGTCGTGGCTAAATAATAACAGCCTGTCGGGTAGATCTTTAGGATAAGCCGCGTTTGCCTAGGTTGCTCCGTGGATGGATGACCACCCCATTACATATCGACTTTCCTTCGTGCCTCGGAAAGGATGTTAAGCCGTTGGTCCCGGCTGACATTTGTAGATCTTTGACTGTCGTTATGGTTAGTCAGTGGCCCGAAAGTCTGACAACCAGTCTTACCAATTGTATCGTATTACCCAGTACTAACTGGGTTGTGGAGGTCAGATAGGCAGTCGCTCCATGGTAACCAGCTGCATCCGGTTAGACTGGAAGCCGACCCCGACACGGGAAAAAGCAGGCAGCTGATGGTGGTTAGAAAGGGGTTAAATACTGAGATGACCTAGTGTCCATGGAGTTTCTTGTCCGTTCTTCTCCATACAGATCTACGCTTTGAATTGGGCAACTACAGTCCTTCCACTTTCCAGTTATTCTGGCTTTAGAAGGGATTGTAGCTCCATCTTTTTGTTTTCGACAATTCAAATGTCTGTAACTGCTCTCTCTATACTAATTTTATAAAGCGGAAGAGTTTGTTTGAATGCACGCGCTAATCTCAGGAACTACTGGTTCGAATTGAAAAATTATTTTAGTGTTGAATAGCCCATTTATCGAGGAAAGCTATAGGCTATAACACATCACGCTGCAACCAATAAGGGCGGAGCATTAATCAAAAATGTTACGCAGCTAGTTAGTAATAAACGCTTTGTAGTTTGAGATGACAGCTAAGATGTATGGTTGGGGAAGCGATGCAGCGCCTACCACTAACTAAGATAAAGGCTAGAGAATGATGACGATATAAGGTTTTAAACTGACATGGTTTCTAACACTATCATAAACAGTGAAAACGGGATATTTACCATGTTAACTATTTGTTTTAAGTGCCCGATATTTCGGCGCTGTCGCAAGCGCCATGAACACGGAGAAAATCAGTTAATCCGCGATCATGGCGCTTGCAACAGCGTGTTGTAAAAGTGAATCACAATGATTGAATTACTAAGATGACTCGCAATTGATCAATCAGGATTTTGTACCTTCGAACTCAGTATTGCACAACATCCACCCCTTGTCGACTTCCTGTTATGTTTTAACAGTTTCTAGGAAGACGTAAAACTTTGGTACATGAATATTCATAATGATTTTAAGCTCGATTTGATAAATTCACCGTGATCACGGAGTTTGGTCGTCTTAAATGTTCCTTCTGGGTTTTATTTATCCTATCGCTAGAAATAGATTGGGTCTCTAGTTTAATTAACATTTTTACACCAATCATACGTCAACTTTCTGACATACTTCTTTTCACATCCGACGCCCTGGTACCGCCTCTTTCAAATTGATAAATAGTATTCGCAAAAAAACATTATATGCATAATTTAAATAGATTTTGATAAATGACGAACATAAGTTAGTATAATTATACACTTCGGGATTCGACCTCGGGACATCGCGGTATCGGATTACAAACCACTGAGCTACTTCAAGGCTGTGTAAAAAAAAATATTTATTCTTCTTTCTTTATCGTGTGGTTAGTGCGTAACCTGGTGTCAGAGTTTTTAGGCCGCCAAGGGCCTCGGCTTGGCATTACATGCCGTCGAGAAATTTCTCTCAGGCATGCTGGTTTCCTCACTATGTTTTCCTTCACCGAAGCAAGTGATGATTATACAATCGATTCTTGGAAGTTAGCCGATACTAACACTCGTATCTATAGTCAAGTTAAAGTATTTAGTTGAGCTTTAGTAATTAAATATTTTAGCAATAGACAAGAATTTAAACGAAGTAAGAACCATCAAAGAAAGCAAAGCAAAGATTTCTAACTTTTTACAGCTCTAACTTCAAGTAATATTACTAAACTACATAATAAAAATCGTATCTTAAAAATAACATTCATCACCCAAGATGTGCGTATTGCATATGAATCCGAAAAATCAGAAGTGCGTATCTTGGGTTCGAACTTGAGAACTTGTCACACCACTACTAAGCTATCACTGCCATAATATTTTATAAACAAACTGTAGAGTGTAGACCAAAGATTTTGAGAAAGATGGCCAAAAAGGAAGCGGTACTGAAGTGAAGACTAGAAGAGAAATACGGAAGAAGAAGACAAGCTGCAGCAACCAATAATAGATTGCACAAGACGATGAGGACAGTAATTATCGTATCGACTGCTGATCATGAGGTCCTGGGTTCAATTCGCAGGTCGGGCGATATGTTCTTGGGAGTTTCCAAAAGGATTTCTCAATATCAGCCGAGCAAGACTTTGTAACAACATAATGATTTAAAAGAGTGTCCATGGAGTTTCTTGCCCATTCTTCTCCTTATAGATCTACGCTTCCAAATGGGCAACTACAGTACTTTCACAAGTTATTATGCCCTGTGACTGGGACTGTAACTTAGTTTTTTTTTGTGTTTACGACATTCAAAAGTTCCTGTAATGGTCTAATTGAAATAAATGCCCGGTAGATGGCAATAGGCATGCCCCGTATTCTATGGGACTTAAACATTACTGTACACGTCTGCCTGACTTTTCGGGGATTACAAACGTGATGTTACGTAAACTAGATTATGAAATTATATATTTATTTTGCCGTCAAACGAACTTCAGATCAGTCAAGACAGCCGAGTTAATATTTGTATGGAATGCGCTGACTCAGGCAAGTGAAGTTGGTGCGATCCCGGTCAAGGCTATTTTTTAATGGTACGTAGTTCCTAATTTATATTTAGGAAAGGTTCGTAAGGTGATATTACATACAATGAGGACAAGCAAGCTGAGATGAAGATTGATGGAAAGCTGTTAAAGAATACTCATACATTGCCATATTAATTCTACTCGCCATTGATGCATCATCTGCCTAGCATTTGTTCCATATAAAGGGTGTAAAAACACCCTTCACAAAGCTGAAAGGTACTTGTTCGTCGTCATAGCGATATTTTTTGTGTTGCAGACCATACCTGGGAACATTCTAGTGACGGAGATATTGAAGGTCAAAGTTCCAACTTTTTCACACAATTTTTTTCCAAAAACATAGTTAGAAATACAAATATCTACATATAAAAGAAGAAAAGTATTAAAGGGCGTCAAAAAATTCTTCCACATCGCTGTCAATAGGAATAGTGCCCAGAAGGCTGATGTAAATACATATAATAATATAATATTATATTTTCCAAATACTAAATTCAATTAAGTTTTAAATGTTCTAACTTTGCTGGAAATACCTCCTCCACGACCCCCGTTCTATTCAATGCGTCCATCAGCACAGTGTGTTGAGTCCGTTACATTGAGTCCTACCGTAGAACGTGACTTTTCACCAAAAAAAAAGCCGTTTCCAAGCAATATATTTTGCGTAGAGTTTTCTTAATTTGATGTACAGAATGCTTGGTTGACGGCTTCGTGAAGGGTCCGTTTACATCTTGTATGGTGGGTTCGGCTCCCGGTCTAACCGCATTCAGCGGAATACCAGAATTTTACATGAAGCGACTGCCTATCTGATCTCCACAACCCAGACAGTACTGGAAGATACCCCTACAATATAAATTTGGTAAGTAACCTTAACCCTGTAACGACTGTCAAAGATCTACAAATGACAGCCGGGACAATCAGCTTAGTTAACATGCTTTACGAGGCATGATGGATGAACCGCCCACGGACCGAACTAAGCAAACGCTGCTTAACTTTGAATATCGAATCGTGCGGCTGTTATTATTTAGTTACGAACTTTCCACTCGCCTTTAAATAATATCCCTGAAATTGTAGAGAGTATTGACCTGGCAGATTTTTTATAATCACCATCATTCTCCTGTCCTTATCCCAATTGGTGGTCGACGCAGCCAGTCATCTTCTTCCACACTTCTCTATTACTCGTCATCTCATCAGACACCTCCTTTCTAGCCATGTCATCCTTCACACAGTCCATCCATCGTTTCTTTGGTCTTCCTCTACTCTTATAGCCATCCATGTACATTCATACTCGAAATTTTTTCACAGAAGACATATTAAAGGCTGTAGACATACCATATTAGGAAACCACCAGCTTAATAAAAAAAAACCTAGACCGGAAAATACAACACCTCTACAAGCGAGGTTTTTTCACACACAAATAACTTTTTTTGTTAGTATTTCACCTTGAACCGTAGGATCGGCCAACTAATGATTCTGTTCTCAAAACTAAAAAAAGACTCAATCACTTCACATTACGCCGCTTGTACTCGTATACTAACATATGTATTTGCCATCGAGGGAGAAACCTGGATGAGGCTGCCACGTCATGCGTAGCAGTTCTCGCGGCTCAGTACCAGGACGACAGTAGGCTCACGGTGGTGTTTTTAGTGGGTGCAAACCCCACATAACCAAACCGCCTCCCCGGACGGTACGGTATGCGGTAGGCATTTCTCACCGTTTAAAATAAAGAGCCGTGGAGATTGGCATAAGAAAAGAGAGGCCTAATACTCAGCTGTGGGTGAATACAGGCTGTCGATGATGATGATGATGATCTGACATAATCAACCTTAATTTCCCCTGGGACAGAGGCCTCTGTATGAGAGTGGGCTATGACCACCCACGCGGGCGCAGTCCAGGTTGCTAGATGTCACATGTCTTCGTATTTTTCGTTCTAATACATACATGCCGGTTTCCTCACGATGATTTCTTGCACCGTTTTGAAATGAAGACCAAAGAAACGATGGATGGGCTGGGTGAAGGATATGGTTATAAAAATAAAAACTTTTTTGTACCAAAAATAACCGACTTTCAAAACACAAAAACACATGGAAAATAACTTTACTTTCGGAAGTCAGTGGCAAAAAAGTTGATGAAACAAACAATTGTCACCAACTTCCGACTACACCGATTTTACCCTTTTTAGTTATCGTATCACACACGCATCCTTGTCAAGCATCAATTTCGCAATTTGTTTTACTTGGATGACATTTTTTTCCCGCTATTTTGATTTAAAAACCAAACTCCTGAACCGATTTTGATGAAATTTCAATGACATCAATCAGAAAGAATTTTTCAAATTGGTTCATAAATGGCGAAGATATGAGGTAACAAACACAAAAAAAATACAACCGAAATGAGAACCTCCTCTGTTTTTTGAAGTTTGAGAAAGAGGTGTCTGCTGAGATGACGAGTAATAGAGAAGTATGGAAGAAGAAGACATGCTGCGCCGACCCCGAATACATTGGGACAAGGGCAGGAGAGTGATGATGTTTTAATTCAACGTTTTGAGAGCACTGCGTCTTTGTCTAGTGGTTGCAAGCGCGACTGCTGAACATGAAGTCCTTCCTGGGTTCGGTTCCCGGGTCGGGCAAAGTTTTATCGGATTTTTCTATCAATAATTTCTCAGTAGCGGCCACGGAGTCTGGATTTGTCCCCCGGTTGAGGGTAATAATAAACATAAGTGGTGAAATGTGAAATACCTAATAGTACACCCACATTTCACGGGGAATACAGGATTTTTATGTTTTGTGAGCAATAGTGATGAAACAAATTACTCCAAGTTAAATGCCTGGGTTCTTACCCAAGAAGTACAACTCGTTTTCTCGAATGCAAACTTACACCCGTATCTAAAAACAAGTCAAAGTGTTTACTTGAGTAAATGTCATTTTTTTAAGATGTGATTTTTATTACGTAATTTAGTAAGTGCTTGAAGTTAGAACTGTAAAAAGTTAGAATTCTTAACTTTGTTTTCTTTGACAGTTCTTAATTCGTTTAAATTCTTGTCTATAGCATAAAAAATTTGCAAGTAATTACTTAAGTTCAAGTAATTACTTTAACTTGACCATAGATACGAGTATCGACTAACTTCCAAGAATCGATTACAATCGATTGTCAGGTAATTGCGTCTCGCATAAATTTATAATTGAGTTTATTCAGTGCTCGAGATTGAGCCACACGTGTGAGTAAGTACCAGGGAGGCACGAATAGTGAGCAAGTAGGTTTTAGATAAAGGAAATGCTTTCAAGCGATAAGAGGCACTTGACTTTGGTGGCATCCCTTTCTGAAGTCCTTAGGGAAAAGGAGAAAGGGCATCGACAGACCTGTCTCTGTGTTGTCTTTATTTATTCTTATGGATAATGTGCTTCTTATGGTAAAACACCGTACTTGGTTATTTAAAGATGGTATAATCATCATCTTGAAAAAAAACTTATAGAATAGCTAGCTGGTGCCCTTGACTTCGTTCTCGTGGAAATTTTGATGTGTATGTGTGAGAATAAAAAAGTAGCCTGTGTGCTATTATTCCAAACTGTTATCTATCTCTGTGCCAAATTTCATCGAGATCCGTTAATCCGTTCTGGCGTGATTGAATAACAAACATCCATCCATCCATCCAAACTTCGAGTTTATAATATCAGAATAGATTCCATTTTCTTCTCATCATTTTGTTGTCCCTTTTATCTAATCCCAATTTATTTGTAGTCTGAGTAATACGTCTTCATCTTTCGTACATCTCTGTTGGCCGTCATCTCCAAATTCACTTCCATTGCAGCCATATTATTTTTCATACAGTCAATCGAAGTTTCCTTTCGGTACTTTTTTTTCTTTATGTCGTGTTGATGGGTACAAGAAAAGCAGAAGACCAAAGAAACGATAGATGGACTGTGTGAAGGATGATACGGCTAGAAAGGAGGTGACTGCTGAGATGACGAGTAATAGAGAAGTATGGAAGAAGAACACATGCTGCGCCAACCACAAACAAATTGGGACAAGGGCAGGAGCATGATGATGATTTTCTTTTTTTTCTTTATACCATCTACTTTTACAAACTCCTCATTCCTCTGCATCCTTAATCCACACCCTGACAAATCATTGCTTTTAACCATTCTTATCATTGACACTACTTTCAAAATAATTTTCTAATAAATTCATCATCTGCCTTCCTTATCCTATCTATGTTGGGGTCGGCTTCTTTCTAGTCTAACCGGATGCAGCTGAATACCAGTACTTTACAGGGAGCGACTGCCTATCTCACTTACAAAACCTAAGTAATGGATTATACGATAATCCTCGGTAAGATTGGTTGCTAGATTCTTATATTCATCATCATCTGCCTATCTGTTCTCAACCATGTTGGGGTCGGCTTCCAGTCTAACCGCATGCAGCCGAATATCAGTACCTATATCACATACAGCTACTGGCTAGATTCCGATATTGTTAGTAGATAAATCTATAGCTTTTCTTCTTTTGTTTCTTCACATTAAAGATGGCGGACTATCAACAACGATCTCAGTTAAATTCAATGTAAAGAATCGCACATCTTTCTTTGTGCAATCAAATCTAGGCTCTATCTACAAGTTTGATTGAGAATCTAATAGAATCTTTTGAAGCGATAATTAAGAATTGAGCGCTTCAATAGAGTAGACTTTCTATTAATGATAGAGAGTGTTGTTCAGTTTGTTATAGAAATTGTGTTGGTATTGTTATGGTCGCCTGGTATAAGTTAGCAAAGTAGTGCAAACAAGTAGGAATATTGTCCACTAACTTCAACGCCGGACTTCGCCCGCGTAAAAAACAAATTCTATGGTACTCGGCAATAGAACTCTATTGCCAAATAAATATTTCGAATTTCAAAATTTCTCTATTGCGATTTTCAAAATTTCTCTATTGCGAATTTAAAAATTTTTTTCACTGATGAAACTTCATCAGTGAAAAAAAAATTGAAATCGGATGACTACTTTGCTAACATTTAATTCGTGATTGTACTGGTCGGACAAAATCTGAGTAATCAATTCGAGAAGAAGAAGAACCCGATAAGGCGTAAACAGGTAACAAAGCTATTTCGCATATATACGGTGAATTTTTCAATTGGGCGTGGATGGCCATATCCGAAACTAGGAAGAATAACCAAAAATATTCAAAGGATTCGCGAGCCCGATTTAATGAAAACCAAAACGGCATCATGGGATTTTTGAAAAATCATTATTGCTAGCCACGAATCGAACCCGTTGATTTTGGAAAAAAAAACACACTGTATTGTGACACCGTTCGATACCGTCACTATTAAGGGTCAAATTCTGGGAAGTAATGACTTATGTCAAACTAAACATAAAAAATGTTAACTACCTGATTTAATGTGTTTTTATTTGGTTACTCAGGTACCTAATTTAATGTCTGTATTTATTTGGTTACCTACCTAATTTAATGTGAGTATTTATTAATATTTGCATGCTATTTTTATGGCGAAATGTGTCACTGCACTACATGTTATATTTACAATCTTTTGTACCACAATTAACGCAAATAAATAATTTTGACTTTGACTTTGACTATACTATTCACCTGTGGCAATGTCAAGTGACATCTCTACCAGTTCACTTTTGCAATACCGTCTTCATGATTATTAAAAAACCATTCTTCAACACAACAAAGGAGACGTGATCTAGTTTCGTGCTTGACCAACGTTTTATTTTTTCATCGAGACAAATTCGCGAAATCGATATTCTAACGAATACTTTCTAAACCGTCACCGCGTGGCTTCAGTACAAATGAGATTACATTCAACCTGCTTGCGGGTCTGGGCGCCTGGTACCCGAATGCTAAATAGTATTGAGTTTTTTGCTGAAGAGGTTATTATCACGCTTGAAAATGGTAGTGGGGTAGAGGTACAGCCTTAGTGACTTTTAACTGTGACTTTGCATATCTGTCAAAATCACATTGATTGTTACATAAGATCACGCCCCTGTAATCCGTAATACATTTCGCCGGTTATGTTAAAAGATCCATGTAATAAAGGGCGTGCCTATTCCCATCAACCGAGCACAAATCCAGACTCCGTGGTTGCTAATGAAAAAATCCTGATGGGAAAACCCAATGACACTGCCCAACCTGGGAATTGAGCCCAGGACCTCATGCTCAGCAGTCGCACTTGCGACCACTATATAGACCAACGAGGATAATCTTTCTAAATTCCACTCATGAAATTAGACTCATGATTTTGAGCCTCCTCTGTTCCTAACTTTAATGCTTGTAGTCTATAAAAGCTTCAGAATATCATTGTATTATTAGCTCTCACGTAGCAACAGCTACAGTGCTGACCTCTGCGACCCGACTACGAACTAATTCGATTTGGTCCAAAAACAGCACATTTCCAACTCAGACTCGTTGCATAAATAAAAGATTGGCTAAAGCGAAGCGCCAACGAAAGAAGATTAGTTATTTTTTTTGTTTTGCCAAATATAAACGAAATCGATGCGAAGTACTTTCGCAATAGGTACTTTTTACCGATGTTTTAATAATACCTTAAAATCCATAATTCGCCTGCAATTTTGGCATCGTGCTCGCATACTCTACTGCTGAACCTAGGTTCGATTCGATTTTCCGTTGTTGGCAAGAACTCTGTCATTCTGTGGAAAAATGTTGAGTATGAATGTACAAGGATGGCTATAAGAGTAGGGGAAGACCAAAGAAACGATGGATGAACTGTGTGAAGGGTGATATGGGCTAGAAAGGAAGAACTGCTGAAGAAGAACAAGACATGCTGCGTCGAGCCCATTTATATTGGGATAAGTGCAGGAGAATGAATGGATTCTAAGAATGATGATGGTGATGGCAATAGGCTCTCCTCCTATTAGGGGCATGATGATTAAATATTACTGGCGAAATGAGAGTAAAGTACACAGTACTGCTTACTCCTTCAAGGAATTCAGCCGAGATGTTATTAGCAGGACGATTTTCATAAAACTTCGAGGCTTCTGAATTTTGACTTTGGCAACCCGTTAACTGTCATAGATTATTCCTGTAACTAACTCAGTCCCTGACCGAGTTAAGACGTCTCAACTCGAGGTTCGCTAGAGCGCGATGGAGCGAAGTTTATTGGATGTTAACTCAGTGATCGAATACTAACACACGACTACACCATACTAACAGGAATCTTCGAAGTTTGCTAGGACTTCAGAGAGAACGTTGAACATAATTTTCTGCAAGGCAGCTCGTAGACACCCACACAGGTTGCTTGAAGCTTAAGCTACGTTTGCTGGGAACGAGGATGGGTGACGGTCTATAATACATACTAGCATCGGCTAGTATGTATTATAAACCGTCCGACCGATCGGATAATAATTTCATGGACGAATATTAGTTCCCTAATTGAATCGGATTTTGTTAACAATTTTTATGTGATCAAATCAAAATAAAAGTAGCCTAAGTTACTCCTTATAACATCAGCTATCTACCCGTAGAAGTCCCGTCAAAATCGGTATAGCCGTTTCGGAGAATAGCCGGAACAAACCGACATACGGACAAAAATATAAAAAACTTTTTTTTTTTATATAAGTACCGTATATACTTTCATATGCATTCAGTATAAAGCTGTTATTTTGGAATTACGAACAGACACTTAAATTCTATTTATTTTTATAAATTAACCATCTATTTTAAATCGAGAACTATCCGTAAACCGTTGGTACTTGGTCCTGGTAAGAAGATCTTTAGACAGTCGCAGTCGTTACGAGTAATCAGAAGCCCAAAAGTGTGACAACCAGTCTTACCAAGTGGTATCGTATTACTCGGTAACTTGATTGTGTAGGTCAGACAGGCCGTAGCTTCAAGAAACACAGCATAACACAAAGCCTAGCTGGAAATGGGCTGGACAGTTCATGATGATGATATTGTTCAAGACAGGGAACAGTCCCAAGGTTAACTTCGGAGATCGAACCAACTTCGCTTTTTAGCGTTCCGTACTTTAAAAGGAAAAAGGATTCCTTTTAGGATCACTTTATTGTCCGTCTGTCCTTTGTCTCAGGAGCGCTTAAAGGTATGAAGTTGAAATTTATCTATACTAATATTATAAAATTTGTTTGTAAGTTTGTATGTAGGGGGTAATCTTCGGAACTAATGACCCGATTCTAATTTTTTTTTACACTGTTGGAAAGCTACATTATTCATAGGCTATAAATTATTATAAATCGTGCGTTTTAGCCGAGTTATCAAAATTTTTTGCCGAAGAAGTCGCGGGCGAAGTGCTAGTAACAAATGCTTGGGTCTACAGTCTCTTTCTCATCAAAATCTCATCAAAAGATATGACGTCACAATAATCCTCAAAGTTTGATTAATGTCACGTTTTCATCAGCATATAATAACACGAATGAGTCATCCCCACCTGCTTCTAAAGACCACCGGTCTCGATCGTTCGGTTAACTGCACTTAGCGAGTTTGATTTGATAACTTATTAGCATCTGTGTGTGAGCTTGTGTGTAGTTCAATGATTTCTTTAGCGCCTTAATTTGTTGTAGTTTACAGTTTTAAGATAACGCCTATTTTGCCGAAATGGGTAGGTAGTGGGAGTCGTGTTATCCACCATACCTTGCCGTTATTGCGCCAGTTATAGTTTCAAGCCTCCTTAGTGCTTGTTCTCCTTAGGGTGCCTATCATAACATGCATATCATTTACTAATTCTTCTGCCCTAAACCCAATTTGTTTTGTGGTCGGCGCAGCATGTCTTCTACTTCCAAATTTCTCTAAATAAATTGGGGTCTGATGAGATGACATGTAATAGAGTTTACACGTCATCTCATCAGTCACCTCCTTTCTAGCCATATCATTCTTCACACAGTCCATCCATCGTTGCTTTGGTCTGCCTCGACTATTACACCCACCCACATTCATACTAATCGTTTTTAATAATTCTTATAATGTATACATCTATATATAGTTAGTTCATTACATAAAAAGTCTTCATTCACACTCGAAAACTTTCCTCGCGATATTTTCCTCATTCCTCCGCATCACAAATCGATGCCACGATAGCCGATTGCCACGGAACTCAGTCACCGGCGCCACTTTCAGACTTCTTCTTATGTAATTCCTTATTTTATCCATTCGCGTTGCACCGCACATCCCCCTTAACATTCTCATCTCGGCCACATGCAATTGCCATAACATAACACGAATATTAAGCTCGTGGCTAAATAATAACAGCCACTCGGATCAATCTTTAGGTTAGGCCGCGCCTGCCTAGGAAGGGCGACCTGAAGGGCGTCTGTGGAAGGGTGACCACCCATTGTTTCCCCCGTGCCTCGGAAAGCACGATAAGCCGTTGGTCCCGGCTGTCATTTGTACATTTTTGACATTCGTTACAGATAATCAGTGGCCCGAAAGTCTAACAACTAGTCTTACCAAGCCATATAGTATTACCCAGTAGACAATAACTGGGTTGTGGAGGTGAGATAGGCAGTCGCTCCTTGTAAAATACTGGTATTCAGCGGTATCCGGTTAGACTGGAAGCCGACCCCAATAAATTTGGGAAAAGACAGGCAGATGACGAACATGAATGATGAGATAATAATATTCCCACATCTCGTACAAAGGGAGTGTGCTGTATGTAACCCACGACGCGGACACGTTGCGGGCTGGTCAACCTGTCATATGTCTTCGAATGTTCCCTCACGATGTGTTCCTTCGCCATTTTGAGAGCAGTGCTGATGAAATAAATTACACGAAGAGAAGTGCCTTTGTGTCTCTCTAGGTTCGCATCCACGAGCGACAACTCGTCGGTCCACTGAGTCATCAGCTGTTCTCATTTGACGACAGTAACGAATCAATTCTCAGGTGACCAAATTTTTTTGTAAGAACGAAAACTCGTTCACTTTTTTGTTTGATATTTTCTTTGTACTTATCTCTCCAAAATAACAGTAATATTTAACCAATACGTTTGTATATTTTCGTCAGAAAATTCATCACATTGTCCCTTTTGTGATTCAATACAAAAGCTGTGTTTTGGGAAACACAGTATTTCGGCAACCTTCGCAGAAACCGCTGCCTCCGCGTGAGGAGGTTGCTAATGCATGCATTTCGACTATATTGACGCATCGCGCATCGCGAGGAATCCATTGTTTGCTTTGCGGTAAGACAGCTTTATTGATTTCCCTAATCTGACCTCTGCATTGGATGTCCTTGATTCTGATTTTGATTTTTCTTACCTATATTCAGAAAGTGAACAGTGGTAACGACATGCGACACTTCATCCAAGTCAGCACTTTAACTGGAGTAAGTTATTTCATCAGCACTGCTATCAAAACGGTGAAGGACCACATCGTGTGGGAACCGGCGTGTCCTAGAGCCGAACATTCGAAGACATGTGACATCTACCAACCCGCACCAACTTTGTAGGGGTCGGCTTCCAGTCTAAAGGGATGCAGCTGAATACCAGTATTTTACATGGAGCGACTGCCTATCTGACCTCCACAACCCAGTTAGTACTGGGTAATACGATACCCCATGGTAAAACTGGTTGTCAGACTTTTGGGCCACTGACTACCTGTAACGACTGTCAATGATTTACAAATAACAGCCAGGACCAATGTGCTTTCTGTGGCACGGAGGAAACTCGGTATGTATTGGGTGGTCACCCATCCACGGATCAACCTAGGTAAGCGTTGCTTAACTTGAAGATCGACCAGAGCGGCTGTAAACGGCACGAGCTCGACGAGAAATAAAATCTAATTGTAGGTAATTTGAAAAACTAATGAGCTCTTAATCAAGTCCATAAGACGTGGATTTTATGACGTAATATTTAACTGTATGATGATGAATGCTACCAGGCTCACAGCGGCAGAAGGTATAAATAATAACAGTTCCTCTAAACTCCCGACCGCTGCCAATTCATTGTCAAACAGAACATCTGCTGAGCGAGCTATAAGCGGTTTTTCATAGAACATCCAGTGGTACAATGTAATTAATGATCTCGCTAAAATTAAGCTGCATTTTGGCAGAATGTAACGTTTTCTGATTCGGTCCAATGGGTGACAGATGGCTACTAAAGCTAAAGCTCTTTTCATTCATGTTAGCCTGGTAGCTGAAAGAGTTTTTGCCAGACTTTGTGGCATAAAAACAAAGGTTTGTTGTTGTGTTGAGGTGGTGGTGTTGTTGTTCGAACACGTTCAGTAAACGGAATAGAAATAGGTACTTGTAAGCTTTTTCAATTTAAAACGTGCGTAATTTCGCTTGCTGCTTTTTTTCTCAATTTATAATAACAAAGTAACAAAAATGTATACGATAGTATTGAAAATATGGTTGTTACCCTTCGACATTCGGCAGTTTTTCAAACTCTGGCGAATGACAGCCACTTCAATGAAGCATTTTAGTATGGTATGGCCACTTTATGTGTTCAGTCCATGGTGGCGTTGCGTGAGTGGCGCATGTCAAACTTGGTATTTACATTTAGTTCAGTTCTGTGTTTTCCCGTCTGCACAGAGAAGTTGATTGAAGTGTAACTGCCGCGGCGTGTACAATGTGTCCACTAATAAAAAAATATTTAAAACCTGTTTTATCAATGAAATCACAGCTAAAAACGATGATGAAATCTGCCGACAAGCCGATAACAGATGTCATGAAGCAATATGTAATTTTTATGAAATAACGGATGAATAAACGACGACAAAGATGATAAGAAGATGAACATCTTGTTATCATCTTTGTCTGTGTTATTTCATCATCGTTTTTTAGCTGTGATTTCATTGATAAAATTTGGTTCTACACATGTTGTATGCACGCGATCTCTACAATCCCTTACATGTTAGTTAAAGTCAGTAGTATCCCGTACAAGTCAACAGTTCCCCTTCCAACTACACAGTCCCATATCTACCGAATGAATACTAAACTGTAGCTAAATCATCGACAGTTGACTATTTATTACAATGTCATCACAGTCGCTTGGACGCACTGTAATCACAGCGATGTGTGCGTGTAGAATATGTATGTGCATGTATACATGCAGATCGTATGTTGATGTGTTGAGATTGTTGATTATAGACGCAACAGAAGACTTACAGAAGGCCTGCTTGCTTTGACGATTCAGTCCTCGCTTTTGGGATTATGGCATCCTCATCTGCTCATCCTTTTCCCTACTACATTATGTTGGGGTCGGCGTCTAGTCTAACCAGATACCTACAAGAAAAGCACAAAAAAATATGCACTTGTTAAGTATTTTTGCCATAAATAGTCATTATGTAGTCAAGAGTACATGATAGAGAGTGGAAGAAAAAATCGTGTTGCGCCGACCTCGAGTGACACGGGACAAGGGCAGGAAGGTGATGATGATTTTGATGAGTCTGACAACGATTCTTACCAAGGGATATCGTTTTACCCAGTAAGTGGGCTGTGGAGGGCAGATAGACAGTCGCTCCATGTAAAGTACTGGTTTTCAACGGCGTCCGGTGAGACCAAGTTGAGAGAAACCTAGATGAAACTTAAGCTTGGCTCCTTCTCTACTCAATCATCATCTGCCTAGCCTTGTCCCAACTATGTTGGGGTCGGCTTCCAGTCTAACCGGATGCAGCTGAATACCCGTATTTTACATGGAGACTGCCTATCTGACCTCCACAACCCCATTAGTACTGGGTAATACGATACCCCTTAGTAAGACTGGTTTGTCAGACTTTCGGGTCACTGACTACCTGTAAGGACTGTCAAAGATCTACAAATGACCACCGGGACCAATGGCTTAACGTGCTTTCCGAGGCACGGAGGAAACTCGGTATATAATGGGTGGTCACCCATCCACGGACCAACCCAGGCAAGCGCGGCTTAACCTGACCGACCCGAGCGGCTGTTTTTATTTAGCCGAGCTCCACTCCTTCTCTACTCAATAAAAATCTTAAATGACACTGATGTCTACCACACAGCCTAAGGCGCTGAGTCTAAAAGTATCAAATGGTGCGCAAGACTTCCTTAGAAGAAGAGCAACTGCGAACATTGTTGAGAATTCTTACCCTATAGGTGTTAGTTAAATAGGGGATGAAATTCGTCAATTTTGATGATGGGAAATCCCATCTTGTTTAAGAATAACTTACAAAGAGTAGAATTTGATCCCTGACTTGAAATATTAATGGATCGGATTCTCTCTGGTTTGGGCGCCTTGTAAGAGCGGTTGTCTAATTAATTATGTAGATTGATTAGAGAGCGCTTGAACGGCTTAGAAATTAGGGGTAAATGTCTTTATTGGGACAATTCTGATTAAGTGATTAAGTTCAATTTGAAAACTGTCAGCTGATTACTGAATTTCTTCTTCTTTCTTTATCGTGAGGTTGGTACGTACCCTGGTGTCAGAGTTTATGCCGCCCGTGTGCCTCTGACTTGGCTTTACATGCCGTCGAGAAATATTTCTCAGGCATGCTGGTTTACGAGTAGTACTGAATTGCTTATTCTAATATTGAGAGTATAATAGAATAGAATAGAATACTGTTTATAATGTAAACCATAATGTATTTGTGTAGAAATGTCACATAGAGTGACACAATAGGCGGTCTTATCGTTCAAAGCGATGTTATAAAGACACGTCGTGTCATTGTCAGGAGTCAAGACACAGATTGTGTGAATGATGATGTCTCAAGAAAGGGGTTCGTATATGGAAAAAGATGACATTTGGGCTAATTTATTTATTATTTATTTTTTGGGACAAAAAAACATTTACATGCTACAAAATACAGAGTGATACTTAATCTAAGATTTAACAAACATGTAACCCACACCATTGTCCAGGTTTTAACTAAGGTTAAAAGAAGTGAATTGGTTAATGTTTTATTGTAAATTAGTTGGAATTTCTCAGTAGCAGCCACGGATTCGGATTTGTGCCCGGTTGATGGCAATAAGCTCGCTACACGGCACTCAAAAGATAGCTGGTGAATTTTCGGTGTACTATTAGGTACACCTCTGCCTAACCCTTCGGGGATTCCAGGCGTGATGTTATGTTATGTTATGTATATTAGTTGGTTTGATTCCAGGTGTACTCAGGCCACTGGAGTCCTACTAGATGCGAGATGCTCAGAACCGCTCAGAAGACGTCTTTGAACTAATATAATGATGTGAGATTTGACAAAAATCTATTCTGTTATTGACCTAAAACATATTTTTCTTTAAAAGCCTTAATTGTTACACTGCAGGACAAAGGCCCCTCCATTTTCCTCTATCTTGGGCTATTTGGGCCCTATGCTTTTGGTGAGGTTCCAGCTCATCACGCCATCTCCTTCTAGGCCTCCCGCGTCCCCCTTAGGCCCAATTTTGATTCGACATAATAATACAAATTTTAAACCTCAGGTTCCAGAATTTCCATTACTCTCCAAACCCGCAGAGCGGTAATTCTGCTGTACCCAGCGTGCGGTCTATTTCGGCGGCGACCAATTAGATAGATTGTATTGATTGCTCGCAGCCACCGGCCAGCGGCCACCGGCCAGCGGACTAGATTCACGTTACATAACATTACTCATTGGTTATAACTACTAATATTGAGAAGAGAGGAGCTCGTGGCTAAATAATAACAGCTATCTATCTTCAGGTTAAGCCACGCTTGCCTAGGTTGGTCCGTCGATAGGTGACCACCCATTACATACCGAGTTTCTTCCGTGCCTCGGAAAGCACGTTAAGCCGTTGGTCCCGGCTGTCACTATTTTGACAGGCGTTACAGGTAGTCAGTGGCTCGAAAGTAACAATCAGTCTTACCAAGGGGTTTCGTATTACCCTATACCAATTGGGTTTTGGAGGTCAGATAGGCAGTCGCTCCATGTAAACTACTGGCATTCAGCTGCATCCGATAAGACTGGAAGCTGACCCGCCTTAGAAGGCGTGTTGGCTTACATGCTTACACGCTTACATGGGGCTAAAACATTACTGGTGAAACGTGTGTGTCCTATAGCTACACCTCTGCCTTATGTAACTTATGTTATACATACATATGTAAACACGCACCTTTTTGGCAGGGGGATAAGCAGAAACAACAGAACGCCACCTGCTACGATCCTTACATACTCTTTTAGCCTCGTCCACGTTCATACATGTGGGGAGACAGGTATTGAGTAAGGGACAGCGAAAATGTATGACAGAGAAAGAGGAAGGAGGAATATGGGGAGTGTATGATTTGACGTTAAAACGTAAGACGAGATATAAAATTGAAATAAAATAGTTCATGTTATTCAAAGTGTTTTGATTTCCCACATAAATCTGGCCACACACGCACGCCGGTTGCGGTTCTTATCTATATTTATGTAAAGTGAGAAACTGGCTGGCTGACTGATTCACTGACTGATCGATCAACGCACAGCTGAAACCGCTGGCTCTAGAAGCATGAAATTTTGCACAAACGTTCCTTAGATGACGTGAGTGTGCACTGAGAAGGGATTTTTGGAAATTCATGCCCTAAGCAGTTAAAATAGGGGATGAAAGTTTGTATGAAACTTCGTCCACGCGAATGAAGTCGCGGACAACAGCTACTGTTATTTTACAATATTTTTTCTTCTTTCGTTTTCGTACGTCACCACGTTCATAATTATTTTCAGTGGTATTTCTTTCTGCAACGAATTATTTCAATGAGCTCAAGTGAGCTACCAAGAACCCCTTCCCCGTCGCCTGTCGCAGTAAGCATGATGTAAAAAGTAAATAAACAAGGTCGTAAAGCCGATCCACTAACCGTTCGGCAAATTTTACGAGTTCACCCGACCACGGCCGAAGTTGTGGCCAACTTTTATGATATTCTTTTATTTCTTTCTGATAACTTGCATTGACTTCTGCGCTATGTAGATTGTGTGTGGTTGCTGTATTGGATATCGACTCGTTATAAGATTGTATGGCTAGAAAGGAGGTGTCTGACGAGATGCCGAGTAATAGAGAAGTATTGGAGAAGAAGACATGCTGCGTCGACCTCAAAAATATATTGGGATAAGAGCAGGAGAATGATGACGTGGTTATATTGGGCTCCTATTTTAATAACTAATAATTTCTTATTACGTAGCTGGTCCTCCGAACTAAATTGTTGTCATAAAACGTTGAAAGAATAAACGCTTTCAGATCTATGACTGTCCCCACCCTGTCTGTGTCTCCGGAAACATCAATGTCATTTGGTCCTAAGAATCGGGTCTTGCAAAATTTTGTTTGATTTTAAAGGTGTTGAAAGTTTTACTTTTGTGAATCTTGATCCCAATGCAAGTTTACAACAACACTATATGCCTAGAAGATTGCATTAGGGTCGCCCTAACCCTTTTATCCACGACCTGTGTGCCTACATCTCTGCCTAATTATACCGTCACAATCATAATGAAGTGAATGTGTAAAGTCTGTGTCGACAAAGATAATCTCTACGTTCTGGGAAAAGTTGTAAATGACACCGTGTTTACAATGCAAGTACTAGGAAATCATGAGCGCACAGAGAGTGCTCGACTTTAGTCTGTAGTGGAGTGAAGTAATCAGTTTAGCGGCGAGTGTTTCTTAGAGGGTGGTCGCTCCATGTAAAATACTGGTATTCAGCTGCACCCAGTTAGACTGAAAGTCGACCCCAACAGTTGGGAAAAGGCTAGGGAGCTGATGATTTCTTACTCCCGTATCTATAGTCAAGTAAAAGTAAGCAATTTTTTTTGTGCATTATACAAGAATTTAAACAAAGTAAGAACCGTCAAAGAAAGCAATGGTAAGAATTCTAACTTTTTACAGCTCTAACTTCAAGCAATTACTAAACTACATAATAAAAGTCGTATCATAAAAAATTACATTTACTCAAGTAAACACTTTGACTTGTTTATAGATACGGGTGTTAGACGGTGGTCGGTGAGACACCTCTTTCGAGTTCTTTGAACCTAGTAGAATTATGATTTGATTTACAAATTGCATTATTGATCTGCATATCCGGGGGTCTGAAATGGCCGCTGTAGCAGAATCATATTAAGATAATAATATTATGAATTACGTTTTAGTTCGTAAAATGGTCAAAAAGTAACAATTCATAATATTAACTGCGTCTGTGACCATTTTAAAAATGTTTACGTGATTCATATTATTATCCTATTATGATTCTGCAAAAGCGATCATTTTAGACCCCCTGATCTTACGGCCGCAAGCGCTACTTACTTCTGAGCATGGGATCTGTGGTGTGATGCTCAGGCCACAATGTGTTATTGGGTTTTACAATCGTGAATATCTCAGTAGCAGCCCGGAAATTGGAATTTCAAAAATGTGATCTTCGGGGATTACAGGCTTGAAGTTAATTTATTAAGGTTTTATATTTTCTAAAGACTGCGGAATAGAGTACAGCAGTGGGCAAACAAGGTCCATTGTAAGAAATATCATCAATACGATGGTCACCCGTTGTAGTTTTGCACTTTGAATGCTGGTAATTTTATTTCCCAGAAATATCTACACAATATTTTTTTGTAATTGAAATCTCAGACAATATGCTGAATTTAGATAGTTGTTTTTGCTAGTCAATTCATTGTGCATTCAAACCAATTTCCATAATTTTGTTTTTAATAAAACACAAGCATTGTATCCTTTCTTCTTGTAAGGTGATGTAAACGAACGCGTCCTCCACATTTATAGAACAATCAGCTATCAACTCGTAAACTCCTATTGTTTCTGAAGCCCTGGTGGGTGTTATTTAGTATTTTCGCTATTGTACGCGACACTGAAATGCATAACATAGCGAGAATGAATTCCTTGGTGTCAACTGTTAATCATGTAGGTGGCCTTTGAGTATTTTATATAGTATAGCTTAACGGGCTAGCGTATAGTATAGTATTCAGCTGCATCCGGTCAGACTGGAAACCGACCCCAACATAGTTGGGGTAAGGCTAGGCAGATGAAGATAGGGCACCGGGTGTCCGCAACTAATACTATAAAAGCGCGTATTTTGCGTACGGGTCTATTATATATTGTTCCTTCTAGACGATGCTACTACCCTAGCGCTTTCACCTTAACAAAGTATTGACTTGTTAAAGCTTCTTTGCCTTTCTTCCTGATGTGACAAATGTCAGGAATGCCAAAGAAGTTGAATGGGGCGTAACTTCAATTTCTTGTGTTTATTGGTTTTTCTTCGGAAAAGCTTTTATGGTCAACACGCAGTCGTTAAAGGTAGTCAATTTTTTTTGTCAACTAGTCATACAATGAGGTATAGTAAGTGCAGAGGTTATAATCATAGTCAACCTCCATGTAAAATATGTACTGGTATTGAGCCGCATCCGTATAGACTGAAAGCCGATCCCAAAATAATTAGGAAAAGGCTGGTAATGGTGATAAACCTGACCATTCTGTTTCGAAGAGTCTTTAAGCAAAAAAGCTAGTTAAAAACGTAGAAATGGTGCTATAAGTCGCTCTTTGGAGACGAACATCCCGGAAACAAACTCGTTGAAAACAACTTGTCTACAATGTAGTTTTGAAGTAAAACGAGTTTAATTACATCCAATTATATTTTTATTTAAGTATTGCGAGCACCAACATTTTAAATACCCTTTTTTTAATGCACAAAATCATATTTTGTTGCAATAGCATCCTGGTATTTATTCAGTCCTGCGCGACCTCCGTCGCGGATACGCCGGCTTAATACATGTTATATACAACAAAACATACAATGTACATAGTTATATACCGGCGTAAACCAACGCTCATTGATATATCATTAGGCAATCGTATATCGGTCGAATTAATTTACAAAGTAGCGCTACGCAGTATCGAATGGTTACGTTCAAGATTTTCCAATAATTTTAGTGCAGGGGAGAATATTTTAACATGAATTGTGGTTAGGATTAGTTTATTTTTTAGGAAACTGCGTTATATTGTAATTTCTAACCGACTCCTAAAAAGTAGGTGGTTATGTATTCAATCACGACTTTTTTTTTACTTTCGGAAGTCGGTGGCAAAACAGTCAATGAAACAAACGGAAGTCACCGACTCCCAAAGTAAAGTAATTTTCCACCTTTTAGTGTTTCTTTTGGAAGTCGGTTTTTAATTTTTGCGCAAATAAGTTCTTTCTTAGATGGAGTGATGACATTATATATTATAACACCCTATTCAGTTTTCATTATTTTGTTATTTGGTTTTCAGAGTTCTTTATGGGAATAAAGGTATACCATCATTACTTTCATTTTTTTTCACTTATAAATAGTATCAGTATAATCTTGTAGGGTAAACTACCCAGTTGTCAGTATTCAATTTAATTTTGAATCGAATAAATAATTGCATATTTTATAAAAATGTAGGGTGAGTCACCCAATTATTGATTGTGTGAAAATTATTTTATGCATTTCCCAGCTACTTCATATTGGCCGATGTAAGTTCTTTTCATCACTATCTGATATGAGGATACAAAAAGTTCCTGATAAACATCGTAAATATTTAAAAAGAAGTCAAATTATGTTATCGATATTTTTTTATAGAATCATTTTAAACGATCCAAATTGGATGATTATGTTTTTAAAAGAAGTTCAAAACTGTTTCCTTCCTCCGCAAAAGGACTTGCGCATTCAAGACAAGTTACAAATTGGTTAATTGATGACAAGCTAAGATTAAACTCCGGGGCTCACTGTCCGAAACAGTTTTGGAAGCGGTATTATTAAATTCTTACCGAAAATTCCAGTTTTAGTGCTTAAGAAGTATTTGCATACAATGCAACATTATTTTAAGAGTCTAGTGGCTTTTAACTCTATCTTCAAAGGTAGATAGATAGAATATACTTTATTTTATAAAATGAATGAACAGCTCTTGAAGAAAATTAATAGTTCTAGGAGTACAGTCAAGACCTTCCAGGCAACCATGGGATAATCTGAACGAACCCAAAATAAAAAGGAGGCGACTGCATAAGACGAAAAAAAGAGCATTCCAGTTTGTACTCAGCAGAGTGGTCCAAACGGACTCTTTTGCCAAGTTTTCAAAGTCGCGTCTAGCAAGTGGACGCTTCAACGATTCAAACACAAACACCAACTGTTTCGGTTCTAGTCATAAGGGTCGTTTGGATTAGCTCTCTCCTTGTCCCACGAGCGGCCCTTCGGTCAAAACGTACAC
Organism: Standfussiana lucernea; assembly: GCA_964057025.1. NCBI lineage: Eukaryota > Metazoa > Arthropoda > Insecta > Lepidoptera > Noctuidae > Standfussiana > Standfussiana lucernea. Next base: position 10,872,575 of record OZ059811.1, read on the forward strand.
AAAGCGAACACGACGATTGTTAGCAAAACGAAACAATAAAAAAGTGGTTTCGACGAGGCTTTGTTTAGCCAAATGAGGGAATTGGGCTGTAGAGGACGAGGGAGCCAGTTATACCATTATACTATACTATTATAACTCTGGACGAGATTGTAAAACCAGATACGTTGAGCGTGATGGGTAAACGACCTCAAAAGGATCGCGGTAAAGACCTAGTTGGAATGGAGGTAGGGCGATGAATGTTCGTACTAAAAGCAATGGTTTGTGGTTGGACGGGTAAGATATCCGTCTTTCTCCTGTGGACCACAATTAAAGACCCTCACTGAGGTATGTAGTTTCGATTTCTGGGACTTTGAAATGTTTTGTTGATGCGTGCAAGGGGGTACAGGAGAAGATATATGATGTGCAGGGACTCCCAAACGTGCTTGCTACAGTCAGAATAACATCGCAAATGCAAAAATTAATAGAAATACATAAATTGCAGACGGGCGGCGGGCGCACGAATCGTTGCCCAACCGCAGTGTTCTAACGATTTGCTCTGGCACAACTAAGTTAAGCCCTATATAGCTGAGCTATGCGGTCGGCGCAACAGGAAGCTGCCGTGTTTACAGCGACGCGACGTGCCCGACACGAGCTCGACGCGACGCACTTCCCAGAACAGCCGACACGACATCACACATCGATCCGTTCGAAACGACGTATTGACCGAAGGGGCCCGTTCCACACCAATTTAAACCAGAACAAGGTGCAAACCAAACAGTCACCAAGTTCAATCAAGAAATTGAAGCAACAGTTTTCTCTCACGTTTCTCGTGTTTTGCAACACAAAGCAATCAGAATCGATCCCCGTTTCGACTTGAACTCAGCCCTGACACGAGCGAATCGATTGTCTCGATCAGACGGCAATTGAACGGAATTTAATACTATTTTTAGTAGACGGTAGCTTCCAAAGCAATTGCTTTAGATATCGAGATGGAGACGAGACGCCATCGGCACGAGCGAGCGCCGGACATCACTCGAAACGGAATATTCACATTCAGATCACTCGGAACACAATAATGGTTGGTAGTGAGAAAAAATATAGAGCGGCGACGTTGTATCGACGTTTCATTCGTCGGTCGCTGGAGCGTTACTGGACAGACGCACTGTCGCGGCTGCGGCGCGCCCGCCGTACATAACAACACTTTATAGGCATTTTTTATGGATTCGGCAAAAACTAAGAACACTGGCACTTGAACACAAGGAGCGGTGGTCGCTTACACCACGCACACACTGACCTGAGCCTCACGGGCGGCGGGATGTTGAACGCCGGGTACAGTTTCGCGTTGGGACTCTCAAACAGCATCGCGATTGTTTTTTTCACCGTGCACGCATCGTGCATCCGTCCGCGCAAGTTAGCGGCCGGCCGTACACTGCCGGTGCTGCGCCGCGCCACCCCGCTCCCCCCCTCCGCGCCGCGGTGCCCCGCGCCCCCGTGACGTCACGCCCGGAACGCTAAGCTAGGCTTCTTCGTGTCAACCGTAGCGCCCCGTCCCTCTCGCGCGCCCCACTCACGAGCGGGACGTAGAATGTCTTACAAAGGATATTGCGTCGATGCGTATTAGCAGCTCGGGCTGCCGAGTGCGGGCTGGCGCTGGCAGCCCCTCGGTAGGGCTTCGCGGCGGATGCGGAGCGCAGCCAGCTCTCAGACTATTTCATTTAAGTTCGTGTGACCTCCACGCGCGGGGCTTATGAAATATGGACGTGTGTTCAGCCTAAGGGTGATGTAGATCAGCTGTGTGTCTGTGTATGATCCCTCGCTGCCGCACGGAGCAAGGTCGAGGGTACCGGGGTGCTCGCAGCGCCACGAACGGACAACACATGCAACACTGACCATTCGATCAACTTAGAATAAGTTTCAAACATTTGTTCTGCATCTTGAAACTGGATTGCCTCCTCAGCAAAAAACTGAGAACACACAAGTCATGGCAGTGCTCGAACAGAATAAAGTCCGTAACAGCGTCGCGTCGTGGGCGGACAAGCACTCGACTGTACTTCCTTAATGAGATACTGTAACTTCTGTAACAACTTTGGAGAGGTCTATAAGTATAGCAGAGGACGGTAAAAGACTTCGCTCACAATTTTATTTCCTGAATTAAAAAAGTCTCGGATCATATTCTCATGAGCACTGTTGACAATGTGATTCTTATTTCCCTATGACGAGTTCAAAATTCTTGTCATTATCGCCAATATTGGCAGTTAAATTGAGGTATTATTGGCAGATCATACTAAGACGCAACTATAACCACCACCGCAGTCTCTTAGTCACTATTTATGACGCTCACGTATGAAAAGGGCACCATTCAAAATCTCATAAAAAACTCGGTACTTCACGTACTCTCTACAGTAGATAAGTGAGAAGTTTGTCCTACAATTCTGCTCACCCTCTCTTCTAAACATAGCCGCAGCAGGAAATATCCATGACCGTGACGCGAACGATGCCGCGGGCCGTCATCTGCCTAATGACACATGATTGTTTTCAATCTTACTATTTCCAACGTAAACAAAGAGATATAATGGCTCTGAAAGGTTATTGTGAAGTCCGTGAGAAGCTATCGAACAATAACAGCATAATAAGAAGAATATGTCAATGAGACAAGCATTCTTTTTGCAAAATAAATATTTTAATTATAATAGTTTTTTTTTTAATTGTGAGACGAGAATTGGTGTTGTCACCCTACCATTGTTTGTTAGGAAATTTTTGGCAGCCATTTATTATTTCTGATTGGATTTTGTACATTTTTTTTAATCGTAAGTAAGTAAGACCCACCTTTCTGCTAATAGTTATGTAGGTAGTACTCAATAAAATGATAATCAGCAAATACCTACCCGAAATTAATTAATAAGCCTTGCATGTGGTCTTAAGATACCTAAATATTAAAAGATTGATAAATTTAGGCATGCACTTGACGCAGATAGGTACCTACATATTATTATTTTAAGTGGTTATTCATAAAGGAACCCATTATAAAGTAATTAGTAAGTAACTGGATAAATACGTTTTAATGTTCGTTAAAATCCTAATTTCAATGATCGTGCGTGTTTTTTGTAAGAACATAAATAATGTAGGTGTTATATATAAGTAAGTATAGTAAGTGAATACTCATAGTAGGTGCTAGCTGGGTTGTGGAGGTCTGGGGGTCACCATGATCTATTACTGATGAACCCACTGATGTACCCCACTCTGTTTGTCCTGGGCATGGTTGGCTAGGCTATAATCAACTGCATGTCCGACGGGAGTTTACGCTGGTCGCCTACTTGGTGAAGGTGCTTCGTGGAGTGGAGAGTCACCCGGGAGTATTGCAGCGCTTGAGTCTGTGTGTGCCGGACGGCTACGTGTGGCGGCGGCGCAGCCCGCCACTGCTACTGGTACCTAAAGCCAGAACTAACCTACTTACCAAGGCAACCCTTACCAGAGCTATCCGTACTATCACCGATCTTCAAACTCAGAATGACGTGTTTACATGTTGTTTTAGTGAATTCGCAAGGGTATTACTATTTATACCTGTTACAGGCGAAATAATATCTAATTTTAACTTTATTTTTGTACTATGTTTATCTATGTTATGCTATGTTTTTGTGTTTTTAAATATGTAATATTTTAATAATGTTGTTAGTTTAATCTTTTCTAATTTGGATACAAGTTTAGTTTAAGTTCGTAGCTGTCGCATTAGGGTAAACCCTGTATTGTAAATAAAATAGTTTAAGGTGTTATAAAGAAATAATTAAAATAAATAAATTAGTGCAGGAGTGTTTTAGTACTATTCGGAGAGTGGGTATTAGATGGCGCTAGACAGCTGTCTAGCGCTGTCACTTTCTCAGTACCGGAATAGTCCTAAAACATTCCTGCACTAACAGATCATGGTAGCCCACCAGATGGGCAGTCGACTTGACAAGGATTTGTGGGAAAAACTTTTTTGCAAAAAAAAATAACCGACATTCAAAAAAAAACAAGAGTAGTCACTGGCAAAAATGCCAAACAAAAGTCACCGATTTCCGAAAGTAAAGTTATTTGCTACTTTTTAGTGTTTTTTTTTTGAAGACGGTATTTAAAAAAGAAAATCTCAACGCGTTTTAAAGTTGCAGGCCATTATACGTGAGTGAAGAAATAGTGCTGATTATCAGCCTATTTAAATAACTTTTGATTGATTGATTCAATCTTGGAGCTCGTGGCTAAATAGTAACAGCCCCACAGTTCGATCTTCAAGGTTAAGCAGCGCTTGCCTAGGTTGGTCCGTGGATGGGTGACCACCCATTACATACCGAGTTTTCTCCGTGCCTCGGAAAGCACGTTAAGCCGTTGGTCCCGGCTGTTATTTGTGGATCTTTGACAGTCGTTACAGTAGTAGTCAGTGGCCCGAATGTCTGCCAACCAGTCTTACTAAGGGGTATCGCACTAAGTGGTTTCTGGAGGTCAGAAAGGCAGTGACTTAATGGAAAATGCTGGTTTTTAGCTGCATCCGGTTAGACTGGAAGCCGACCCCAAGTTAGTTAGGAAAAGGCAGGCATATAAGTATATGCTGATATAAAATATTTCCAACTTTTACACCAATACTTAAAATACTTCAAATTGATAGGGGAGGAAGATTTCAACACATCAAAGGAATATTTCCAGCTCATACTGTATATTTGGACGGCCCTGCAAAAAACAAAACATACTAATGGTATACTTTGCGCTCCGACATATAAATTCAGTAACTATAAAACTATGTACAATTCCGACTTCAAAAAAAAAAACACAAAAAAGTGGAAAATAATTTTACTTTCGGAAGTCGGTGACTATTGTTTGTTTCATTGACTTTTTTTGCCAACGACTTCCGAGAGTAAAGTTATTTTCCACTTTTTTTGGGTTTTTTTTTGGAAGTCGGTTATTTTTTGCAGAAAAGTTTTTATTTTACCCTTTTTTAGTTATCGTATCACACACAAATTCTTGTCAAGTATAAATTTCGCAATTTCTTTTACTTGGATGACTAATTTTTTCCAGCTATTTTGATTTAAAAACCAAACTACTGAACCAATTTTGATGAAATTTCTATGGGACCAATCGGGAAGTATATCCTTTCAGACAAAAGAAGAACTTTTCAAATCGGTTCATAAATGACGAAGATATGAGGTAACATTGATAATAAAAAAAAGATTCCGACGAATTGAGAACCTCCTCCTTTTTGAAGGCGGTTAAAAATGTACAGATAGATGTAAACCTTTTTTTTATTAAATGTAAAATACTGACACTACCCTGTATGTACACAGTACTTGTTAAAACGAACCCGAATTTATTTCCCAAACTATCTGACAGAATTAACTGGAGTCGACGACACGTCAATATGTTGTGCTCGAGACAGTCCACAAAGCTCGGATGCATAATAGTGTTTATTGTATGGCACCGACTATTTATGACCATTTACCAGAATCTATTAAAATATTAAATATTCACCAATTCAAAAGTCATTTAAAGAACTTTCTGATAAGTAGATCCTATTATAATATCAATGAGTTTCTGAAGGAAAAAAGATTAATATAATGTTTAATGATTAACATGTCTGTTTAATTGTTTTCTTATTATTTTTTACTAGCTGACCCGCGCAACTACGTCTGCGTAACATTTTTTATTGATGCTCCGCTCCTCTTGGTCGCAGGGTAATGTTATACAGCCTATAACCCTCCTCAATAAATGGACTATCTAACACTGAAACAGTTTTTCAATTCGAACCAGTAGTTCCTGAGATTAGCACGTTCAACAAAACAAACAAACTCATCAGCTTTATAATATTGTTGCAATTTATTGTTTGACATCCAATTGTGTACTCCCTTTACTTGTTAATTTTATGACGAAATATGATTGAATCTTTGACTTTTTTGTCCTGACATCTGTTTAATTATTTTTTCTTTATTACATGACATCTAATATTTGATTTTATTAACTTTTGCAAATTAATTGTTATTTATTAGGAACAGGTTTCTAATTGTTAATATTGTTTAATTATTAATTAATTAATTGTTTAATTATTTGTCATTTTATAACTTGTTGCAAACGGTAATTATTATTACCCCATATTTGTACGCTTCACGGTAAAACATAGAGAAGCTAATTACATTGTAACATCTCACACACCGTGTAACTAACCTGTTTACAAATAAAGTTTCTTATTATTTAAATGAGATATATAAAAATAAACATTTATTTAAATACAAAGTCAAATTATTCAAAAATAAACATAACATTTTATGATTTATAACCTGGAGTACCAGGCACACATAAAATTTAAGGAAATTCCGTGTTGCGTCCTCGCCGTTGCCCCTAGCAACCACATTTCAAAGATGGCGCTGCCAGCCACAACACCTAACTGTTAATGTCCTTCGAAAAGGTCAGGTGCGTATTATACAATCCTATATCAGTTATCGGTTATACAAGGTGTAAACGGAGTAACGGACCCTTCACCACGAAGCCGGCAACCAACATAAAAAACTTGTATTAAAAAAAAAAATAACTTTGACCCTCAATATCTCCGTAACTAGGATCTCGTGGCTATATAATAACAGCCGCTCGGGTCGATCTTTAGGTTAAGCCGTGCTTGCCTAGGTTGGATCGTGGATGGGTGACCACCCATTACAAATACCCATACCCATTACCACCACACCCACCACCCATCCCATTATTATTATTCTTTTGAATGATTTGTTTTGATTTGAGTCGGGGCAGTTCCCGCCGTTCCACATTCTACCTGCGTTGGGTCGCTTTCAAGCTGGCTCAAATGAGGAATGTTACATAACGTGCTATAAATATGATGAAACATATCGGTAATATGAATGATAAACAGCCGATATCTTCATAAATACAGAGCGTGTGTGTCCCGGGGGGAGGGGGGGGAGGGGGGGTGGCTGGGTTTATGTAACAGTTTCACTCGCGGCCGGCCCTTTGGGACAGATTCATGGAAAACATATCAAAAGTAAAAGCCCACGTAATTTGTAGGAACACGCTGTTTCTACCTCACCACAGCCGAAAATTAAATTCAAAAGTCTAAAAATCAGCACTTTTCGAACAAAAAATAATAAAAATTACATACGAAAACTCCCCAAAACGTCCGCCCTTCGCAACTGCTTATTGTTGAAGCTGGGGCGAAAGGGTGGCTGAACACACTCCCAGCAACACAGGTGCGGCTCTGGGTAGTTCTCACAACATAACATCAAACCTCTAGGTAATCCCTGACCGGTTATGCAGAGGTACCTAATAGTACACCCACATTTCGCCAGGTATGTTTCATTCCGATATAATAAGGGGTGGGCCTATTACCAGCAACCTAACACAAATCCAAACTCCGAGCTGCCTCTGAGAAAAATAGAAAAAACAATAGCGCTTTGACCGACCTTGCAATAGAACCCACTACACCAACATGACGGTCATGCAGTCGAGTTGGCACCAATAAGTACTACCAATATGCCTGTATGCCTCTGAGAGCTCGTTAAGCTATCAGCCGCTGTTGTTTTTCGAATAAGTAGAATAAATTATGGATAATTATAGAAAAACCCAATAACACTTTTTCCGTCTTGTAAATCAATTCCAGGTCAGAAGAAGAAGTCAGTACAGACAGAATCCGTAACAAATTTTTACGAAACATTCTCTATTACAATCTTCATGTCAATTTCAAAAGTGTATCTACGATGCCGACGCTTCGGGAAACCTTATATTACTCACGAGGTGTATGTTTGTGTATGTTTCCCTGCTTGGACCTTTATGGGGTTCCTGTAAGGAAAATACGCGCTTTGGACGTGGAGTTGTGGACACCAGCTATATGTGGATACAAGACAATACAATGGGATTTCGTACCCAGACTCCATGCATGTATGCAGGGCTGGGCAAAATACATGCTTGCATTGCATGCTTAATAGTAATACAAATACGTGGCAAGTGTGGCAACACCAACGTCAACAGTACGTGTTTAATTCTGACATAACAATTTTATTAATTTAAATAAACAAAAATAAATCTCAAGCCATTCGGAATTTCACATAATATCGAAATCGAAACAGTCCATCAAGAAAACATCCAGAAAACCACAAAATGCTATATTATATTTATCATCAAAACATTCGACCGAATTGGCTTTGACAGTTAACGTCATGTCATGAAAACAGCAAATAAAATAAAATCACATAAATTAATTAAAGACAATGTTGACGAGGGCAGCAGCACGTCGCGCACGCCTACCGCCTCCGGACCCGTCGCTCAGCTCCGCCTCGCCGCCGCCGGAACCCAGCCTCACCGTGAGTGCTGTGACACCGGCCGTGGCAGTTGCGTCGAGCTCGAGCGACGAGTACTTCTCTCCGCCCACGACGCCACCACCTGCTCGTCGACGGGGAGGACGCCGGCCGCCGGACGGTTTAGGACCTCGAGGTCCACCGGCCTCTGATAGGGTCCCAGCTCCCGGCGGAAGTGTGCAGCGCATGCGATGGACGCAGACCATCAATGAAAACGTCATGCGCTCATACTATGGGGCTACAGAGGGAGGAAACAACCTGACCGCGTACCGTGTTCGGATGCTCTCTCTGTTTCAGGTGCTTGAGTCAGCTGTCAACGTTTCGGCGCAACGACTGTCGGATCAGGTGCGAGTCATCCAGCGTAATCGTATGTTGGATGACACCGTACTTGATCGCCTGCGGACTGAAATGCAGAGTAGCCATGTCATTACCCCGTCGGTGCAGACTGTGGTACCACCACAGTCTACCACAATACCGGATCGCGCTGACGACTTGAGTGATGACATGGCTATTAATGTAAGTACCCAGTGCAGTGAGGAAATGAGGAGTGCTTTGGAGGGTGCGATTCGAGAATATCGGTTCATGTCGCCCGAACTTAGACCGCGCATACCGCGTTTGCCCATGCATAACAAAAATAGGGCGCTGGTGACTGTTCTGGATTCGCAGTTGTCAAACTATTTTGATAACTGCGAAGACCTCACTGATGCTCACTCAATCCTGTATTGTGCGGCTGTAGCGGCATGTCTTGTAGCTCATGTCAATTTTTTTGATGACAGAGCTACACGACCTATGCCAGCCGTACCAGCATGACAGTACAGGATTGAGCGACGTTTGATGGGGCCAGAGCACTCATCGGCAAACTAATCTCCTTCAGGGAGGGCAATACGCGCCCTAGAGTGATGCGCTTTGTGAGGCGGGCGTTCTCGGGGACTGATATTAGTCCTCGAGACTACATCTCCCGTGTCACAGAGCGCATCGACTTCCTGAAGCAGAAAGTGTATGCATGGGCGAACCGTATTCGTAGGTATAAGCGACGGGTGGAACGATACACTCAGAATCGCACATTCCAAAGAGATGAAAGGTGGGTTTATAGGGCTTGGGAGCGACCGGACCAAGGTGTGGCTGACACGCGCCTGCCGGATGATGACGTCATGACTTCGTTCTGGCGCAGCATCTGGTCGGTGCCTGTCAGCCATACCGAGGGTGAATGGACTCGGGAGGTTGAGCATGCGTGTGATCCAGTACCAGAAATGGGGGCAATCTCTATCAGCCCCCAAGACGTAGCTCGTGCAGTCCGTCCGTTACCAAACTGGAAATCCCCAGGGCCGCACGGGCTGCACAACTTTTGGATCAAATGGTTCCAAAGATCGCACGCTCGCCTGGCTTCCCTGTTCCAGTCAGCCTTAGAGTCAGGGTCGCTGCCCGACTTCCTGACAACAGGTATAACCCACCTGCTCCATAAATCGGGTAATACTGCGAAACCCAAAAATTATAGACCGATTACCTGTCTTCCAACAGTCTATAAAGTTCTTACATCCATTTTGAGAGCTAAAATTAGCGAACATATTGATGAAAATTCTATCATGTCCGCTTCTCAAAATGGATGTAGGAACGGGTCCCGTGGTACTAAGGAGCTACTCCTCATTGATATGGCCATTAGCCAACAGGTTCGCCGTTCCCGAAAGGATCTGTCAACATGTTGGATAGACTATAAGAAGGCCTATAAGAAGGCTATGACTCGGTGCCACATACATGGCTCATGAGGTTCTAGAGTTGTATAAAGTTGATGCAACTCTGCGCACCTTCCTGATGTCGTGTATGGGGCAATGGAGGACAGTCCTTCGCTATCCAGGATGTCGGCAAATCCAGAGAAATAGCGAGCCGATAAGGATTGAGCGGGGTATATTTCAGGGCGATAGTTTGAGTCCAGTTTGGTTCTGCTTAGCCTTGAATCCTCTTAGCACGCTGCTGGAGGATTCAGGTCTAGGTTATCGGTTGAGGAGAGGTGGTCAGGTTATATCTCACCTCCTTTACATGGACGACCTGAAACTCTTTGCCCCCAACGATTTGCAACTGATGGAGCTACTGAAGGTAACTGAAACGTTCAGTAGCGCCATCAGGATGGAATTTGGTGTGGACAAATGTGCGGTCATGCATGTAAAGCGAGGGGAGATTGTGGAATCTGTGGGAAGTTGGGAACCCAACTCTTGGATTCCATAAATCTTAGATCCCTTTCAGCAACCGAAACCTACAAGTATTTGGGTATGTCGGAAGCGCTGGGCATCAATGTAGCTGACATGAAGCAATCGTTGAGGGAGCGCTTTTTTGGCCGCCTGAGAAAAGTATTTAATAGTCTTTTATCAGGCGGGAACAAGGTGCGTGCCTTCAACGGTTGGGTCATGCCGGTTTTGATGTACTCTTTCGGCATACTCAAATGGACACAAACAGAACTAGACGCCCTGGATAGGAAGGTCCGTACATTGTTGACGACATATCGAATGCATCACCCACGATCTTCAGTTATGAGACTGTATATCCCGCGGAGGTGCGGAGGTCGAGGCTTTTTAAACGCTAAGACTCTCCACAATCGCGAGATATGCAGTCTCAGGGATTTTTTCCTAGAAACCGACGTGGGGATGCATCGGGATATGGTTGCGGTGGACAAGGGCCGCACCCTGCTCTTCTTGGCTAAAGAGAACTGGCGCAAACCTGTAGTACTTGACACTAACGACCGCAAGGAGGTATGGCAGAATAAGGAGCTCCACGGACGCTTTTTCCGGGCCCTCCATGGGCCCGATGTAGACCTATCAACGTCCATAGCCTGGCTACGTTCCGGCGACCTCTTCGGAGAAACCGAAGGTTTTGTCTGTGCAATTATGGATGAAGTTATGATGACGAATAACTACCGGAGATTTATTGTGAAGGACGGCACGGTTGACATATGTTGGGCATGCCACCGTCCGGGCGAATCAATTCGTCACATTATCTCCGGGTGTTCTCGTCTAGCTAACGGTGAGTACTTGCATAGACACAACCTTGTAGCCAGGATTATCCATCAGCAACTTGCTCTAAAATACAACCTTGTGGAATCGGAAGTGCCGTACTATAGTTATGTGCCCGACCCAGTTCTCGAAAATGGCAATATCACACTGTACTGGGATCAATCCATCATAACCGACAGGACTATTGTGGCCAACAAGCCTGATATAGTGGTGGTGGATCGATCAGAGCGGCGCGCAATGATTGTTGACATAACGGTCCCGCATGACGAGAACCTCGTGAAAGCCGAGAAAGATAAGCAAATCAAGTATCTTGACTTGGCTCGCGAGGTTGTCGACATGTGGGAAGTGGACTCGGCGATCATTGTGCCGATAGTCGTTTCAGCCAATGGCTTAATTGCCAAGAGCCTCGACCAATACCTGAGGAGGCTCTCGTTAGGCAGCTGGATCAAGGGCTTGATTCAGAAAGCGGTACTCCTGGACACGGCTCGTATTGTTAGGAGGTTCCTCTCTCTGGAGCCCTGACCGCCAGTAGCTTGGACCCTGTTCCCGATACCGGTGGGCTACTATTTTTTATATTTTGAAATGTTTTTTTTTTTGTATTTTTTATTAAGAAATATTTAAAAATGTAAAATAATGTGTAAAGGAAATAAATAAAGAAAAAAATTATACAAATTACAAAATTCGATCTCGCAAGTATTATATATTATATTTAAAATACAAAATATGTTTAAGTAATGTATTTTAAATGTAAAATACAAAATACAGTATTTTAGCTATTTTTATTTGAAATACAAAACAAAAACAAACAATACAATACAAAATAATACTTACAAAAAAACTATTAAGAATAAAAAGTAATCCAGCTCAGCATGGGCTAAAAATCGAAGATTAATCAGTAAAACCAAAGTTTCCTACCACGAACAACAAATTTTTAAATTTACTGTCAGACAAACTATTTAGCGGTCGCCATTTTGCTTACGAAAGCTATCGAGCGCTATTTTCTACAGAACGCACCTATTAATAAGATCGGTAAATGAAGGTTATTATATATATGTATGTATAATCTCGACATGAATGATGTACCAAGATTTTGTAAAAACATATTGATTTATAAGAGTGTCCATGGAGTTTCTAGCTCATTCTTCTCCATAGGATCTACGCTTTGGAATGGGCAACTACAGTACTTTCACAAGTTATTATGCCCTGTGACTGGGACTGTAGCTTAGTTTATTTTTAGGGTTCCGTACCTCAAAAGGAAAAAACGGAACCCTTATAAGATCACTTTGTTGTCCGTCCGTCCGTCCGTCCGTCCGTCCGTCCGTCCGTCCGTCCGTCCGTCTGTCAAGACCGTTTTTCTCACGAACGCGTGGAGGTATCAAACTGAAATTTCTATATGATACTTAGTTCTACTGTCCCTGGAAGCTGTAGAAAAATCAACCTTCTAAGTCAACGCAATCAAAAGATACAGCCACTTAGGCCGCAAATTTCCGCAAATTTTCGAAACTCGCACGACAATCAAAACCTACAGGGTACTTCCCGTGAACTTAGAATCTTGAAATTTTGTACGAAGTCACGTCTTATAGTACAGATATAGGAAAAATTACGAAAACCGTAAATTTTTAGTTTCGTCATATAAAAAAAAGTTATATACCCACAGGTTTGTACGGAACCCTCGGTGCGCGAGTCCAACTCGCACTTGACCGGTTTTTTTTTTGTTTTGACATTCAAAAGTGCCTGTAATGGTCTAATTGAAATAAATGCTGTGAGTTTGTGAGTTTAAATGTATTTGTCTTAAAATGTATTTTGAAGCCATAAGTTTTTGAAATAGTAACTACAAAATACCTCGGCGTCAGGTATTTGAAATACGAATTACAAATTAAATTTTAAGCAAGTAATTGAAATACAAATACCAAATACGTTTTTGTATTTCAATTACGTATTTTAATTACAAGTAATTCAAATACTGCCCAACCCTGATTGGATATCCGTCTGTCACAGGACTGTATCCGTGCCTGGCTGCATCGGCAATTTGGGTTTTGGAACGCAGCGCAGTATAGAGTTCTTTATTAAAAGCTTTATATAACTTCACTTGTACAGTCCCGGAATATTGCAATCAATATTGAAATTCTTAGACGATCGATTTAAAAAAAAATCAATTAGTTAGAAAAATAAATAAAGGAAAATAGAACGAAAAGTAATTTTGAAATTAAATTATTTACTTTTTTTCTCGTGATTTGCTTTCGCCGGGTTGAAGGAGGAGCAAAGGTATGAAGCCGCTAAACAGCCTAAAATGAAAAATACAAAATTCTAATACTTTTTTAATTTAGAACACAAATAAATGTTAATTTGTTGTTAAAAGCAAATTATTTTATAAACAATAATGGTTATTTTAGATATTCTGTTCATAAACACAATTTAAATTTTCATTAAATATGAAGGCCTGAAAAACATGCGCCTCTTTGCTGTGAAAAAAAAAACAATCATCGCCGACTATAGGGAATTGAACAGTAAGGAAAAAACCCTCGTGTGTGATAAATGAAAAAAATCCACGACTGTGAAATCCATTGCATGTTGAACCTAATCGTAAAGTAAAAAATTAAAGGAGATCTTCAAAAAACGTGTTTTTTTCGGCGTTTTTAGTTTCAAATACACAATACAGTATTATGTACAGTGGTAAGAAACCCTTCGCATGCGAGTCCAACTCGCACTTGGCCAGTGTCATGACGTTTCTCTCACAGCTCTGTAGTAGCTAACTCTCAATATGTGTGCCGCGTGACTTGGGAACTGGCCGAAAACAAATGAAGGGTGCTTGGTCACGTGTAGTCACATCGACCGAGTTGTTGAGGTTACTGCGAAACTGTTCGTCTGAGGAAGTTTCTATTTCAAAATATACTTTTAACGATTCGACTGCGTGGAAGTGCAAAACGGATACCTCGTATCTCGTATCCAGTGCATCGTTCTGAACCCAAATATAGAGATTTTTCGTCAAAAAAAAGCTGCTTCCTGCGAAACTGCAGTACCTACACGGTCAAAATGGTACAGCAGATTTTTTAATAAAATTTACCGCTCAAAAATTTTGTAGGGGCTTCAGAATGATGCACTGACTACGTGGAAAACGTTTTAGCGTCGGTGTGCCCTCCACCTCGTATACATATTATAAGAGACAATAGCAAAACAAACCAGTAAGGCGGTAAAGCTCAGAAAGCAGTCCGGATTGAGTTAATTCAGTTTATACAGGGTGCAATACAATAATACACAATGTTGTTTTTGTAAAAAAAAAACATGTGCGATTCCTGGATCCAGTAAAAGCTTTTTCAAAAACCGGATACCTACTGCTGTTTTATTCTTCTCCAAAATCAAGATCACGGTTATGTACCTATAGTTACAGATTGACCTCTGGTGAGCTAACATAAAAATTACTCTGTTATGTGGACACCGACCTCCAGGTGAAGCCACGGGCAAAAGCTACTCAAAAATGTATCAGGAACACAACACCATCATCTATGTACACTGTTAACACTGTTGTGTCAATCCGCTTAATAGTTCAGCGAGCGCGTCACACCGCCGGCCATTACACATTACAGGAAAATAAGTGCGCAGTCTGATACTTGCGACATCTTACTGGTTTCACCGACAGCGCGTCGCTCCAACAGTTGGTAGTACACGATCATAATGATAATAATGTAGTTGGGTACTGCTATCGATTACAGTTAGTTTTTAGGGTTCCGTTGCCAAATCAAGTCTGTCCGGCCGTTAGTCACCGCCATTTTACTCCGAGACTATTGGTACCACACAGTTGAAATTTGGATAGTAAGTGCCTTCTATGAACCGCTACACAAATATGATACAAATTTAGTTTTGCTGTTGAGTGATAAATTAACATAATATGAATGAACGCCAATACTATTGTTATTTAATTGTTTGATGCTACGGAACCTTGTGTGTGCGAGTCAGACTCGCACTTGGCCGGTTTTTATCCTGCAGTTTTCTATTTTGTAAGGACATACTAAATAGCATACGTTTAAGTCGTATGCTACCCTCGTTATGTTGAGACGTCACTTTAAGCCGATCTCTAGATAACGAAGCCAATTGGAAGTCTAACCGGATGCAGCTGAATACCAGTATTTTACATGGTGCGACTGCTTATCTGACCTCCACAAGTCAGTACTGGGTAATACGATACCCCTTGGTAAGACTGGTTGTCAGAATTTCGAGCCACTGACTACCTGTACGGCTGTCAAAAATCTACACATGACAACCGCGACCAACGACTAACTAACATACTTTCCGAGGCCCGGAGTCAACTCGGTATACTACTCTGTCAAGGAAGTACCGGGAAACTATCAATGATACACAAAATGTTAGTTATTCATCCAAAGTTATTTTATCTCCTACAAAGTATGCTCCTTCAGAGACGATACACTTACGCCAACGAATAATCCAATTATCAAAACATTTTTTAAACGCTTTTTCCAGAATTGAGTTCAGTTCTCGCCGCGAATTCTCCTTTATATCTTCTACCGAATGAAAACGGGTGCCACGAAGTGGTCATTTGAGTTTAGGAAAAGAAAGAAGTCGGCTGGGACCATATCTGGTGAATGAGGTGGTTGCTCGATGGTAAATGTTGAGTTTTTGGTCAAAAATTCGTTCACTATGATGGCCTTGTGTGAAGGCCCATTATCGAGGTGCAAAATCCAAGTTTTTTTTTCCACAAATCTGGCCTTTTTCGTCGAATTTGCTCTCTTAAATGCCGCATAACGCTCAAATAATATTATTTATTTGAGCGTTTGACCTTCCGGCAAAAATTCCGAATGTACAACACCGCGATAGTCAAAGAAAACGGTCAGCATGACTTTGATCTTTGATCGACTTTGGCGTGGTTTTTTCGGGTTCTGTTCAGTTGGAAGGCGCCACTCCGAAGCTTGTTGACTTGTCAAACTCGTAAACGTAAGTTTGCATGCACAGATATAATAAATACAGGAGATATGATTTGTAAACAAATGTATTCGTGTTCAGATGTCGCCGTGTTCTCCCCACTTAATTCACTAACACAAAAGCAAAAACTATAAGAACGGCACACCGAGCTCATATTTCTCCCGCACACAAAGAAACTTACAGCAACACTAATAAACTCACTAATAGAACACAGGCATACATGGGGCGGGGCTTCTACCTGTAGCTACGGACTCAGAATAAACACACATCGCAACTAGTGATGTGAAGAGGTAATCGTAGAAAAAATAGTATCGATGAAATTCAGTTACCTTTAATCTGCCCTTTTTATATATAAAAATACAGTACTATTTTTGTATCTGAATTCGAGGTGTTGGTATGTAGTCTTTCTTCAATGGTTGAAAGCACTTAGGCTCAAAGTGAGACGAACATATCGTGTTATTTTTTGTGGGAAACCAGTTTGGAACTTTTCCTGTCGCATTTATCCACTTTTCTTTTATTTTTGGATACTTCGGATAACTAAAATGTTAAAATAAAACCAAGGTGTGAATTGTGATGATGATATCAATGATACATGTGTAAGAGTACCGCAATAAATTAAAAACCCATACTTGATTCAATAAAAGATAAGTCGAGTAATCAAGAAATAGTAATGAATTGTATTTTTCAGTAATTAATTATATAAATTTTATCATTAAGTACCTCACATTAGTAAACAACAGCTATAAAGTTCCATGTAACAAAAATAGTCTAATTTTTTACCCTTGTGTAATCATTCGTACTAAGGGATCGTATAAAATATCGACAACCACAAAAGTGACATCACCTCTCTAATTATCTACCTAAAACACACCCGCTTCACGAAACTATCGTGTGAGTGAGAGTATCAGTAAAACACTTATCCATTGCACTATTAGACCAGCCGATTCATAGATCGATGTGTATTAAGCAAACAATGGTTGTTGTTCCTAATGAAAATAATTGCTTTTGGTACTTTATCGTGTTTCTAGTATCACGAAGTAATGTTTTAATGAATTTAATAAGAAAAACAATGAAATGAGATGCCATCTTTCGTATAATTCACAATAGAGGTGTTATTTTTGCAAACAACCAATGTACAAAGCGGCATTTTGTAAAAAATCACAAGCAGTGAAGACGTCGCAAGTTGACATTCGACTAATGGCCGAAACTGGCAACAAGCCTCTTTGCGGCTAGATGCGTTCGCAAGCGCCACGCCTCCTTGCCATATCTCCTGTATTTATTATATCTGTGTTTGCATGTCAAACTCGTAAACCCACGACTCGTCACCAGTAACAATGCCTTTCATGAATGTTGGGTCGGAATTGACTTGTTCTAGCATGTCCTCAGCGACTCTTATGCGATTGAGTTATTGGAGAAAAATCAGGTCTTTTGGGAGTAGCCGAGCAACATGTTTCATAGGCAAGTGATTATTTAAAATGGTACGGATCGACTCGTGAGACACAGAAAGTTCAGTGGCTATCTCTCTCAAACTTGAATGAGGTTTTTTAGTCACTATTTCCTTCACTTTTGCGATGTTAACTTCAGTTGAAGACGTTGATGGCCTACCAGAGCTAGGCAAATTTTCCATCACATCGCGACCGCTTTTGAACGCTTTGTACTACTCTTAAGCACGTGCTTTTGATAAAGTCTTTATCATTTTCAGGGACTCCGAACATGAAATTCCATTGGCGATGCAAAATTTAATACAAACTCTTTGTTCGATGTTTTTGTCCATTATGAAATTCGCAATACACACTATGGATAAACATCAAGCCAATCCTTCATTACAATCCTATCCAATTCGTTCCCCTCCAAATTCAAAATTGGCGCCACACTGGCGCGCAACGTGCAACGCTAGCGCCTCACTGCGGTGACAGTGAGAACAAAACCACCTTGAAAACCCCGCGAAGCGTGGTCGACGACTTCCCGCGCGTCTCCGCTAATAAAATGTTGTAAAAATACATAAAAAACCCTTCGCTAGAAGCTGATTGACTGTTTAGTGTTTGTAACCATCCTGTGAAGTGGAATCAAGGAAAAACCTAATATTGGACACTCGTTACGCCGGCCGGCCAAGAAGTCCCGAGTGTAGCGGATACCTAGCTCCGATCCCTGCCTGCCCAGGTTAGTGTTTATTCCTTTTTCTCGTCATTCGGAATCCCAGGGTTGCAAATATTAGCATCAGGGAAACGCAATCGCTTCTGCAGACGAAGTCTTAACATTTAATTTTGGTGCCTCCTGTGAGGTACGTACTCTAACCTCACATTCTCTCATAAAAGTCATAAAATCTCGTTTAATTAGTACATATTGCGTTGTAATATCGTGTATTCTTATCAATCTAATAAGTAACAAGTAAGAATAACGAGTTAATTATCTACCTAAATACGTAATTTCATAATTTTCTATACAACGCAAAAGAGTAGGTACTTAACCAGTCGGATTCCCGCAACTCGCCGCTGGCCAGCGGATCACGACTGTGCTTACCCTCAAGTAATCATTATTGTCTAAATTCAGTAAAACTATTCGTTTTAAAGTTTGAATTTAAACCTCAAATTCAATAGGTACCTATTTCTTGTATAACTGTTTCTTGCAATAACTGATGTTGGTATAAAGCTAATTGGAATGTTTCATGGTCAAATAGTTGTGCTCGAGAAATTACGTAGGTACTTAACTTACCTACATTCTGTTACGAATAAAAGTGATAACTTGAACCTATTGTAAGTGTCTAAATTGTAACCGGTATTTAAACCTACATATTTAAATTCATAACTTGTAAGTAAATTACTTAACAAAGTAGGTACACCTAATAAGTTTATTCCGCTTGCAGTTCGGATAGTTACCCACAGACCTACCTACTTTTTACCTCGTATATCGTGAATACGCAAGTCAATATGTCTGATGAAGCTGAATTACAGGCGTCCCTTAGAAGACGGGAATATGATTTCAAGTGTATGCAGATTATCTACGATTTGTCTAAAGTTGTTCTGCAAGATAGTTCTAAGCTATCCACTTTCAAGGCTAGGTACAAGAAGATTGATCAGATTAGAGCTGCTTTCATGGAGTCTAGCGACAATGTAAATAGATTACAGTTAAAGTTAAAACCCAAGTCAGAAATAGATTTAGGTGCGATGTTGTCATTTGATGATTTGTATTATGCGTCCATTGAAGTTGCCGAATCTTTGCTCGCGACGTCGTCGCCGGCGCCCCCCGCACACGCGGCCGCCGCGCCGCCCGCACATAACGTTCAAGTAAAATTACCGAAATTGCAGATTCCGCGTTTTGATGGTAGAATAGAAAATTGGCAGACCTTCAAGGATAGTTACATCCCGCTTATTCATGGCAATAGTTCACTTTCGGATACGGAAAGGTTTCATTATTTGTTGTCGTCTTTGTCTGGGTGTGCACTGACCTTGGCCAAGGGCGTACCCATAACCGCGTCAAATTATTCCGTAGTTTTTAATCTTTTATTGGATCGATATGACAATAAGCGCATATTAGCCAATACTTATTTAGAAAAAATATTTAAATTAACGCCTGTAAATAAGCCGTCACTTGAAAGTTTATCCGAACTGACCAATGCGTTATATGAAAGCGTCAATGCGTTACGTGCGTTACAAATTGATGATCTAAGTGAATTTCTTTTGTTTCACATCGCATCGCGATCACTTGACCTTGAAACTAGAAAACGGTTCGAGTTACAAAATACTCACGAAATTCCTAAGTTCAATGACCTAATTGTTTATTTACAAAATTATATAAAGATTCTGGAAGTTAGTCAACCTGTCTCGGTTTCGACTACTCCATCAAACTCTTCTAATAACAATAAACCATCTCGAAATAAAGGTCAGCAAACGTCATCATCATTTGTAGTATCTACGAATCAAAATAATAATAATGCATCGGGCTCATTCGCTTGCATATGTTGTAATGAAAATCATACTATTTACCGATGCAGCAAGTTACATTCAATGACACTTGAACAGCGTCAACATTTCGTTCAGAAATTAAACTTGTGTGCCAATTGCTTAAGGCCCGGTCACGATAGCAATAATTGTAAATCTAAAACCACATGTTTTGTTTGTAACGCGAAACATAACACGTTATTACACGGAGAAAATAAAGGTTTATTAACTTCTTCTGTTAAGACAAGCGAAAATAACGAAAGTACCGCTAAAGGTACCAGCACACTTACCTCTATGACGTCACAAACTTCGAGTCCAAATTGTAGTACTACGAAGATACTTGGCTCGGCGGTGGTGCGAGTACGTCACGCGGACGGTTCGCTCCAGTGTGCACGCGCCGTTATTGACAGCGGTTCGATGGATTCTTTTATGACCAGTGCATGCGTGCGCCGCCTAGGTTTACGTATAAGAAAATGTAACTTGAACGTTAGCGGTCTCGGACAGAGTAATGTTTGTGACATAAAAGGTTATACTTTCGCTTCGATTACACCTCATTCTAGTGAGTCGCCTAAGTTCGACTTATCTTTAGTAGTTTTACCTAAAATTACTTCCATGATGCCTTCGTCGACGTTACCGTTGCACGTCAAGGATCATTACAAGCATCTTGATCTCGCCGACCGCGACTTCGATAAATCCGGTCCGATCGATCTACTGTTAGGTGTCGAGTGTTTTGATCAAATATACACTGGCTCGCGTTTCACTCCCGGTCCCGGATTACCTTGCGCCTTGTCTAGTGTATTCGGCTGGGTGATAAGTGGTCAATATTTTCATAACACACCACCTAACAATCTTCCCGGTAAATCCGTTACGTCACTCCTCGCGTCCTCTTGCACGCTCGAAGATATCGTTCAACGGTTCTGGGATTCTGAAGAACCACCGAAATGTAACATTTCCGGTGTTCAAGACGAAATCTGTGAACAAATGTATAAAAAGGGTACTTACCGTACACGAGAAGGTCGATACGTGGTACCTATTATGTTAAGGGAGGATGCACCTTCTTTAGGCGATTCGTCTCGCCAAGCTTTTAATCGCTTTCTCAGCTTAGAAAAGCGTCTTAATAATCAGGCCGAGCTGAAAGCTGATTATAAGGAATTTATGCACCAGTACGAAGAGCTAGGACATATGCAGCCTGCAGATTCTTCGACTACTGATCGTTACATAATTCCACATCACTGCGTCGTGCGTCCAGACAGTTCTACGACACGACTTCGGGTAGTCTTCGACGCTAGCAGTCGGACTACAAATAATCATTCTCTGAATGATGTAGTTCATGTTGGACCGAAACTTCAAATTGACATTGTCGATTTAGTTACGAAATTCCGACTTCATGAAATTGTCTTCACTGCGGACATTTGCAAAATGTACCGCCAAATATTGATACGTCCTGAGGACAGGTGCTATCAACACGTTTTGTGGCGTGATGAGCCTAACGAGACTTTGAATGAGTATGAGCTTAATACCGTGACTTATGGTGTCAGCAGCTCCCCATACTTAGCTATTCGCACTCTGCGTCAACTTGCTGAGGACCACGGGTCTGAATACTCAAGTCGCGCCGCTCAAGTCCTTTGTGAAGACACCTTCATGGATGACATCACTACGGGATGCTCAACTCTTGATGAAGCGAAACAATTAAAAGAGGATGTTACCTCGTTATTGTCAAAGGGTCATTTCGAACTTCGTAAGTGGAGTACAAATACTCCAAGTCTTTTGTCTGATGTTCCTCCTGACCATCTTCAGACTTCCAAATCCTTCGATGATGTTGGAAATGAGTTTGTCAAGATATTAGGGATACGGTGGAATCCATCTTGCGACAATTTCTCCTACAAGTTCTCAGACTCGTTTGACTTTAAATTTACTAAGAGATCTATCCTCTCTATAGTGGCCCGCATTTTCGACCCGCTCGGTTGGATCAGCCCGGTAGTGTTTTCTGCGAAGTCACTTCTGCAAGAGATGTGGCGCTTAAACTTAGGTTGGGACGAAACTATCCCATCACATTTAGCTAAAGTGTGGCATTTAATAGCAGCCAACTTATCTGATTTACAGCATATTTCACTACCGAGACTGATTATGCCTTCTAGTCCTGCCGAAGTACACTTGGTAGGGTTTTGTGATGGTTCACTGAAAGGGTATGGCTGTTGTGTCTATCTTTGTGTTGTGGTGGATGAAGTCACCACGGTCACTAACCTGTTGATAGGTAAATCTCGAGTGGCTCCATTAAAACCGACAACAATAAACAGACTTGAGCTAAGTGCAGCTGTACTTCTAGCGCAAGTTATGTCACACATGTACAACTTACTCAAGGATAAAATTCACATAAATTCTATGAAAGCCTACTCGGACAGTACCACCACTCTTTCTTGGCTAAACACAGCACCTCATTTGCTAAAAATGTACGTAGCAAATAGAGTCGTGCAAGCAACCGATTTAATTAGTCCCGAATTTTGGTTTCATGTGTCCACTGAAGATAACCCGGCCGACTGTTGTAGTCGCGGTACTCTCTGCTCAGAATTAAAGGATCACCCACTCTGGTGGAGTGGACCTTCTTGGTTAAAAATGTCGCCTAATAAATGGCCTTGCAAACGTACGCTGCTCGTAAATGCAGAACTGCCGGAATTAAAACCTTCCGTTCCCAGCTGCTTGCACGTTACCGAGTCTGATAATCCGCTTCTGACGTTAACTTCTAGACTTTCTTTTCTGACAAAGATTCAACGAACTTTGGCGTGGTGTTTCCGTTTCAAATCAAATGCAAAGGTTGTTTCTTCCAATAGAAATTTCTCCGCCCTTAGTAGTTCTGAACTCGATAAATCCATGAAAATTCTAGTCAAGTTTACTCAAGACCATTATAAGTTGTCTCACGTCAGTCAAGTGAAAAATCAAGAACAGTGCGATAAGTCAATTCAAAAACTGTCTCCTTTCTTGGACGAGGATGGTTTATTGCGAGTGGGGGGACGCATCGATGAGGCTAAGCTATCGCCATCTGCGTCACATCCTCTTCTCTTACCTAACCTTCCACCTTTACTATGGAAATTAGCTCGTATAGAACAGATCCATCCGGGATCAGATAACATAGTCAGGGTTGTGACTCTTCGAACTGCAAACGGTAAAACTATGCGCAGACCCGTAGTTAAGGTCTGTCCGCTTCCTATTAATTAGTTACTCTATTATTGTATTTCTCGAACAATATTGTGTATTGATCAGTATTGTTCAATTCAATTATTTAAGACACTTATATAAAACTAAACACTTATATTTAATTATGCTTTTTAAGTTCTAATTTTTATATTTCTCGAGCACTGCTAGTGGATCTCTGGCAGTCCTTTAACTTGCGAAATCCTGGTCGATTTCGAGTGGGGGGAAATGGATAAACATCAAGCCAATCCTTCATTACAATCCTATCCAATTCGTTCCCCTCCAAATTCAAAATTGGCGCCACACTGGCGCGCAACGTGCAACGCTAGCGCCTCACTGCGGTGACAGTGAGAACAAAACCCCCTTGAAAACCCCGCGAAGCGTGGTCGACGACTTCCCGCGCGTCTCCGCTAATAAAATGTTGTAAAAATACATAAAAAACCCTTCGCTAGAAGCTGATTGACTGTTTAGTGTTTGTAACCATCCTGTGAAGTGGAATCAAGGAAAAACCTAATATTGGACACTCGTTACGCCGGCCGGCCAAGAAGTCCCGAGTGTAGCGGATACCTAGCTCCGATCCCTGCCTGCCCAGGTTAGTGTTTATTCCTTTTTCTCGTCATTCGGAATCCCAGGGTTGCAAATATTAGCATCAGGGAAACGCAATCGCTTCTGCAGACGAAGTCTTAACACACTAGATATGATCTCACTAAAACAACACTGTATTTAATCTAAATAACAGATGCAACTCAAACTCCGCGCCAAAATGGAAAACAGTTGTGCCAATCTAATAAAAAAAATGAATTTGGTACCATAAACAAATCATCCATCCCCGATACTTTTTTGACTGAATGTATGATGGATGCCATGGATGGAAAAGAGCCACCAGGGCCATATATAATCTATGTAGGCGCGATTCTCTAAGAGAACTGTTGGCTAAAAGGTCTAAGCAACCAGGCCATTAAACTATAAAAATAAAAAAATAAGAGAACTGTTTAAGGAAATTAACATCATGACAGTACCTTGCCAATACATCTATGAAAACATCATGTACGTTAGGAAAACTCTGCATTTATTTAGTAAAAGAGGCGACAGACACCACTATAATATTAGAACCAGGGACCATCTAGTTCAGCCAAGTTTCAGGCTAACTAAAGTAGACTCATCTTTCATGGGGTACTGTTTAAAATGTTACAATAAAATACCTCCCGGCATTCTACAACGGAATGAGACGAAATTTAAATCTTGTATAAAACGCACAGTCACTATGACGACCCGAATGGCGCAGCGGTAGTGAGGCTGCCTTACGTTCATAGGGTTCCGGGTTCGAATCCCGGTAGGAGCAAGTGTTTGTGTGATAAGCATGGACATTTGTTTCCGAGTCATGGATGTTTATATGTATTTACAAACAAAAAGTATCTATGTAGTATATCAACTATCTGGTGTCCACGACACAAGCCTCGTTGCTTAGTGTGGCACTAGACGGCGCTGTGTGTAATGTCCAGCGATATATATATAGATATATATATATACTATGTAGGCAAGCATACTATAAGTTGGGAGATTACATTGATGATAAAAATGCTTGGCTCAATGCTGGTCCTGCTGCACAACCATAGGGGCAAACTAATTGGTTACCATGGGAAGTTATTGTGGAAGCTGCAGAAGATTGTAAACATATCTTTGCATTGTATATATCTTTTTGTATAAATTAAATCTCTTAGTATTATATAATTGCATAGCACATGTGTGAGTAGGTACTATGTACGATAAAGCTACCATTTACATCTTTTATTGACTCGCATTTTCCCTGGTAGTTGAGAGAGTGTCATGCGCACTAAAATGTCTCGCTGAAGGTGGCGCGTGTGTCGGGTCGTTTAGTTCCCTTTAAAATGGTTGAGTTGAATGATGGCTGATCCGTGCGTCATGTTCGTGAACGGGCGCTGTCAGCAGGGACTGGTCATCTCGCAGCTGCCATGGATTATTGTATTTTTGAATTGTTGATTTTATCTTTTTACTCTGGACGCTCTTACTCACACGTCTTTCTACATCGTTCGCACATATATGTATAATCTCGACATGAATGATGTAACCAAGATTTTGTAAAAACATATTGATTTAAAAGAGTGTCCATGGAGTTTCTTGCCCATTCTTCTCCATAGGATCTACGCTTTCGAATGGGCAACTACAGTACTTGCACAAGTTATTATGCTCTGTGACTGGGACTGTAGCTTAGTTTATTTTTGTGTTTTGACATTCAAAAGTGCCTGTAATGGTCTAATTAAAATAAATGCTTTGAGTTTGAGTTTGATGTTCAGGTCTCCCATCCGCGGCAAGCGCGGTTTTACTTTGCAGAGCGACCCTTGCGGCTGTTACTATTTTGCCACGAGCTACAAACATTACACAATTACACATAAATATTCAGTAAATATACCTGTCTAGTAAAGTAGTACTTACAGCAGTCGGCCTATTAGTACAGGCGCTATTAATTACGCCTTCTGCGATTGTATGATTAATTTATAGCTTCATTTATTGTTGCACTCGCTAATTGAGGGAACTGGGTTATTGAGTATTGGACATTAAGTACTTAGTCTTGTTAAGATTGGTTATTTAAAAATGTAGTTACTGCACTTTATACTAATCGTTCTCAGTGTAAGGTAAAGTCGTTTCGCAGCAATATTTTTTGCGTACAGTTACTTAGTTTGATGTACTGAATGCTTGGTTGACGGTTTCGTGAAGAGTCCGTTGACACCTTGTATAGACACCCACTGAGCCTGACTATCATCTCTTGAAATGGTGTAACCATAGCCCACCCCTCATTCCTGTTCTTCTGGCTTGTTGGTAAGCCTTGATCAGTCCTATTCTGGTTCGCTCGGCTCGTTACAGGTAGTCAGTGGCCCAAACTTCTTTTTTCTTTTAACTAAATGCTATTACAGCCTATCAGAATTTTTAAACGATTAAAAAACGAAAGTATCGGCTATTCAATTACGACATTTCTTCATCTAATATAACTAGGTACTTACCTCAACTTTTTAAATTTTATACTAATTAAGTTCATCCTATGGCATAAGGCCAAAAAAAAAATTTGTACGCCACTCCTAAATGGCAAAACATGTAGCTACATCTAATTTACTTATAAGACCTGTATACATACTACTCATGTTTTTACAAAATAAATATATCTTTATCTTTATCAAAAGTCTGACAACACTTACAGTCTTACCAAGGGGTATCGTATTACCCAATGCTAACTGGGTTGTGGACGACAGATAGGCAGCGGCTTCATGTAAAATACTGGTATTCAGATGCATTCGATTAGACTGAAAGCAGATGATGATGATCAGTCCTATTCTGAAGACAAGTAAGAGTCCCAAGTAGTAGGATATTGTTATACTAACGCAACTAAGGTAGCGCAGCGCCATCTACCGAAAGTAGCGAACACTAAAGTTCTGATACTATGCTAAGCGTAGTGACTATTGAGTATTGACACAGTACGCAACGAACTGATACAAAGGGTTCCCTATGTCAGTTCGAATCACTATTCTGCGAAAATTGTTACATCGATGACTATACATCGATGCCTTGTTACTGCGACGTTATGTTTTAACTACGTGTTTTTTGTTCGCTGTTTCTTAATATCGATAACCTTACATCGAACCCTTGTTACTTCGACGTTTGTTTGTTCTATGTAACGTTACTTCGAAGTTATTAAGCCAGTGATATATTGATTTATAAAGAATATTTGTTGCAGTTTGTAGTTATTTGTTTTAATAAAAATGTGTGATTCTAAAAAAAAACACAAATAAAGCCTTGCTAAACTCAAAGTTGGACAAGTTATGCCGCTAGAGGCTTTAAATTAATTTAGTTTTTTAAAATACAGATTGGAAGGGACACCGACGCTAAAACGGTTACCACGTATCAGTACATCATTTTGAAAGCCCCCCATATAAAAATTTTTCGTCGGTTATTAATATCAATGATAATGACGTCATTTCCGTGTTTTGACTTTAACACATTCATTAAACTAGCCATAGTGCCTATAATTAAATGTTCTTAATAAATAATACTTTATTAATTACAGTGTGCGTCGCTGTTTACACCGAATGACTTATGTAAGGCAAACTAATGACATGAATTATCATGATTTTTTCTTTCTTCGTGTCGGTTTCAACAAATTAGTTCAAATAAATCTCAATAGACAGTATGTGTATCGATTTATTGAAGTTTGTGTAAAATGCACAACTTATGAAAGTAGGTACCTACTAAAAAGTCTAAATCCCCAGAGTAAAAAAAAAATATGTTATATTTTACAAAACTAAATTACTTTAGTACTTCTAGCGGCCTAACTTGTCCAACTGTGAGGTTGGCAGGGCTCTATTTGTGCTAATATATGGCGCTGTTTGCATAATACGAGCTTTTCTGTTCATCCAATTAGTATCACACATTTTTATTTAAAGAAATAATTACAAACCGCAACAAACGTATTTTCGAAGTAACGTTACATCGAACAAACAAAGGTCGAAGTAATAAGGGTTCGGTGTAAGGTTGTCGATATTAAGAAACAGCGAACAAAAAACACGTAGTTAAAACATAACGTCGCAGTAACAAGGCATCGATGTATAGTCATCGATGTAACAATTTTCGCAGAATAGTGATTCGAACTGACATAGGGAACCCGATACAAATGTGGTATCTCTAATATTTATTTACAGAAAATAAGAAAGGATATAAAAAATAGGTACAAAGGTGATGCTTATGTCTATGTAGCGCTTAGGTAGTGTAGAATGATACTCCAGATGTGGTTACGAAAAGAGGTATAATCAAGACTAGGATAGCTTACTTAAACAGAAATATGTATAGGTCTTATAATGTAGTACATGGGCACAAGTAGTGGATTGCTTATGATATATTTACAAAGTGTAGTTCCTAAATAATACGTGTGGTGGCGCGCGGGTCGCAGTTGTAGGTCGCTGTCCTAGCGCGCTCTAAGCTGCGCCGAGTATAAATATCCCCTCTCTGTGCGCGGGGCTCCAGTACACGGTTGGCGGCGGCAGCGGACGGATGTATGACTTGACTTGCAGCTACAGTACTCCCCCCTTAGTGAAAACGTACAGGCCTCTTCACTGATCGGCCTGATCTGGTGCGGTACTCGTTGGTGTTGGCCGGGAGTTGGCTGGTGTGATCTTCGCTGGTAGCTGCAGGTGACTGGGGTGTCTCACTACTCGTGTGGTCGTGTTCTTCAGTGTCGATAGTGTATGCCGGTTTGAGTCTATCGATCGATATTGTGCTGGATCTTCCCGGTAGTTGGATGGTGAAGAACTTCTCGTTGCGCTCGATGACCTTGTACGGACCTTTGTATGGCTGTTGAAGC
Source organism: Standfussiana lucernea (assembly GCA_964057025.1). Lineage (NCBI taxonomy): Eukaryota > Metazoa > Arthropoda > Insecta > Lepidoptera > Noctuidae > Standfussiana > Standfussiana lucernea. The sequence continues at coordinate 10,901,298 of OZ059811.1, forward strand.
GGTTTGCGGACGGTGTCGTCGCGTATCAACACGTGGCTACATGTTTGTAGATCATTGTGCACAAACATACATCGCTTGTTGGAATGCGATTTGTATGTTGGTGTTAACTTCGTGATGACGTCATGTAGTTGGTCGACGAAGTTGTGATCCATTGACTTCGCTGCTGGTGATGGTGCTATGAAATCACCAGGCAGTCGCAATGCTTGGCCGTAGGTGAGCTGCGCGGCGCTGGTGTCGGTGTCCGTACGCACGGCGGCTCGTAATCCCATTAGCACTGTCGGTAGCTCGGCGATCCATTTGTTGCTATTTTGTAGGCGAGTCATAAGTGCAGTCTTCAGTGTTCGGTGCCAGCGTTCGACAATGCCGTTGCTCTGCGGGTGGTAGGCAGTGGTACGGGTTCGTTCGACTCCCAGTAGTTGTGCAAGGTCTCGGAATAGACAGCTTTCGAACTGTCGTCCTTGGTCAGTCGTTATTCTTGTAGGGCACCCGTAACGAGATATCCACGTTTCATATAGCTTTTTGGCGACGATATCGGCAGTGATTTCCCGTAAAGGTACTGCTTCGGGCCATCGTGTGCAGCGATCGATCATAGTCAACAGGTAGCGATGTCCAGACGATGAAGTGGATAGCGGACCAACGATGTCGATGTGTACGTGTTGGAATCGTTCGCTTGGTGGGAACGCTGCAACTTCACTGTGGTTGTGACGTAGAACTTTCGAGCGTTGACATGATATGCACGTTTTCGCCCAATTGCCAATGTCAGTGTTCATTGCGGGCCAGAAATAGCGTTGTTGCATGAGCTTGCGTGTAGTTCGTAACCCGGGATGACTTGGATTGTGCACGGCGTTGAATGCGATGCGACGAAAGTCAGTTGGTAGGTACGGTCGAACATGTGACGTAGACGTTTCGCAGAATATTGGCTTGTTTGTAGCGGGCATGACGATTTTCTTAAGTTGAATATTTGTTTGTTGCAATAAATTGGGTATATCGCTGTCCCTTTCTTGTGCTTGAGATACGTCATCGTAATTAATTGGCGATGGTAAGTCGACGGTTTCGATGCGTGAGAGTGCGTCGGCGACAACATTGTTTACTCCACTCACATGACGAATGTCCGTAGTGAACTCGCTGATGAATAACAACTGCCGGGTGCGTCTTTGTGTGTCGTTATCTGATGGCGGCTTGCGAATAGCGTAGGTCAGCGGCTTGTGGTCGGTGTAAACAATGAGTTCTCTTCCTTCGAACATTTTCCTGAAGTGTTTGATCGCCATATAGATGGATAGTAATTCTCTGTCGAATGTACTGTATCGTTGTTGCGTGTCGGAGAACTTCTTTGAAAAATAGCCCAGTGGTATCCATTTCTTGTTTACAAGTTGTCGTAGTACGGCTCCTGCGCAGGTATTCGATGCGTCACACATTAGGGAGATGGCGTCGTTCGGCGATGGGGATGGATGAGCGAGCAAAGCTGCGTTTTGTATGCCGGCTTTGCACAACTCGAATGCTTGTATAGCTTCTGTGTTCCACTCGATTTTGGTTTTGTCGCGTTTCTTGGAATTATGTAGGTACGCGTTGAGTGGTGCTTGTATGTGTGCGGCATTTGGAATGCTGTCGCGATAAAAGTTTACCATTCCGATGAATCGACGTAAGTCATGAATTGTTTCTGGTTGGGGGTAGGCAGTGATTGCAGTGACCTTTTCTTGTGGTGGCTTAATTCCGTTACTTGACACTTCGTAGCCCAGGAACTTGACACTTTCTTTGCTGAAAACACATTTCGATGGATTTATTGTTATTCCATAGTCGTCTAATCTGCGTAACACTTTTTGTAGGTCTTCGATGTGGCATGTTTCATTATCTGAAGCGACGATGACGTCATCAATGAATGGGAATGCGTAGTCTAACCCGGTGAGTACTTCATTAATGAACCGCTGGAATGTCTGTCCGGCGTTTCTGAGTCCTGGACACATTCGAGGGAATTCGAATAGACCGAATGGAGTGGTGATGGCGGTCTTCTCGATGTCCGGTTCATATACAGGCAGCTGTTGATACGCACGATTCAGGTCAAGCGTAGTGAATATCTTCTTGCCGTGAAGTAGGTAGGTGAAGTCTTTGAGTCGCGGTACTGGATAGCGGTCAGGTTTAGTGACGTCATTGAGTCTGCGGTAGTCGCCACATACGCGAATGTCACCGTTTCTCTTTGGTACGACGTGTAACGGGCTGGACCATGGACTTTTGCTGGGACGACATATCCCCTGCTGCATCATCGTCTCGAACTCCTTCTTCACGGGCAGGTATCGATGTGGTGGTAATGGTCTGGTCTTGCTGTACACTGGTGGACCGGTAGTTTCAATGTGGTGTTCCACCCGGTGTTTTGGAGTGTCCTTCATACATGACGGTCGAAGGATGTCGGGGTACTTGCTGAGTAGCTGGTGATACGGCTGACCAACATCGATACTTCTCACTGTAGGCTCGGCTGAGTAGGTGATTGGTGCTCTGGCGGTGAGTTTGGTAACTTTGTCGACGAGACATCGGCCGGCTACGTCGACAAGAAGTTGATGATGAGTTAAAAAATCGGCACCAATGATGGGCTTGCTGACTGCGGCGATGATGAACTTCCACGTGTAAGGTCTACGTAGGTTGAGATCCAGTTGTAGTGTCTTCTCACCATACGTTGGAATCACCGTGTTGTTCGCGGCATACAAACAGAAATCGGTTGGTGTTGCGTTCCCGCCTTTTCTCTTCGGTATCACGGATACGTTGGCGCCAGTATCAATCAGGAAAGATAAACGTGAGTTTTTATCTGTTATGAATAGGCGGTAGGATGAGTTGCTTGCGCCGGTTCCCGCCTCGGCCAACGCAGGTGTTAGTTTTCCGAGCGGGCGCTGCTGTCTTCATAGCTACACGGCCGCGTGCACCTTCTCGCTTCTTTGCCGAACTTGCGATGGTAAAAACAGATCACTGATTGGTCGTTTCGCGCGCGATCGTGATTGGTCCGGCTCGACGAACGCGATCGTGAGGGTCGCCTGTTATACGATCTGCGTCTATAGCTGTGTTGTTGCGATTGTTTTGCCTTCAACTCAGCAATTTCTCGTGTGAGAGCGTCGATCTTCTCTTCCAGTGACGTAGATGCATGCGAGGTGGTGGGAGTGGAGCTAACTGCTGCGATACTGCCGTATGGTTGCGACTGTTCGAGGATCTTGTCAGCCATCATCGCCAGCTCGTGGATGTCTGATTTCTTGATCTGGAGGTCTTCACAAAAATAACTATCACGTCGGGGTCACCACTGTAGCGCTTAGGTAGTGTAGAATGATACTCCAGATGTGGTTACGAAAAGAGGTATAATCAAGACTAGGATAGCTTACTTAAACAGAAATATGTATAGGTCTTATAATGTAGTACATGGGCACAAGTAGTGGATTGCTTATGATATATTTACAAAGTGTAGTTCCTAAATAATACGTGTGGTGGCGCGCGGGTCGCAGTTGTAGGTCGCTGTCCTAGCGCGCTCTAAGCTGCGCCGAGTATAAATATCCCCTCTCTGTGCGCGGGGCTCCACCCGTCCGATCACTATGTACGGCAAGCCTATCCCTTGGGAGAAGCAAGCCAAATACTTAGGAGTCATACTTGACCAACACCTGTCCTTCGGGGCACATACCAAAGCAGCTCGCGACCGAGCTGCCTTCGCTATGAGTAGGCTTCATTTCATGGTAGCGGCTAAGAGCAAGTTGTCACTCAAGTGCAAGTTGCGTCTCTACACCGCAGTGATCCGTCCCATCATGTCATACGCTTGTGTTGTGTTCGCACATACCAAGTCTCGTTATATTCACAGGATGCAGACGCTCCAAAACCGATACTTACGTAGGATCACGGGTGCCCCGTTTTACGTACGTAACGAACGTCTCCACGTAGACCTTAGGATGCCCACCTTATTGCAGTTCATGAAACGCCTCACCAAGCGTTTCTTCGATCGTGCAATAAAACATCGTAATCCCCTGATCGCATCGGCCGCCCGATACGACCCCTCGCGTATCAGTCAGGTTCGCCGTCCAAGGCACACACTCGTTACTCCCGACGACGCTATCACTCTCCTCCAGGAGAGCCGTAGGGAAACTAGTACGCTCCTCAAGCGTATACCCCGTTTCAAACCGCCGTCTTTCCGCCCTCGCCGTCGAGGTCCGTCGCGACGTCCCGGTAATTGCCCTCCCCGACCATTGCTCGAGCCAGCCCGCGATGCTGTGCCAGTAGTTTTAAACCAGCCCATAAATAATATCACTCAGATCCAGCCTGTCCCCTTGCTGCCCTCCCCCAGCGACGCCCTAAGCCGAGGTCCGAGCCCCACAGGGGGCGCCCTTAGCGTGTAGTCGCTTAGTTTGTAAGTTTTTTGCCCTGGCTGGAGGCCTTAAATTCAAGGCATCCACAGGATAGACCGGTTAAGCAGACGACAACCTCCTAGGTTGAACTGCGAGATGCCATTCACAAAAAAAAAAAAAAAAAACGCGGGGCTCCAGTACACGGTTGGCGGCGGCAGCGGACGGATGTATGACTTGACTTGCAGCTACATCTACATTAATCTCTTCCAGCGTAACTGCGAAAGGAGATACTAAAAACTTTTTTGCAAAAAAAAAACCGACTTCCAAAAAAAACACAAAAAACGTGGAAAATAACTTTACTTTCGGAAGTCGGTGACTATTGTTTGTTTCATTGACTTTTTTGCCACCGACTTCCGAAAGTAAAGTTATTTTACACGTTTTTAGTGTTTTTTTTTGGAAGTCGGTTATTTTTTGCAAAAAAGTTTTTATTTTACCCTTTTAAGTTATCGCATCACACACAAATCCTTGTCAGGTATCAATTTCGCAATTTCTTTTACTTGGATGACATATTTTTTCCAGCTATTTTGATTTCAAAACCAAACTGCTGAACCGATTTCGATGAAATTTCTATGGGACCAATCGGGAAGTAGATCCATTCAGATAAAAGAAGAATTTTTCAAATCGGTTCATAAATGACGAAGATATGAGGCAACAAACACAAAAAAAAAAACATACAACCGAATTGAGAACCTCCTCCTTTTTTTTGAAGTCGGTTAAAAAAAGAAATGAAAGAAGAGAAAATGCCAATAATGCTGTAGGATATTTACCGTTTGAATGAGATAGAAAGGGAATGTAGAAGAACAGTGTACAAGGCAGTGTGAGGCGTTTAGCCACGCGGTGAAAGATTATTGTACCGATACAAGTATGTACCATATCATTGATAAAATTGAAATATGACATAAGAGGCCGTTTACGAAATTTTGCTGCTTTCGCTGAATTTACAGTTAAAATACTGTATTTCTATAGGTTGTTTAAAAAAAAAAGCTCATTCATCATCATAAATTGAAATAAATAAATCTTTCATATTGTGCATTAAAACTTATATGAATATAGTATTTAACTGTAAAATCATGCAAATCGGCATAACTTCGTATAAGGCCTCTTTATTCTGTTTGCCAGAGTTGTTTACGTTTGCGTTGGTTCGGAACGAAACCATATGCAGCAATACTAGTCCGTCTCGTCAGTCGCTAGCTAGCTAGTCGTGGCTAGTGCCGACTGCCGACCAACCCTTGCTCTACGAGCCAGCCCGCGCCGCTGAGCCAGTAGCTTTAAATTCCCTAAATATTAATACTATGGACCCAGCCTGTCCCTACTAGTTGCCTCCCGCCTCAATGAGGCCCTAAGCCGAGCTCCACCCCCATGGTCATTTAACTTGTAACTTAGTTTACTCGTATAAACCCTGGCTAAATTCATTTGAGTTGACCACAGACAAGTCCGGTTGACCAGAAATCCAACCCTAACGAGTTGAACTGCGAGTGGCCATATAAAAAAAGGAAACAATCGTGACTAGTCCAGAACTACACACCACGTATGCTGTCTTGGCTTCCTTACGTTATTTCACGAGTGAAACCTGAAAACCAGCTCTGTACCCCCATAGCACAGCATCATGCTGAGCGATACCCTGCTTGTCGCAGTCACGATGTGCAAACTTTTTTTGCCTCGTCCTGTTGTTTTTATTAATATTTGTTATGTGTTTTATGTTTATTGTTCATTTATTTTGTCACTAGGTGATCCGCGTAACTTCACATACATAACATTTTTTCTTTTTCTGTCTGTATAACATTTATGTCTGCATAACATTTTTGATTGATTCTACGCTCCTTTTCGCCTCAGCGTAATGTTATATAGCCTTCCTCGATAAATGAGCTATCCAACACAAAAATATATATTTTTAATTCGAACCGGTAGTTCCTGAGATTAGCGCGTTCAACCAAACAACTCTTCAGCTTTAAGAATACAAGGTGGAAGGGACACCGACGCGAAAACGATTGCCACGTACTCATGCATCATAGGTACATCATACTGAGCCCCCCCCCCCCCCACAAAGAGAAGCTGTTTCCTACAAAACTGCAATACCTACACGGTCAAAATGTATGGAACAGCTGTTTTCTTTTAATTACCGATGAAATAGATGTGGGGCGTTTAGAATGATTTACCGAGTACGTGTAACCGTTTTCGCGTCGGTGTATAAGTATAGATTTTGTACGCACGTCATGTCCCTGCGACAAATAAATATTTTTTTCTTTCTTACTCCAGCTCTAGTTTGGCAGCAACGGATATGAGTATCCCTGTCTCCGACACTAGCCAGGCGGTGCAGTCCGCCTCTTGACCTGACAACGTACTGCTAAAGAAAACAACAAAATAGTGAAACCAAATATTTATTTTATTAAAACGTGGTTGCTTGACCAGCAACATATTACACTAAGTACGAGTTCGTACCTGAGATAGTCATATAAATAGTCTATTATTATAAACTTCACCTTTATTAATAGTATAATGATTATTATTTGTTACAACAATTTGATTTAATATCTATATTTTTTTTTCTATTAAGTACTATGAATTGGGAATAGTAGAGATATGAGATGATATTTTAATAACATTATAGAAAGATTTTTTTATTGCATTATGATAAAACTACCCAAATTACATTTTCTGATAACCTGATGAGTAAGGTACGATTCCGAAACCGACCGCAATTGCAAACCGCAGTCAGTCGCTATAACAGTCCGCAGCGTCAGAGCCGCCCGTCGCTACGACAGTCCGCAGCGTCAGAGCCGCCCGTCGCTACGACAGTCCGCAGCGTCAGAGCCGCCCGTCGCTACGACAGTCCGCAGCGTCAGAGCCGCCCGTCGCTACGACAGTCCGCAGCGTCAGAGCCGCCCGTCGCTACGACAGTCCGCAGCGTCAGAGCCGCCCGTCGCTACGACAGTCCGCAGCGTCAGAGCCGCCCGTCGCTACGACAGTCCGCAGCGTCAGAGCCGCCCGCCGCTACGACAGTCCGCAGCGTCAGAGCCGCCGACGAGCGTCCGACTAGTATTTACTTGCCGTCGTTTCCGTAATTGCACCTTAAATCTATTGTCAAAGCTCATGTTTCGATTGGTTGGCTGAAATAACTGGCTCATCGTAAATAGATATGAGATCTGACGACAAACTTTTTAGATTCTTTCAGATTCCTGAGTTACTTGCTATTCTAAGTTATACAGCATGAGTGTTTACGGAGTTTAAGTCGGTATAGTTTACAGCAAGCTAAAGTATCATTTTATTATTTTCGTGAACTTTTCGTGGGTGTGGATGACAATAGGACAGTCGTCCTCTAGTAGATGATCCGGGATGGATGTCGGTGGATGTGTGGATGTCGGTCTACCGGCCGCAGCCGCCGCCGCCGCACTTGGACTTCTTGGGTGGTCGGTATGAGGAGGTGGACGCGCCCGCGCTCAGAGGCATGTAGTCTGTTGACAAAGCATATAATAAAATATCTATTTACGGTCATACATACATACTCGTACATAACATCACGTTAAGTCATATGTTTAAGTCCTATGTAATAGGGGCAGAGCCTATTCATAAATAAATTGCCATCAACCGGGCACAAAGCCAGACTCCGTCGTGGCTGCCACTGAGAAATTGCTGATGAAAAAACTCAATAACAATTTGCCCGACCCGGGAATCGAATCCCGGATCACGGACCAGGTTATGGTAACAAGTTTTAATTAAATGCCTGGCCTACTCACGATAAATACTTCACCCGGATCAGCCTGGATGGGAATCGAACCCATTGGACGTCGTCCTTTTTCCTTTCTATTAAACTACATCCTATTTAGCTTGGTGTGTGTTCACCTTCAAAACTCACTTCACAAAATGATTGTATTGCCCTCGCTTGACACAACAATGGAAAAATTACGCCGAACTTTCATTGCGTATATTTCCGTATAATGCGGAGTATCCCCAGACTGCGGGAGCGAGTGTGGAGCCCCAACACACAGGACATGCCACACTTCTCTCCTGCCCGCCGCGCACAATAAACTGCTTCCTCCAGGACTTGAATGAGGATAATAACGGACATGTCCAGGATGCTACGTGAACGAGTCTGAGTCATCGATTCGAGAAGACGAGGAAGAAGAATAGTAGTTGTTTACCGTCTCCCTTCTCCCCGCTGCCGAGCCGGCTCCCTCCGACAGCTGCGCCGTACTTCTCCAGACGTTCCACCAGCTCTGCGCGCTTGCGTTCTTCACGCTGTAACAAGTAAATAAATACAATTCTAAAGCGCATATGTATGACCAGATGTATGAACGTAGACGAAGCTAAACGAGTGTGTATGGACCGTCGCAGGTGGTACGTAGTTTCTGCTTACCTCTATGGGAGGCATCAGTTTATCATAACACAACATCACGCCTGTAATCCCCGAAGGGCTCGGCAGAGGTGTGCCTAATAGTACATCCACATTTCACTAGTCATGTTTTAAGTCCCATGTAATAGGGGGAGAGCCTATTGCTATCAACTGGGAACAAATCCGATTCCTGATGGAAAACCCAATAACACTTTGCCCGACCTGGGAATCACGGAGTAAATACAAAGAGGAGATGGCCTAAGCAACTGTGCACTGCAATTCTCAACTAGGTCCTGACGTTATCATGTGGGCGTGGCCTTAGTCAGTGTATTGTTGGCGTTCGTCCTGTGCACAACTTTGTGAACGTTCCCATTTTACAGCATTGTTCGCGCTAGACGAAAAAAATAATGAAGTGTTGTGTTTTGTCTTGTAAAAATTACTCGGATAGACGTTCTGATGCTATGGATGGCATCACATTTCATTTGTAAGTAATTTTATGCGTAATTTATTAAAATAGTTCTAGAAAAATCTCCTAGCGTCGGCGTTTCCAAACATAATTCTACCCGACACTAGATGGCGACACTTGGTGTCATGGAAACTAAAAATATTTAGGTATGTAGAGCTCAGAACTAACATATTTTAATAACATTAATGCTGAAATTGGTTCAACATTCATTCCTAAAGACCCTTTAATGGTCAAAATGTTATTTTGAAGTTTTCATATCATTTTGTAAACAGGCCGCCATCTATCGTCAACTATGAACAACAAACATAAACAACAAAAAGACAGGGCCGTAATTAGAAATCAATTATTTTACTGAATGTCCCGCGGCTGCGGCTGTCTCATAAATGGAAATTACTTAAAACATTAAATACGCTGGACATAAAAATACAATCTCCTATAAATTAAATATTCTATCTACACTAATATACAAAATGATGAGTACAATGACCCCTTTTCGGGTTTAGTGTAAACAAAAAATAATGTTGTATAAGAGAAAATCTAATAATCTTCATTCGTCATTCATCAGAAACCTTTTTTTTTTCATAATAAAATCACAATTTAAATTAAAAAAATACGCATCAAGATGGTTCGCAAAATTAATTTAAAATAAAACAGTACTCCCCGGTACGAAAATTCTGAGTACGACCCTGTTGCATCCTGCACTTAGTGACATCTAGTGTGAGATAGTTACGTAACTACAAAACAAAATCGACAGACGAGCGAACAGTTTTGCTATTGACCGGTAGATGGAAAATAGAGAAGTGGGCGGGATCTAGTACCCCCTCACCCCGTAAAGTGTCACGCGTTGTTTCCTAAGGAAATCTATTTACAACATCTCCTCTTTGTATTTACTCCGTGCTGGGAATCGAACCCAGGCCCTCATGCTCAGCAGTCGAGGTTGCAACCATTCAAGCAACGAGGCAGTGTATGTGTGTAGGTAATGCTTTGTTCACACAACGTATGATGCTGATGATGCTGGCACATAGGAATCCCCCCTGCAGGCTAAGGTTTTCTGATTTACATTGAAAAATATATTCTATTGTCTGTGTCATAAAATGCTAAATTGTACGAACAACGACACAAACATAAAATAGGTCTCTGAGTGCTTTTACGGAGGTAATTTGTACTTTAGGCAACTGTAGATCTTATCATACTTTAGGCACCGTATTTACGTACTGACTGGGTTGTGGAGGTCAGTTAGGCAGTCGCTCTATGTAAAATACTGGTATTCAGCTGCATCAAGTAAAACTGGAAGTGGACCGCAATAAAGTTGGGAAAAGCCTGGATAATTGAATGTCTGCAGTATGCCGTGAGAGTGTATACCTCTTTCTGCGCTTCGAGCGCCCTCTGCGAGGCCTCGAGGAGCTTCTGCTGCTGCAGCTCCCGCGCGCGCTGCACCGCCTCCATGCGCGCTAGCACCACGTCGGGGTCTGGAATTAATACAACGTTAAAATAATGTTTTACTATACAAAAAATTTGTTGTATATTAAAAATACTTTATTATGTTAAAATTTGTTTGAAGTGTTAAACAGCAAAATTCTGTTTTGTGTTGTGTTTATTAAACTTAAAAATATCCTACTGTATTTAGTTCCTACCGTTTAGGTTTAGGTTTTCCGTAATTTAATGTTTGTGTTTATTTGTTTACCTAGCTAATCTAATGTTTGTGTTTATTTGGTTATCTACCTAATCTAATGGCTGTTTTATTTGGTTACCTACCTAATTTAATGTTTGTATTTATTTGGTTAGCTACCTAATATTATGTGTTTTTATTTGGTTACCCAGGCCAGGTACCTAATTTAATGTTTGTATTTATATGGTTAGGTACCTACATAATTTAATGTGAGTGTTTATTGATATTTGCATGCTATTTTTATGGCGAAATGTGTCACTGCACTACATGTTATATTTACCATCTTTTGTTAGCTAGCGAAATTGCGCAGACGTCACGAACATCATATATAAGGTGGACGCACCAGGGTAGAACGCAAAACTCTAATTTTCTTAGGTTTTTTGCAATTTGCCGGTCAGTGTCAGGTTGTATGTTGAACAAACTATGATTTGCGGCCGTAATGCTCATGTATAAAGAATTATAATCATTAACATCATCAATACAACCCTCTAAGTTCATTTGATCCCATTGAACTACTTTCTCATGAGATAGTCATTCAATGGGATTAAATGAACGAATTGGGGATTTTAATGATTATATCTCTGTAAAGCCATATTTGTTACGGCCGCTAATCATACATCATTCGACACACAACCTAAAACTGACCTTCTAATTGCAAAACACGTAAGAAAATTTTAATTTTGCTGGCTACCCTGGCACTTCCACTTAATGCAGTGCCAAACTTCCGAGCTGTAGTCACGCAGCAAGAGCGTGCGTGTGTGCAGCATGTGTTTCTGTGTGTCACGAAGCTTTGTCACCTTATTCTCAGGCTAGACTGATACTTAGGAACTTACTCTTGTGGTACTCAGCGTCTTCCCTGGCCTGCTGCCACTTGGCGAACACGGGCCGCAGTCTGCGCATGAGGTACAGCACGACCGCTACGCATCCCACGATCACCCAGCCGTACGACGCCAGGAACTTCAGCACTGGAATAATAGGAAAATTGACATTGATGAGGGGTTAAATGATAACAGCCGCTCGGGTCCATCTTTAGGTTAAACCATGCTTGCCTAGGTTGGTCCATGGATGGGTGACCACCTGTAACATACCGAGTTTCCTCTGGCCCTTGGAAAGCAAATTAAGCCGTGAGTCCCGGCTGTCATTTTGATCTTTCACAGTCATTACAGGTCATCAAAGGCCTGAAATTCTGACAACCAGTCTTACCAAGGGGTATTGTATTACCTAGTGCTAACTGGGTTGTGGAGGTCAGATAGGCAGTCGCTCCATGTAAAATACTGGTATTCAGCTGCATCCAGGTAGACTGGTAGCCGACCCCAACATAGTTGACCCCGAGTCAAAAAAAACCATGGTGTCCCTGGATTTAAATCTTACTATGCAATTTTTTATAATGTTCTTAATTCACTAGAAATACTGCCTTCTTATGTGCTAACTAAGGTTTAAAAAGGTTATTCTTAAGTTTCCCATAATCTGTTACTCTTGAACATTACGATTAGCTCATTGAAAAGCAATAAGTCAATGTCCTTTTGCCACATCGATCAATAAATGTAATAAATTTTGTCTTTTGTTTTCCTGAACTACACCTGAAAAACGCATCGCGTGCTTGTTGGGAGCAGACGTGTGTCACTTATTATTGCAAAAATTTTTAAATCCTAATACTTCTACTGCAATCAAAACGAATCCTTAAGATCACAGTGTTAAAGTCATTATCATTCTGGTGGTACATCGCACAGCGCCGGCGAGTGCGCAGCACGCTCACCTCAAGAGTAAAGAGAGAAAACTAGTGGCATTGCACTCGCACACGCACGGACTGGCAACGTGATGAGCCGACAGAAAACACCGCCTAGTGGCATGTTAAAAAGCGGAAGCGAGGGCGGTAGCGGATCAGTACCGAACTTATCTACATTTGATGATAATGAATATCAAACCAACATCTGTCAGAGAAAACGAAAGGAGCGCACTGAAGAAATAGACTACAAATCAGACTTTGCTAACTTTCGCACAGACATTATGAAGTTTCTGGAGGAATTTGGAAGAACTCAAAAAGAAAACCTGAACCTCATACGAGAAGAAATCTGTGAGATCAAACAAGAAATTAAATCGATAAAATCAAACACAGAAAACTTTAAACAACAATTTGATGACATAAATACCGAAATGAAAAATATTAAATCCAACAACGCAATAACTGAAGACAAACTTAAACGTATAGAAAGTGAAATTCTCCAAATAAAAAACCAAACAAATATCGAAAGTACACCCAATAAATCGCCCATCTTACATCACGAAAACCTCATCCTAGAACTCAAGGACAGAAGTGAACGCGAGAAAAATATCATTATTGTGGGTATACCGGAAAAAAGTGACAAGAACTATAACGCACGACAAAAATACGATTACGAAGAAGTAAACAAAGTACTAACCACATTGTATGAGGACTGTCCGAAGCCAATCAAAACCGCAAGATTGGGAAAATATATCGCTAACCTGAACCGACCCATCAAAATAGGGTTTACCAATACAGAAACACCTAAATACCTACTCCGGACAAAAAGTAAATTACCAGAGAATATGCAAATTTACTCAGATATAACCCCAACTCAAAAGCAATATTTACAATCTATAAAAGGAGAACTTAAAAAACGTATAGAAGACGGAGAAAAAGACCTTATTATTAAATATATAAAAGGAAAACCTACAATAATTACTAACCAAAAAAACTCGAAGGAGGTTCACTAAACAATGGAAAACACACAGATAAACTAAGCCATCAGATCATCAAAAAATATGAAGAAATACCCTTACACCCATCATCACTAAGATTTTTTTATGCTAATTTACGAAGTATTCGCAAAACTGGTAAGCTCGATGAAATCAAATGTATTATTAGGGCGATACCAAAAACTACCCACTTATTGGTATTCACGGAGACCTGGATTATTTCCGAAGCCGATGCAAAATTATATCAATTGCCAAACTACAAGCATGTCTACAACTATAGGAAAACACGAAAAGGTGGAGGAGTATCAATTTATATACACGATTCAATAAAATACGACGTAACGGAAGATTTATGCGAAAATGGAAACCACTACTTGTGGGTACATATAAATAAACTGTCGCTAAACATCGGAGTGATTTATAAACCAGGTGATTCAAACAATAATGATTTCTTAACGACGTATTCAGCACAGCTAGAACAGAGAAGAAGAGCAATTGTATTTGGTGACTTTAACATTGATCTCCTCAACGCGGACAATCACGCCACTAAATACATGAACGAAATCAAAGGAAACGGATATCAAATACTGAACAAAATTAATGGCCTATACAGTACACGTGAAACCTCGACTACAAAATCTATACTGGATCATGTTTGCACAAACATATGTAACCACTCATTTAATTTTTCCATAATCGAGTCATGCTTGTCTGACCATAAACAAATATATTTGGAAATAGGCAGTCTAAAGCCACAAAAAAATAAAAAAATCCAATACAAAGCAATAAATTATGAAAAATTATACAGCGACGCACTAACAGATAATTACATAAATGAAGAAAATGATTACTACCACCTTGAGCAGTTTATTACAAAACATGTAAATAACAACAAAACCGACAAAACGAAAATTCTGAATCCACCTCAAAACGATTGGATAAACCGAACTATTACTGATTCGATAAACCTACGTAACAACCTATGGCAACAAACAAAATCTTACCCAAAAGACGGAAACTTACAAAAAACCTTTTCCAAACAACGAGACGCAGTGAAAAACCTGATCAAGACACACAAGAAAAAATACCATTACGATCTATTCTACAACAATAACAATCAACCGAAAAAGATGTGGGAACTTATAAATAACTTAGCACTAAATAAAATCAAAGAAAGCAGTGCTCCTCCGAAACTAATGTCGAGCTCAGGACCTATAACTGAAGGTAACGCAATATGTAATTTATTTAACTCATTCTTTTCATCAATAGGCCAGGAACTAGCTTACGAAATACCCGCTATATATCACGCGAACGATGGCAACAGTCTTATGTACGAACACAATCATTCACACGTCATAACTCTGAGTAAACTCACTCCTTGCACTGAGGACGAAATTTCTAAAATAATTGACGGTCTGGATAGTAATACAAGTACTGGGATAGATGGTATCAGTACCAAGGTGATCAAATGCCTCAAAAATATAATTGTTCCGAAATTAACGAACTGCATAAACGAATGTCTGATGCGCGGCATTTTTCCGAACACGCTTAAAGTTGCCAAAGTCAGCCCTATTTTCAAATCGGGCAGTAGGACTGATCCAGGTAACTACAGACCAGTGTCGGTTCTACCTGTATTGTCAAAAATTTATGAGCGTGTTTTGTACAGCCGTCTAAATGCATACTTGCTTGAGAAAAAGTTCCTAATCAACGAACAATACGGCTTTCGTTCGAAATCTAGTACTCTTACAGCTACAGTAGACTTGGTAACCAAAATCAAAACGCATATAGATCAAAGGGATGTTGTATTGGGGGTTTTTATTGATTTAAAAAAGGCATTCGACACCGTATGCCACCACAAACTTCTCCAGAAATTAGCAAACATAGGAGTCACAGATAAAGCCATAGAAATGTTTACATCTTATTTACAAAATAGACAACAAGTAGTTAAAATAGATAAATTCACTAGTTCCATAAAAAACGTACCATACGGCTGTCCTCAAGGCTCAATTTTAAGTCCGTTACTTTTCTTAATCTATATAAATAATATAAACAAAATAGGGTTAACGGGACACCTAACTTTATACGCGGACGATACATGCCTCTTTTATTTCGATAAATCTATCCATACTATTATAACAAATGCTCAAAAAGATCTTGAAATACTCAGTGAGTGGCTTAAATACAATTTACTCACAATAAATACATCAAAAACAACATACATGATTTTCACTGCAAAAAACAAACCATTACCAGACTTCCCGCCTCTTACTATTAACAATGACATAATAAAAAGATCGAGCCACGAAAAATATCTCGGTCTGAGGGTAGACGACAAACTCACATGGAAGCTGCACATCGAACATGTAAAATCAAAATTAACGTCATTACTAGCATCATTACGCAAAATCTCAAATTGTATTCCAAGGAAAATACGCACTATTATTTATAATTCATTAGTAAAATCACATCTCGAGTACCTTATTGAAATATGGGGATCAGCCGCAAAAACTATCCTAATGCCTTTACAACGAACCCAGAACAAAATTATAAAAACATTATACCATTATCCCTACCTTACTCCAACTAAAACACTATTTGAAAAAACCAAATTATTTAATCTCAAACAACTGTACACATACGGTACCTGCATCCTAATAAAAAAAATCACCACGAACAGCGTACAATCTAATCTAAAATTACATAAAAAAACAATATCACACAACCTTAGAAATAAAAATAAATTACAACGAAGACAAGCTCGGACAAACTACGGTAAAAAAACCATATTATTCGAAGGAGCACAGCTATTTAACGACCTACCAAATGACGTAAAAGATTGTGATAATATTAACAGATTTAAACTAAAACTGAGAAAATACGTTTATGAAATGTAGTCGTATCGTATCACATGTACTAAATGTTAGCAATTACATACTTCCTATATATATTTGTTTTGTATAACTTCACCAACACGCATCGGAGGCAAAATGTATTTATTAAAATTACTTTGTATCTCATTGTAAGTGAACCTATGTATTGTTCTTATGAGAATAAATTCTTTAAACCGAACTAAAACTTTTCTTGCACTATAGACATCTAAGCATTAAGTTGATGAACAATGTCACAAGTTTATGGCATGGAATAAGTGTAAACGTAGTATGTGTACTTACTGAAGGTGAGCGGATTGATTATGGAGAACGACGTCTTTTCCTCTTCTGCCATAATCTCTTCCTCGATCAGCGGATCCATGTCAGCGAAAAACCCTTTGGTTTAGCACTAAACAGGATATTTCACAATATCAACACCCACACAAGAATTACTGTACCGTATTACAGTATAGATACGGTTCAGTTAGTCAATTTATGTAATTAATTGAGAATCAACGTATAATAAATGTAATCTTATACTTTGAAAGGTTTATTAATCTTTTACTGAAGAAATTCTAGAATAAATTCCGAATTGTGTTCGTTTCTTCGTTAGCGATCAAAATGACGAGCAAAGAGTATAACGAGTGTCATTGTTGACTAGCTGTCAGCTGTCAAAATTAGCCTTTTAATTTTAAGGCTACGTGTTAGAGCTTGATACGGAGCTTTTGAGCTAACTAAATAGGAAAAAAGGCTGTACTAAGCTTATGTTCTTGTTTTATAGAGATTTAAAAGACTTCGCTCGATAATATTTGCATGTTTTTGACTGGTGATATTAAAAATTAAACCCCAAAAGCTTAGTTGCAACCCAGGGCAACCCATAGTGTACAAGCTGCAAGCGGACATTATTTAAATCCGGCTAGATCACTTGCAGGCATAGAGGAATAAGCTTGCAGGCAACCAGGAAGAATTATATTAATAAGAATACCAAAGTACGGCATGACAACTTTTATTATCTGTAAAAAGCTTTGCACCGAAATCACGAGTACTGCTAAGCTGAGGAGAAAATATATTAGTACAAGTTGCTCGACAATCGTCAATTGGAGGTTCCAAACAGTTGAAATGATTACTGTGACGCGTGACGTAATGAATACGTTTTGTTTTGACTGCCTCGTTGGTCTAGTGATCGCAAGCGCGACTGCTGAGCATGATGTCCTAGGTTCGATTCCCAGGTCGGGCGAAATGTTATTGGCTTTTTCCATCAGGAATTTTTCAGTAGCAGCCACGGAGTCTGGATTTAAGCTCGGTCGATGGCAATAAGGTCGTCCGTACTACATGGGACTTAAACATAACTGGTGAAATGTGGGTGAAGTGATAGGTACGCCTCTGCCTAACCCCTCGGGGACTACAAGTTCGATGTTAGGTATGTTTTGAATGCATATGAAGCAGTTGTGGAATGTCATCACTCCCTGAGACAAATACATTGAATGTACACCAAAATCTTATTACACTTTTACAATAAAGTATTGCTCGTTTATGATGTGTTTGTTCCGCTGGCTCGCGGGAAAGTCTCCATAGTTAGCCAAAGCATACTTTAGGATCATTGGTCATTCCACTGACATTGAATACTTCTATAGAGACTTTGAAACAACAAATAAAACAGCTCAAATCTCCAAAATATTAATTTAATTCTGTTTGGTATCTCGTGAGCGCCACTCGGCGGGCGCACATCCTCACACGTCTATACATAGGTACAATGTACACACGCGCACACAAACTCCGCGCGCACTCTACTCCTTACATAGCTAACGTCGAGTATGGTTCACCAAATACAGACCTTCCAATTATTCTACCTCCGACAGCGGCAACCGAACACCAACCTTATTCTAACGAGAATACAGACCACTGTGACTTTGACAGTTATACAAAATCAGAGGTAGAATAATGTGACAGCACTGTAAGACTCAATCGAGCACAGTTGAGCTGGGCAGGGCTCTGTGGAGCGCACTGTTGTCTTTAAACATAGTCACTCGGTATAAAACACTGTCGGTACAGAAACACTTAGTGTTCTGTAGAATTGAGATATAAAATTGCTACTACATATTCACTATTTAGAACTATTGCATTAATTTAGACAAGTAGATGAACTTTACTGTAATTTTATTCTACATGCTGGCAACACAAGGCTTTGGATTGAAGTGAAGACTAAAATGTAAGCTCTGGATACAGCATTGTGTTGCCAGATGTAAGTTGTAACTGCAAACTGAACCTAGCGAAGGCAAATTCCGCTTTGGTGTTGCCATCATACATAACGTTGATAATATTCTGAACTAAGGTTTATGATATTTTGTGCGTTATTGTAGTTTGTTCATACATGTCACATATTTTAATGACATTATTAATATAATATGATACATCTTACTAGGGTCTCTCCACAATGCTCGCTGCGTACATAATATCACAATAACGAAATAATAATAACTATTAATAATTGATTTGTTACATTATATAAAAATATTCGCATCATCAATAAAATTGTAAACAATATTGTCATAAAATAAAAACCCGACTGCGGTGTTGCCATTAGATGACAAATAATGACATTATTCTTATAAAGTAGTTGAGATATACATAAATAGTTATGGCTACAAGTTACAAGATACTACTGACCGGAACACTTCATTCCTATCCTTTACACAACGACAGATTGAATTAGCTGGAGTATGTTCAAACACGTGATGTGTATCCCGTTTCACCACAAACATATCAATATTATTGTCTGCGGTCTAGTGATCGCAAGCGCGACTGCTGAGCATGAGGTTCCGGGTTCGATGCCCAGGTCGGGCAAATTTTTATTGAGTTCTTCCATCAAGGACGGAGCTTGGATTTGTGCCCGGTTGATGGCAATAGGCTCGAATCCTATTACACGTGTATCAAATATGGATGTACTATTACACCTCTGCCTAACCCTGCGGTATTATACAAGCGTGATGTTATGATAATCTTATTGCTAGTCGTCATTAGTCATCGATACCTCGTCTGAGAAGTTCCTCTAGCTAATTCAACATGACCTTGTACTTTTAAAGAAACATTTAACATATAAATTGACCTACGAGACACTCAGTAAGTAAGATGGCGGCGCGGCTACCGCTGAGCCGTTACAGCGACTTGTTCGACACACACATAAATAACTTTCTTTATACACGTACAACGACACAGGGACTGTGTGTGTTTTGTTCTCCCATCTCTTTCGCACATCACTCGCTAGAAAGAGACAGCGTTACTTTGAGCTAGGTACCATTGAACACGTTTGAAATAATATAAACTAAATAAAAAAATGTCTACTTAAAATTAAAATGATAATTTCTGATCACATTTCGTCAAAAAACTATTCCTAGTCCATAGTAATATACATAAGTACAATGTTGGTACATACATGACGCCGTAGTCGGGTGACATGCGTTCACTATGAGTACATACATTCTAAAAGGTGTGCGGAAGACGGACCGAGACTAAGTTCTTAGTGATAGGAGGAGTTATATACTAGTTCTCACCCACAGGACCCCACTTTTTCTCTACTAGCGGATGTCCCAATCTATAAAAATAAATAAAATTATAGTGTCTGTTTGTAATTTCAAAATAACAGCTTTTTACTGAATGCATATTATGAAAGTATATACAGTACGTAAAAAAAAAACATTTTTTTAAAATTTTGGTCTGTCTGTTCCGGCTAATCTTCAAAACGCCTGGACCGATTTTGACGGGACTTTTACTGGCGGATAGCTGATGTTACAAGGAGTAACTGAAAAACTATTATTTTAGAAAAAGGATTAGGGTTCCGTGGCAAAAAATTAAAAACCCTTGAAACCGTTAACAAAATCCGATCCAAAAAGGAAGTCGGGATCTCGCGGGCAGCAGCTAGTCCTTCACTAATTGTGTCGATCCTTCCACCAAACACTGGCTACATATATATATAAAGCAATAAATTATACTAACATTACATAGAAGACGAACATCTAAACATATCGCAGGTACATCAGTACTTACTCCACCAACTAATATAAACTTAAGTTAAAGCGCGCCCGTGCTTATTATGCACATTCCGTTCCTTCGACACCAAACTGAATGCCTTCATGGAAACACGCTGCTGGATTGCGAACGCTCGGTCAAGCGCAGAGGGTTGAAATACAGAAGCTATATTTTTATTTTTTACTGTTAGTAATGTATGTCTCGATGTAGATTTCAACAAAAGCCGCACTATCGCATTAGGTTTAAGTGTTACCTGTAATGATAGTTGTAAGGGAGATTTTGAATAAAAATAAATAAATAAATTACAACAGTGCGCTTAGAGGTAGTGAAAACGAACATGAGGCTACCTTCGTATCTGGCTTAGCACGTAAAGCGTGCCTTACAACCGACGCTAGGTGCGAATACACCCGTAAGGCAACGTAATTTCATACGTAGCTAGCGGTAAGGTGTGGCTAGTGTGTCACCCCACTCACTGGCCAGCGGTCTACGGAAAGACTGAAGCTGTGGCGAGGTAGTGCATCCTTACCTAACATTTGTTCCACCTGCTGAAACCCTCCCACCTGGACATGATTTGCCATGGCTGACCTGGAAGTCTTTAAATAGACTTCGGACCCAGGTTGGTCGCAGCAAGCAAAACCTGCTCAGGTGGAAATTCATTAATGCCTCTGCCCTGGACTGTAAATGTGGTGCTATTCCACAAACGATGGGGCACTTAATATTGTGTCCTGCGTGTCCTGTTGTGTGTTCACTACAGGAACTGATGGACGCTACTGAAGGCGCCAAACTAGTGGCTCAGTTCTGGGCAGAACCAATTAAGATTGCCACCGACACGCCTAGAAGAGAAGAAGAGTGGCAAAATTGGAATCTGTATCTTACAGACTCCAATTTTCAAAATATTCTTTTTGATGCCTTGGCTCTTAAACATTGGAGTTTCCGGTGTGCGCTGGCTTTTAAGTATTGGTAGATGAAGACAAGACGAAGTGAATGTCGTATTTGAAGAAACAGAATGCAGAACAAATGAGCCCTAACTAGATGCGCCTTTATTGTTTTGGGAGGCAACATCCCGCTTGCTGCTGGATGTTCGCCCAGTGTCCCTTCACCATGCACGTTCAGTACTGACTGAAAGCTCATATCAGCAACGAACTCTTCCTTGCTTGTGTGACATTGTCCTTAACATATTATACGGTAAGGGGCTCGCCACACTCGTCGTTTCCCGCGAACACGTGTGTAGAGCTAGACACGCACACACACGTGCGGGGCGAGTGTGTGTCGCCCCTAACTGATGTACTATCGACTACATTGAGCTAACGCAACTTCTGCCGTACAAGCCACGATGTCACCATGGATGTACAGTTGACTCTTGTTAGGGAGCACACTTATAGACGAGGAACAGCAAAAGAAAAGCGAAAAAGTCACTATTCGTCTCGTTTCGGAGGACGCGGCTCAAGAAGATCCGCGTCGTTGAGTGCGGTCACTCCGTAGGTAAAGGGAGTATTGGTCCTGTTGTGATCGCAATAACTGAACTAAAGCCTGCACCGAACACATACGCGCGCGCCTGCGCTATACGACGTACACACAGTAGGGCTCACATACAACTACGATATACAGTAATATCACAAGACGGACGCGACCGAGTCGCGCGCTATCGATACCGATATATTACACCTACACACAACACTAATTACCGATCAAATGTACACATACTTTTGACATTAACAGTTAAAGTGATATTTATAAGTTTAGGTGAAAATACAGCACACAAATATTGTGTTTATTTGTTCATAGAAAGTTATTCAAGGTGAATGCACTGAGTATAATATTATACACTGATGTCCGTCTTGTATCAGTCGCTCCTTGTAACATGGAGGCAGGCAGGTGACGAGCATCAGTGGCGCCACCTGCCGCCAGGTCCCGCAACAAGTGCGCAGTAGGCGCAGTGGGAGTCACGGCCGGTCCGCGCGCGCGGCGCGGGCCCTGGCTCAGTCGCGCAGCAGGCCGCGCGCCTTGGCCGTGAGCCTGCGCACGCGCCCGCGCGACGAGATCGACACCGCGCCGGGGGCCCCGGGGCCCGTGCCCGTGCTGGACCCGTTGGACCCGCCCGATCCGTCTACTGCGCTGCCTGTAATGTGCAATATTGTCGCTATACTTCGTATGTATGCCATGTTAAAGGTAAAGTTGCTTGAATGAATTCTGTGTGCAACTTACAAGATTACATTTGCAACGCTCGCTGTATATTAATTTCGCTGCCTCGAACGTCTTGCTGAGATGCTGATTTCATTCACAAACAATATTTCGTGTGTAATGATTTATATAATTGTACCTATGTTTGAATTTGTTAGATAAATTAACATTTTTTTTAAATGTTAGCAGTGTATTGTCATGACGTACCGTTCCCGTTGGTCCGGTGCGCAGCGCCGTGGTCGCGGTCGAGGTCGAGGTCGCGGTCGTGCAGCGCGCGGCGCGGCGCGTGCCCGTTGAAGTAGTTGTGGTCGCTCGTGTGCGCGCTCGCGCTGCCCTCCGCGCTCGCGCTCTGCGCAACCAACGCAATGCATCACATTTCACCGTGCGAAAGGGATTGGAATAAACGAGAGAAATCAAGAATCCACACTTCTATGGAGGAATATCACGTCATGTCGTTTTACTTTCAAAATCTGTCATCTGTGCCATCGGGAGCATGTCCCGGTGACTGGTCCACAGTGGTGGTCACGATGCACAGCCTGCTGCTGATAACTAAATCAGGCTAAATGCAATGAATATCACGCCTATAGTGCTGCCACGTCATCGGTTCACCTTGTGGGGCACGTTGAAAATATGATCTGCCCCCGTATTCACAAACGCTTCGATTCGAATTCAATTCGATAAGTCCTATGTCTATCTTTTTTGCCATTACTAAAGCGAGCGAGATAGACATTGCGAGTCGAAAGCGAATCGAAGCGTTTGTGAATACGGGGGCTGACGTTTCATGAAACAGTTGATGTGATGGATTTTGGAGGAGGCATAGAGCAGCGGACATTTTCGGGCTGTAATGATGAGGCGTCGTGCGCGTTGTTACCTGTTCCGCGTGGTGCCTCCTCCTGCTGGCTTGGTGCGCGTGGTGCGTGCGCGCGTGCTGGTGGTGCTGCAGCCGCTTGCTGATGGCGGCCACCGAGTCCTCCTCACTGTCCTCGTTGTACTGCCGCTGAGCGCGACGAGCGCGGAGGGATACGCCGGCGCCCTGTCACACAACTGTTATTGGAGATGTGCCTACAAATGTGCACTTGTTTAAATGATGACATACCGAGGTTCCCATGTACCTTGGAAAGCACTTCAGCTTTTGGTTCCGGCTGTCATTTGTAGATCTTTGACAGTCGTTACAGGTAGACAGTGGACTGAAAGTCTGACAACCAGTCTTACCAAGGGGTATCGTATTACCCAGTACCAACTGGGCCGTGGAGGTCAGATAGGTAGTGGCTCCATGTAAAATAAAGTCAAACTAAAAGCATTTATTTCAATTAGACCGTTACAGGCACTTTTGAATGCCAAAACACACAAAAAAAAAGAGAAGCTACAGTCCCAGTCACAGGGCATAATAACTTGTGAAAGTACTGTAGTTGCCCATTCGAAAGCGTAGATCCTATGGAGAAGAACGGGCAAGAAATTCCATGGACACTCCTTTAAATCAATATATTGTTAATACTGGTGTTCAGCTGCAGCCGGTTAGACTGGAAGCAGACACCAACGTAGTTGGGAAAAAGCAGGCAGATGATGCTAATGTCGAGAAGCAGGTGTACTCACAGTTCGCGTCCGGTGCGGCGCGGGCCGGTCGGGCGCGCGCGTGCGGTACAGGTGCAGCGGCGCGTCGTCGTCCGTGGAGTAGCGCGGCCGGTACGAGCGGTCCGACTCGTAGCGCCGCGCCGAGCCCGCCAGCGAGCCGCTGCTGCCCGACGACGACGACGACGTCGCTTGCGTGAAGCGCTCGCGGGTTCTGTGCATACAGACACGGTCAGTGGAACGGTGCCCAGGGCTTGCGGACGGAGGCTCGAGTCGCGGACGGCTCTGCTTCCTTTCCTTCTCAGTACATAGCTACTTACGAAACGAAGTGACAAAAAGTATTTTGCAAAAAAAAATAACCGACTTCCAAAAAAATACTCATAATAACGGAAAATATTTTTTTCTTTCGGAAGTCGGTGACTTTTGTTTGTTTCATTTACTTTTATGCCACCGGCTTCCGAAAAGCTCCCAAGGCGACACAATGACCCTTTCCCCAGAAGTGGGGTGGCGCTAGCTAACAGTGACCATAGGCCTCCTGGCTCAGATTCAGTGCGCTCACCGAGTGACCTCAGAACGGCAGCTTAGTGGTCACGTGCTGCCGGGCACACTTGCATAGCGAGGCTCAGGGGACCTCTCTGCAATCTCCCCAGGGATATGCCGTAACAGGCGTTGCACAGCACCTCCGCTCCGGACAGGTCTTTTAAGAGGAAGCGTTGCCTCCTCCCATGTGCGGCTGGTGACTGGCGGCTGGTCCCCAAAGACTGGTAGCCTTTTGAAGGTTCCCCCCCCCCGCCCGTGAACAAAAAAGTAAATGCATGTGCGACAGAGTGTATGGAAGTGCGCTCACCGCTTGGGCGTGTGGGCGTGGCGGTGCGCGGCGCGCGCGCGGGCCCCGGCGCTGCCGCGCGACTGCGCGCGTCGCCGCTTGCGCGCGCGCGGCCGGCTCTGCAAAAAAAGCGTAAACAACTGGTGAAATCGGGATCACATTACGTTAGATGGCGAAAAGTTTTACACGTGATAGCTAAACGTGATGTCTAGAAAAAACAATTGAAAACGTATTTTTAGACAAGTATTTTTTAAATTAATATGTCAAACTCAAAGCATTTATTTCAATTAGATCATTACAGGCACTTTTGAATGTCAAAACACAAAAAATAAACGAAGCTACAGTCCCAGTCACAGGGCATAATAACTTGTGAAAGTACTGTAGTTGCCCATTCGAAAGCGTAGATCCTATGGAGAAGAATGAGCAAGAAACTCCATGTTTTTCTCATATTAAGAGTAACTAAATTATAACCGGTCCAACGCCAAAAAACCGGCCAAGTGCGAGTCGAACTCGCACACGGGTTTTCGTAGCACCAAAAAAATATAATAATAATATTTTCGTCCTCCGAGCTCTCCGCGAGCACAGCCGTGACGTCATAACGACTCACCTCGTAGGTAAGCTCCACCTCGTCGTCCTGCAGCTCCTCCTCCACCACGTGTATGTTGGAGCGTTCGCTGGAGGAGGAGCCGTCCGCCAGTCTGTCGTCCGCCTCGTCCTCCGACCTCTCCCCGGAGCAGGAGGACGCCGCGCCTACAGATCCGTTCACTTCCACGTACGACTCTGTAAATAAAAGTTAAGAGGCCGTTGTTAGGCGTTGAGCAATCGAGTTAGGGTCGTGTGGAGCCGTCAAGAATAGAAAGATCATCTAGCGGTAGCCTCGACGCGGACGGACCGGTCGAGCCTATTTCGGCCATCTCTGTAGTGTTTCTGTTAGGCTCAATGGCAGAAAATGCCCATTAAGCAAAGAAACCGACCACATCGCGATGTGGTAAAGACAAAACAACCACGAAGCGAAATTCGGGTTGTGGCTGTTTTGATTTTCGCCCACAACGCGTTCTGGCAATGAGGAAATGTCGCCAGATCTGAACCCCATAGAACATTTATGGGGTTTATTAAAGCGTAGAGTTAGGCGCCACACAATTAACTACAGAGAATATTTGAAACGCTACCTGCGCCTAGAATGGAACGCGATTACTGCTGAAGACTGAAAAAATCTTGTTAGCTCTTTACCAAAAAGAATTTCTGCCGTAATTAAGGCAAAGGGTGGACCCACAAAATATTAATTTCCAATTAATAAATAGTAAAATAAACCTGTATAAAACGTATTGTTTTGATACTCGGCATAAAACTGAAAGATGTCATGGGTGCTCAATACTTTTGGCCAAGGCTGTATATTACATAGTCAGGACTATGTAATATACAGCCTTGGCCAATATTGGCCTTGGTACAATATTGTTGCTTCTATATGAGAGCACAATGTAGCAATAGAAAAAAAAGACAATCGAATTATACCGATTAGGATAAGGTACATCACTACATGGTACTCACATAAAAAAAAACAGCTTCTAATTTATAT